>CM023096.1:19850708-19995952 GCA_013103745.1 Gardenia jasminoides
CCCGCTACGGCCATTGCTCAAACTTCAAAGACTAGATTCGGTCTCTATTCGGCCTCTCCACCATCGTCTCCAAAAGCCTGGAAGGGAAAATATATGCGCAGCTTTTAAAAACAAAATGAGTGTCCTTCCAAAACACATAATCAAATACATAAACACAACAAGCTAGAAACATTTAAACCGCATAAAAACTAGTTTTCAAATATAAGACATCCATTTAGGAAAGAGAGATAAGATATATACATGGCAGTATATCTTTTCATAACAGTTGTGAACTGAATAGCCAAGATGCTCATCGAGCTATTTAAATAGTGATAACAGCATTGTAACAATTCAATAATATTCTTAGAACAGAGTTCCAGAACTCTCGTCATTTCATTTCTCCTTTCCTTTTCACCCAACTGATCCTAACTAAACAGGAGGCTATGTACACTGAGGTAACTCAGAACAGGACCTGTGGTCCGGCCGACGTATCTCGGACTAAGCCCTACCGCCTACTGGAATAGGTCAATCGGCCTGTTTGGATCCCTACTACAGCAGTGCACGCTGACACAAGCACGTGTATGGTGGTTTAATACTTGAGGCTAGGGACAACTGACAATCAATTTTCAACCTCAAGCCCCTTAGGAGAGTGCACCAGCCTTTAGGCGGGTGGCCTTGAAGGCCTCTTCACCTCAAGCCTCGAAAAGAAAACAAGTTTTATTGTTTCAAAACAAAGCATACTAAACCACTCAAAGACGCTGAGTCAAATCAAGAAATAAATTTATTTTACATAAACCTAGTTTCCATTATTCAACCATAAATCACATTTAGAAACCAAGTCATATATAATAACAAGTAATTCTAACAACAAGGATCAAGTAGCACAATTAGGAACCCTCACCCTTAAGTTTAAGTCTAGTCCATGCCTCTAGATCAAAGTCTAAGCTGGTTCACCCACCGGATCTCCGAGTACATAATTTAACTTTAATTATTAAAATCAATTTTTGACCAATTCATCATGAAAACATAGTTAGTTTACTAACGAGTTGATGGCATGAAAATTGGTGGTATGAATTCCAAGTCAGATTTTGGTTAATTAGGTCAAGATAAAAGAGTTTGAAAGTTTTGGCAAAATTTAGGGTTTGAGTAAATTTAAATAGTGATATTTTAAAGAATTTGAAACATGAGGTAATCATGGTTGATTTTAAAGAGGTTTGTTCTGGTTGGAAAAAATTTATGATGGTTGTGAAATTCCATTTGTAATAGTACAAAATTGTGCTTCTGATTTTAGTTAAAACGTGACTTTATTTTACTGCTTGGTCTTGTTAAGTACTACCTCACTGCTAAAACAATTTTGTCTAATCGGAATATAGGTTTGAAAATCGAGGTTTTGTCAAATGACCAAATGTAACAAATAATGTTCATAAGGCTGGGTTTAGGTGAAACTAGTTTGCCACGGTTTCTTCCAAACTTAAATTGGAAGTTCTACTCACGAAATGCACATGGTGCCATTTGAAATTACATTCATTGTTCTTTACTCTTCAGAAAACATCGAACCCAATTTAATTTAGAACTTACTCAAAGTTGGACAATAAATTTCAAAGCATTTTGTTACAAAACGCAGTCTTGATTTTCAGCGATGTTCGTCGGATCGCCACGTGTGTGTAGAAATTGAGTTAGGGCGGTGAGATAACCAAACGGCTCTTTGATCTAGTTTCAATGCCACCGACGGTACATGATTTGGAGTTATAAATTGTGAAATACAACCATTCTGTTCTGGTCCGTTTTGTTCACTGATTTCTGAAAGAAAACGTGAACTTTGAGCAACTTGCAAAATTTTCAGTTGTTTAACCCCACGGTTAGAGATCTGGTTTGGTTTCCAGAATATCACGTAACTCAACAGGTAAACATCAATAACAATGCCAAGAGTTCATGCACATTTGCAAAACTAAGCAACAAGTTCAATAACAATCTTCGTTTGAAAGTTTATCAAGTCCGTTCTCATTATATATATATACATATATATTTCTACCAGATCAATTTTTTTTTTCCAGTTCAAGACCAACATGCATTCAGTTTTACTTTGTTTTGAGCTGGCCAAATGTGTATCGCAAGGTAAAATGCATAATTTTAAGGAGAAAAGAAAGGTTCATGCTTGGTCTAGCTAAAACAGCTAGTTCATAAAATTTTAACCAAATTCAACCAGCCAAAACACATGAATGAGTTGATTTTCAACAAGTTTTGACAGGAGCAGCTTGGATGGAATAGGGCAACATTCATCAGCTCACTCATGCCAAAACAGCAAGCAATCATAGTTATTAAGTCTCAACTAAGAGCAGAATAGGTCCGTCATCATGCATGGAGGAAGTAGGACTTTCCATGATTTTTAAATTTTGGTCAGCTTAGAGGCATCAAGGTAATATCCCTATCAACCACCAGAATCTCTATCATCATTTTAAGATGATATATGTGTGTGCAAGTGTGGATTTTGGTTTCACTACATGCTTTACAGCTTTGCAAGATATGATAATATTTCTAGAAGGTAAACAGCTTCACAAGGAGATGGAGGGAATGCTTACCTTTCAAACCCTGGAAGAACAAATGCAGCAATCGGTGTTGGAGAGCTAGTGAAGTCCAGGAGGTCCAGCTTTTATTTGGTTGAGTAAGAAACGGATGAACAAGGCTGCTTGAATGTTGAATCAGTTCTGTTTTCCAGCTCTCTGTTTGGCTTAGCTTGAAAGGGAAGAAGTTAGCTTAGTCCCATACCAGGTTTGAACTTGGTTTCCAGCAGCTTGTAGCCAAGAATATCTCTTGGTGCAATGCTTGAAAGGTCAAGAAAAGGTTGGGATGGAGGAACTTTCGGTTGAAGCTGAGGGATTTGCTGAATGAAAATGAGTAAGCTCTTTCTTTTCTGAGAGAATGGAAGTGAAATGGAAAATGAAAAGGGAAGTGAAATGGGAGTGAGTCTTGCTAAGGAGTTCGGCCAGATTGAGGAGATATATTTAGTTGATCTAGCTTGTTTCAAACAAGTTTGCTGAATTGATTGACAAATGCCTTCTCTTTCTCTCATGCATTGGGTATGAGAGAAGGTGAAAGCATCATTAGCTTGTTAATCAAGGTCTGAAATTCCCATGCTCAAGGCCAAGCTGCTGCCGGTTTAGGGAGGAAAAGCTTATTTGCTGCCAGAATTTTCAACTCAACCACACTTGGCAGCCATGGAATGGAGGGAATGGGTGGTGGCAGTTCGAAATTCCTTGAGCTAAATTCAAATGGAGTTTTAGAGGGAAAATGTGGTTCAATTGATTGGATGTGGTCTGATTTTGGTTGAAGGAAATCCGGTTCAAGGAAGGTTCATGGTGGTTAAATCTTGTGGTATAACCGGTTGGACTCTAATTTTAATATGATTTCAAATACTTACTTGAGCTACGTTTGGAAATCTGTTTCGGTTTTTAAAATGTTCATGATCATGCACATACATTAGTGAAATTAATAAAATCGCTCAGTAAGATCTAGAAAGTAGAATTTAGTTACGGCCCTCACAAAAGGTTTGAGGTGACAAGTCTGTTCCAAAATAACGTGTTATTTGTCTCACCGCTTGTCTCCTTCATGCTCATCATCGCTCTTCATCAAGTCTAACACCACTCTATCAGCCATTCTTTTCAATCTTTGACTGAAAGGCGTAGTAATAGCCTGCCCACGCCTCCTCCACGCTAACTCCCCAGTTCAAGCTCCAGATTGAGTTGCACCGCCATTAACACCTCTACGTGGCAGATGACACCAACCGCGGATTCCTCGCTTATCAACAAATGTAGCCAATCCTTGAGTCCCAGACAGACTCGAACAGCACCTCCCCTATTTTGTACTCCACCTCCTTGCACCCACCTCAGCATTAGCCTCAGATTCGATCACCCAAAATCTGATCCAAAGGTGCATTTAGATTCATACTCTTGCATCGCCTTCAGCCATCGCTGGACCCATTACCTGGCCAAAGCCGCATAGCTTCTAGACGCCGTGCCGCTTCGTGGCTTCCCTCCATTATCGCTTCTGCTTATCTTCTCGATGCTTTGATGACACCCTCTTCATGGCCTTGGCGGAAGCGAATGTGTAGTACCTTGGCAAATCCTCGGCACTATATTCCGCTAAAACCCTTACTCGTCTGCATTAATCCGCACCCACTTCGAATTGGCTTCAAGAGATCAATCTCATCTAACACGAAGCACTTAAGCGTGACAGCAATGGTTAAAGATCCATGAACAAATGAACAAGCATGATACAATATGGAAGAGACATGGCTTTGTGAAGAAATGGACGGCAGCTTTCATAGGAAACCACACGGGCACCAACAGGGTTCTTGTCGACGCGGAAACCATGGTCCATTTGAAACCCTCATGTAGAGCCCCCGATGTACCACATATTCTACCCCGTGATTCGGGAAATCATGCTTCTATGTGAGTACGATAGCATGCGCCAGTCCAATAGACCAATTGAAAAGCATTCTTCAAATCCAACGTGAAGAACCCTTCTGATCTTCCTCCATCTCTCGGCGACCCCGAGAATTTCCCAACAAGAGCTAACCGAATGGGGACGCATTGTTCAAATCATGATGAGTGAATAATGTGCCTGGTTCACCCTAGCGTATGTGGTACACCCACTTCTACGGCGAGGCCGATGAGAACAAAGATGCAGAAAGACTTGTTATGGAACCATGGGCGAGAGTCTCGATAAGGAGCCGCCCCAGCCCTGGGATCGGTTGGCAGCCGAGGCTGCCATGGCAAGGCCTATCGCACTGCCAACGTATTCCCAATGAGAGAGAGAGAGAGAGAGCATCGCTTGTGCAAATCATCACTTTTTTCTGCACCTATCCTTTTCCGCATAAGTATCAACCGCAATCTTAATAACATGAGGCATGCACTGAACACTCACCGTGTCAAGAACAATGTGAGAGCAAAACAAGAGGGTCAAACGAAGCTCCGCAAGGTTCTGATCACCCGTGATACGCACAATCACGGGTATTCAACCAACGCAACTTCAAACAATCAAGCCCCATCCAAGTCAAGAGAAATCTCGCTGTGTTTGATGAACTATTTCCAAGTATGAAATGGGGTAAATAATCAAGAAGGTTAGGTTTGAAACCAGAAATGTTTCCAAGACACTTCTAAGCTTTTGTTACTTTATCGAGAATTTCAGCTTTTATAACGCTCTTGAAAATCATAACTGAGTTCCATAAGTTCAAAATTCACAAATCTTATACCATTGGAAAATAGATTCAATGAACTACAACTCTAGAAGACATTTTACAAGATTCAAATCGGAACCAATCAAATTTTAATTCCAAATTGTAGCTACAAAAGAACAAGGCATAACAGTCTTGAATTTCAATAAATTTGTTTTGCCAAAATTCATACATTAATTAGGCCCTGAAAATTTATAGCACTGAAAGAACTTTTGAGTCTAGTTTCAAACACAACAAATGGAACCTGAATTTGATTCTTCTACATTAAGATACAATAGTTTTTCAAAAGCTGTTTTGTGAAACTTGCAATATTAAAATTCCAGCAAATACACTTGTGAAATCTTTCTTTCGCTTTCTTTTAAAACCAGTTTTGTTTTTCGATCAAAGTGCATCGAGGGCCATTGTTTTGGCAAGATTTTGACTCAAGAAGAGGCTCTAAAAACTGAAAGTTTCATTGAGCACAAGGTTAGCTCAACTAGTGATTTCTTTGCTACAAGCTTTGGCTAAAACTAAGGTTTCAAAAGCCTGAAATTTTAGCTATCATTTCAACCAAAATAATGGCTAAAAACTGGAAATTTTTAGCTTTTAAACTCAAGCCAAGGAATCACTATAACCAAAAAATTTGCACCATTTTCGGCCCAGCAGTGGCTCAAAACTGAAATTTGCTTAATTTTTCGCCAACTAGTGGCCTGAAAAAGTTGAAATTTTTCTTCCAATTTTGGACAACAGATGCCAAACTGAAATTTTTCCACCAAGATTCAAGCATTATAAATCACTTTTCAAGCTACCAAAACAACCAAAAAGAAGTCATAATCAACCAACAAAGCCACAATCTTTTAAGCTTTTTTCTTGTTTTTTTGTTTTTGTTTTTTTTTAAACCACAATCATATCTCGACGGAGGCTTGGATACTTATTATTAATATCATATCAGAAATTACAAGGGAAGAATAGGACACTCTACTTCAAACCGTAAGTTACAAACTTGATTCTTGTCCATTTCAACAAGCCTTTCACTGCGGAAGTTAAAATATCAAATGAAGAATACAATTGAGACTCCACTCACCCCACTAGCTAACTCATCTGCAACCCTATTGGCTTGACGATAGCAATGACGGAACTATATCCTCACACGCCTGGGATTTGATGTACTATATAACGGATCTTAAATGGAATGGACATTGTCCCTTTAATCACACTAATTATGATTTGGGAATCCGACTCAACCACCAAGTTGACATAATCAAACCGATGACATAGTTGGATACCAGAGGAATATCGCTACCGATGAGTCCACCTCACCAAAGGATTCGTAAAGCTCAAAGAAAAAATTCCCACACTCATCCCCATGCCTCCTCCACCTCCCTTTGTCGCATTAACTGATCCGCCAAGAGCTTTAGCTTAACCCAACCCTTTGAGGAAAATTCCAGCACCTTTATGACCTTGAGCCGAACGCATTCCAAGCCCTGAATAACATCCCACCACCGAGCCGTAATCCACTGGAAATTTAACACAACATGCATCTTGTACATCGTGTATGATGACCACCGAACCTATTCACTGTTACATCCCTCAAACCTCCACCGATTCCGCTCTTCCACAATTGCACAAAATAAAAGCTAGCGTAATCCTCAACAGCCATCGATCCCTACCCGTCATTAGCCTACAAAGCATCCACCGCATCCACCGCACTCACATTTTCCGCACGTTTTAAAGCCCAACACATCTCAAAGAAAAGCCAAGTCACCTGCCAACTCGAGAATAAGCATACATGGTCTAATGACTCCTCCTCCTCATCTTCATGGCTAGTTACACTTAGATGGCCTGCATGCCTAACTTAGCCAATATACATCCAATGGCAGGCTTCTCCAATCTCCATAGGAAGATGGAAACTTTCGGGATACACATGCCAAGATGTCACAAGACCAATGATTTTGGTCTCTCGGACCAGTTGGTACGCCGATCACATCGCGGAGCTACCGATGGAGACAAGTCCCAAAACATGGAATCTCGTTCTCCATCAAAACCTTATCATCAAACCGTCGGAGCACACTCACGTGGAAGCGCACCAATTTCAAGCCATCCAAATGACACCGCACAAATTCTACTAGTCTTACATTAGATGGTATGAGGGAACATGACCACGCCAGGGCCTCACCCACCTTGTCCCACCAAAATAAAATATCTCCAGAGCAATCCCAAACCAAATGCTGCTCCATTACCGCATCTCACCGTCATCATATGATGATAAGCATCCGTAGCCTCATATTTTCCTTCCCCGGATTCTAGGTGCCCTCCTCAAAATATTTTATTGCATATATCTTGCCCACAAAGATTCACCTTTCCAAAATAGCCACCAAAGCTTACATGAGAAGGTAGCTTCCACCGACCTTAGTGATTTAAAGCCGAGTCCACCCTCCACGGGAAGCACATATCCTTCCATGCCACCCGTCGCTTCCTCATGGATTCCTCGCCTCCTAGAAAAAAAATCAGCAAACACTCTTTCCAAATCAAATATTACCCCTTGGAGGCCGAACCGCAAGCAAATGAACTGGTATTGAAGTAGCACATGCTTTATCAAAGATCATCCTTGCACCCTTAGATTACCACTTCCCTTACCAAGACATAATGCACCCGCATCTTATCCACCAAGCCCCCAAAGAGCTTTCTAACCTTCCTCCCCACATATAATGGACAGTCATGGTATATAATAGGGAAAGAATGACAAGAAAACCCGTGACTCGAAGCACCTCCCTCACATTCAAAGCCATACGCTTTCCTACTAAGAAATAGCTTTTAGATGCGTTGACAAGTTGTCCCGACACATCTTGATATTCCATCAAGACCCTCAACCCACACTTTAGGGATGACCTGCCAATGTTGGAGAAAATCATGATGTCATCGGCATACCCCAGTGGGCATCTGACATTCACGCCCCGCAGCACGGAGTAAACCGTGGATTTGCCGACAACAAGTTGAAAGGACAATACTTCAGCTGAGATAATAAATGGCAGGAGACAAGAGGTCACCCTAACGTAGTTACGCAGTTTAAAGAAACCACATGGCCCCATTTACCAATGTAACCCACAATTCGAGATCAAGATGATCATGTCCACCTGCACTCCCCAAAACCAAATTCTGCAATACTTTGATCGAAAACAGCCATGAAACTTGATCAAAACCTTCGCCATATCTAGCTTCATCACCACATTAGCACCCTCAACCTTTTGTCTATCATCGACCATCTCCTCATGCCAATAGTACATTGTCCAAATCATATGGTCTTTCACAACCTTTGTTATGGAGATATTATTTTCGCAAGCACTCTTAACGCGATGCCAACAGCTTGATATAATCTTATTTACAAAATTACAAAAGGCGATGGGCGAGGGTCAGCAACGTAGAAGGGTTGGCTGTCTTTGGTATCAAAGCAAGCAAAGTGAAGCTCACTCCCACAAAGGCTCTCCTCTCAACAAAGAAGTCCAATACAGCCGAAACACATCATCCCAACGATTTCCTAACAAGACGTAAAGAACAAACCAGAAAATCCATCTGGGCGAGCAGCTTTCTGCGCAGAGAAAACCACCAGTTCCTCCAAAGTTGGCAATCATTGCAATTCCTCATTATCCCTCTCCGACACAAAGGTGGAATGGCATCCATGGCTGCTATCCGATGTTATCTCTGGTGACCCCCAAGGAGCCGTTAAAAAAATTGGATAGCCAACCCTTCAACCTGCCAGGTTTCAGTCACCCAATTCCCGTCCGAGTCAGCTATCCCATGAATGCGTGATCGTATCCTTTTCCTTCAAACCGAATCATGAAAGAAATGAGTGTTAGCATCACCCTCTTTAGATGTCTCACCAGCGATTTTGCTTCCAAAAGCTGCTTCACCAGTAGCTTCGACCCTGATACTGGTATGACTTCCTTTTACACCACCTATTGGGGAATTTACTTGACTTCACGCTCATAGTATTGCACAACCTCTCTACATGTGGGACATGATCGAACACATTCTAAAGGTGCTAACACTCCACTCGGATAAGGCATGCTTCACGTGTTTAAGCTTATTCAAAAGAATCCGCAGTGGCCTGCCCGTTGCCTGGACAGCCCAAGCACTATATACCTCATCCATATAACCTGGGTGGGAGACCCACATATGCAAAAATCTGAAGCTGCGAGGGCCCGGTGCCACTCTTCATTGAGAAAGACACCAGCAATGGAGCATGGTTAGCGCAAGCCTTGCCAATGTCTCAACGAAAATTTTGCTCCCACGCATCATCCACTAAAACCCGATCAAGCCTCTTCCAAACCCGACCCCCTCGATTGCTTGCCATGTGAACCGGACAAGCAAATCCAACATCTACCAAATCCAAATTTTCAATAAAGGTCAAGAAGTTCCTCAGCTTGTGAGATACGAAATGCCCTTCCTCCTTTCTTCTCCTCCCGACCTGGTTATGACATTGAAATCCCCATTATACAAATCGGCAATCCCACACCTTCACCCGGATAACTCCCTCCATAACTCTCGCGGACCCTCCGCAGCACAACTAGCATGAACCACAACCAAAATAACACTACACTACAAAGAGGGGTGAGATAAACTAATTGCCAGAAACTAAGAAGATTGCAGCAAAATCTGCCCACTAAAACAGCCTTGATAGAAAATCCGATCGCCGGAGTCATTAGCCAAGGCATGATCAAACTTCACTCAGCTTGTGTTTGGAACCACGACAACTTCCCCAACCCCACTAATGGTTCACAGATACCCAATAACATGATACGATGGGAACTAACTAGCTTTTTCATACGTGCTAATGAAATGGTATTACTAATACCTCTAACATTCCAGAAGAGAGAATTAAACATTAATACCTGGGATATCAGAACTTATTGCCGAGGGAGTCAAACCTCTGCTTGGGCTGGGCGTAGTATGCGCCCCCACCCTCCGGATTCTTCAATCCATCCAACCTCCGCTTAATCAGCTCCAGCTGATCCACAGAAATCCCAGACTTCCGCGAGGATAATCCCAAATCAGCCACGACTCGAGACTTCACCCCATGCAATTCCTCTGTAAGCTCGTCGTCCGAGACATCCTCCAACACCACCCGATCTGCTAACTGCTTTCGTCGTTTCTCGTAGACAGCGTGTGCTCAACCAAGTTCGCAACCCAGGTGAGCAAAGCACCCCATGGGGTTGAAACCCACGGGAGAAACTGCCTCACATAGGCTTTCTCATCCATTATCAACATCACCCTCCAACAAAATCCGTTGTTGCCCAGCTTCACCCCCCTTTCCCTTCTGGTCATCTTGATGTACCATCCCACCATAATCGCCCGTGTATTACCATCATCAGCAGGATTCCCTATACCCTCATCCCTATCTACGGTGGCTCACCTAATTCCTGTCTTTACGGACCCGACTTCCACATGCACCACCGATCGCTCCACAACCCCACCTTTCGCCTTACCCCCCGCTTTTCCTTATCACCGCCACACACGGTCCGGTGTATCCAGGGTTTCTGTTGCGCTGCACCTTCAGTTGTGCTTAATATGACACTCCTCCAAACTATGCCCTTGATGAAAACAAAATAAGCAATATTTTGGCGGGTTTTCGGATTGAGGGCTTGCCAAAATCCGTCCCCATCACCCATGTCTACCCATACTCGAGCCGGCAAAGTATGCAACAAATCAACCTCCACACAAACGCAAGCAACATTCGGCGCCAATGTCAAGGTTGCAGCATCAACAAATAACGGATTCCCGAGACATGAAACTAAATGAAAAAGACATTGCTTATTGAACAAATGCACTGGTAATTTCGGTAAACTAAACCATACCGGGACAACCGAGGATTCCCGATCTACATGGAATTTTGTGGACCATTTGAAAACCCACATAGGAAGTCCAGAAACATACCAAATGTTATGTGCCCAGATTCGATGAAAATCTGCCTCGTTATTGAATCGGATCAGAACGTGCCTATAATCCAATAATCCCACAGCCGCTTCCTCCTTCAAGTCTAGAACTACAAAAAATTTTCGCAACTCTTGCATTGTAGGGCGACCTTGGAGAACTTCCCTACTAAAACAAAGCGAAATGGAGAGAGACTGAGTCCATGTCCGCTGGTTTGAAGATCACCGGGTTCACCACGATGAGTAGCTTTAGTAGCTGGATTTCAAATGACGATTTAGAGGCTGTTGGCAAACAAATCCAAAAGAGGCTTTTTTTTTATTTCCCTCACCATCGGCGGCCAGGGCAACCTCCGCTGCCATGGCCAATCTACTGGTAGAAAGAGAGAGAGAAAGAGAGAGAGGTTTTAGGTTTACAAATGGTGTCTATCTTAGTTATTAAATTCCACAATCTTTTAAGCTAATAAAGAGGTAAAATCAAACCATCAAGCAAGCCAAGAATCCATGCTATATCACATGATCATCCAACCATTTTAAGCACATAAATACCTCAAGACCTCTACCTAAAAGCAAGCCAAGAAAGCAAGTAAAATCCTCAAGACCTCTACCTAATGTCAAGGTACCAGGCTTATCTAGCTAAACATGAAAGAAAGGTTGAAGTTTTGGAGAGATTTACCTTCTTGCAAAATGGCAAGCAAGAACTCAAGAAACCAAACACTAAACCTCCAAGAATCTTCCCTCCACCAAGTCTTCTACCAATCTTGAAGTTGATCCAAGGTGTGAGCAAGGTTGGAAGCAAGATTAGTGAGCAAGATTGAGAGGAAGAAGATGAAGTTTCTAAGTTAATGGAGAGGGGGAAGGAGTTCAGCCAGCCAAGGAGAGAGAGTGTGTTGTATGTGATTTTTGTGAAATGAATGGTGAAGGAAAGAAGTGACGAAAAGCCACACTTTATGGTGCAAAAATCAACACTTGAATAGTAGATCATTAACGCTCATAATCGAGATTAACTCTAATCACTCACTTCTAATTTCTCAATTAACTTTTCTTAGTCTACAAATGATCATCCTTACTCTCCAAGATTGCCTCACCTTCAGACCAAATGTTTGCCTCGAAAAATGTATTTTCTCTAAATTTCACTAATTAAGAGCAGGAAAAATTAAATTTAAGAGCAAACATTTTTTGGAAATAAAATGAGGCAATGTACAGTGCAGATGCAATTAAAATGAATAAAATAAATTAATTAGGGCAAATGAATAAATAAATAAGCCAGTAAGGTAAATTTTCGGGTCCTCACAGTTAAAGCTGACCCTTTTAATCATTCCATTTAATTTGAATGTTGTTCCTCAGATCAAGGGTTCCAATATGTCAGCCAACACAAAGAAGTTTGATGTGCCTTACCTCTTTCACCCCACTCTATGGAACTATAAGTTCTTTTACCTCATTAAATACTACCCCTATTTTTCTTCCCTGCTTCTTTGGAGATCTAGTGAGCAGACAAATTCCACACTTGTATCCACAACAAAGCTATGTTGAAAGTAGAAGCATCTTCCTCGATTCTAGCATGCCATTTTCTTAACATCAACATCTGACTATCTAGAATCCATGGTCCTCCATTTAAAACTCTATTTCTATCTTCCTCCTTTGGAGTGTTGAATTGAAAAAGATTAGGTCCTAACTCCACCGTTTTCAATTCTTTGAGATCCTCCGTCTTCAATTCTTTGAGATAACCCTATGTTGTGGTGATAAAATTCTTTATTCCCACAAAATTAACTATCTCATCCTCCATGATCCTTCCTACCAAACTTGCTTGACATTCTTTGATTCCTCCATGTATATCTCCTAGATCTAGATCTGTTCCACCCATTTCCTTGCTCTTAAGCATTGTTTTAAAAGGGTTTTTGGGGTGAGTCCCAGGGCGAGCCTGAAGACTAGTTTCAAATGCCCCAAGGCATTTGAATGTGGCACGAGCACCTGGGCGTTTAAGCATCAGGTGTTTGGTGTGTTTGGGGTCTTTTTTTCCTTTTTTTTATTTTGAATTTTGATTTACTATTTTATCTGTATTTCTTATCCTTATTACTATTTAATAATTTTGAATAACAATTCCATTTAATTTCTATTTGGAAATAAAAGCATCCATGACTTTGTTTTTAATATTTTTTCCTTTTCTCTGATCCCAAAATGTAATTAATTTTTGTTAACATGATTCTAGATGGTTAATGTATAGATTAGAGTTATGTTATGAATTTATTTGGTAGACCAACAATAATATTTTTATATAGTTTTACCAATTTTTCTATATTTATTAGTAAATTCTATACACATATGCACACACCCTCCCTCAAATATATGTATGAATATTTTAATTTTTTAGTATTATTATGTATTTTATATTTTTATATACTTAAAATATCAAAATTTGTGGGACTTACAACCCATGCCTTAGGGCTTCCCGCCTGTCCAACGCTTTCACCAAATAAAACGTTGCTCATAAATGTAAATTTCCGCATCATTTCTGCCAATTCCTCCTCCATAGTGTTTAGGAATTTTTAAAGGGTATACTATGGACAGTTAACTTGCAGACTAACAAAACTTGCCAGGGATGAAAGGAAGAGTAGAACCAAGGGATGGTACAAGACACTAAAATCTTAGGCTGCTGTCTGACTCAAGATAAACAAAAGATGGACTAAGGACATCAAGTAAGGAAGAAAACACAAGAAATGATGCTAATAAATTTAACAACGATCAGAGGATATGGTCTCTAATCTTACCTGTCAATAGCATATAACTGAGTTTTAGGTAGGCTTTGAAATGTTCCACTTGCTTCTCGCTTAGGTTTCTTTACTTGAGAGTTTGCCATCATCTTCTGCTTCATTAATGCTTAGTCTTTTTCCTCCAGAGTGATATTAATGATTTCCTATTCCTTGTTCTTCAATGCTTTGTTAAATTTCTAGTTCAGATTTTAGAGCCCAGGAGATTTGTATGTTGAGTTGTGTTTTGAAATTTGAAACTCTCATGTAAGAGAGAGTCACACTTCTAAAAGAGAGACAACATAGCTCACTTTGGAGAGAACGTACCTTTCTATCTACTTTCCCTATTGCAAGTGCAACGAATATCAAATGCAACCAATAACCTGTTCATATTTCTTTCTCCAGATGCAAATAGTGAACCAAAGACTCGACAATCTAATTACAAGAGGCAGTCAAGTTAAAGATTTAAAATGCCGAATAATACTATCTCAACTTTGACAATAACATTCTAGATCAATTCAAATTTACAGCAACCAGACTGGAAAACAGGGCATGTGCTATCAGTATCAGGTAACATGGCAGGAACACCAAGTAGATGTAGCATAAGAATCCAAGGTTGCAGGCACACTAATCATCATCTTCAAGAACACTCCGACGTCTCTGAATCTAAGAGATCGAAAAGGCACAAACAACATTCCAATCATAAGTATGACTGACATAAAAGCTAAAGAGAGCAATACAAAACAAATATTGGCTTACTGTAACTTTTGTCTGTTTAGTGGTTTGAGTGTTGATTTGCTGAAGCAATGATATAAGCCTCTCCTCAGAAACCTACATACAACATTGATAAAAAGTAAATTATTTCATAAGTTTCATAGAATGTTCAAATATGTTTCTAACTAAGAATAGTGATTGAATATATTTATACTCCAATCACTAAATGCGCATGTTATATAAACATTCACCAACGAAAGCAGCAAAGATGAACCTTTTCAGCGATTTGACCCATCTGTGCAGCTCTCAGAATAACATCTTCAACTCCTCTAGCTTTCTCGGGTTTCACCAGTGCAATTCGAGCAACTAGCCACAAGAAATATGATACACACCAATGACAATTTTATTCATTCAAATGTGATCATAAGGATAAAATCAACAGAAGCAAAACAGAGATAAAAATAACCAGCATAAGTTCTTAGGAAACATAATCAAACTGGACCACAATGGTGTCAATATAGGTCCACCTAGATCCCTAATCAGTCTACGTCTGTACTACTTGACTAAATCATGCCATGACAGTACTCCAAAGATGAAAATTATGAATCTAACTTCTCAAAGAACTTATTTTAACTAAATGTTCTCCATTATAAACATAAGAGCAAATGGTAGCAATGTCACTAAACCATTAATTCGATCACTTTTGGTCATTTAACTTTTTTTTTTTTTAGCAAAAAATGTCAGTTAACTAATAAAATCCTAACTATTTTATCATTCCGTCAAATTCAAAAGTTGAAGAAATTCAAAAGTTGAAGCAAATGGAAAAGTAGTCACATGGCAAGCAAGATCTTGCTTATAGGGACAAAAATGTCCATAAAATTTGAGAGAGACTGTGTGAAAAGAAAAGAAAAATGTCTTGGGGTAAAGCTCAATACATCACAGAAGTAGAGATTTTAAGTGAATTACGTTAAAGGCCCAAACTATGTCTAATTCTCAAAAAGAGGAACCAACAACCACTCGCACATCCATATCTACCACCTGTACTACGTCGTTCCACATCATCATCATCATAAATATCAATCATCAATCAATAACCAAAAAGCCCAAATCCACTCCTAACTTTTGTCCAAAACTCAAGTCCCAAATCATAATGCAAGTCAAAGTTGGTCTCATCAGATTCGATGTTCAAATTTTCATACTAAACAAGCACGAGAAACACAAAGGCCCCTCTTTTGTGTGTACTTCTTTGATCTAAGGCAGCATAGAATTTGGATATTGGTTCTACTTCAGACCTCTTTCATATAAATAGTGCTCTTCTCACATGACGCCTGCACAACTAATCCCAAAAATTAGAATAAAAGTGGTAAGGAGACTAAAAATAGTGAAGTAAACTGAGGACAAGGCAGAAATGGAGGTGACTGCCACAAGATTTTAGGACTGAATGTGCTCTACTTGGCATTCCTGGTCATCTTTGGTTGGTGGCTTGGCCGTGAGAGGGGGGGGTGGCAAGGACCTGGGTGGTTGCACTAGTAATGGAATATGAGAAAAAACCAAAAAAGGCTTTCAAATTTTTTTTTTTTTTTTTAAACTTTAAGTGACAGATTTGTCCCTGAAAACTAACACATGCAGATTGCGTGGCCATCTTTCAGGTTACCTTAATGTCAATTTGGACAGAATGATAAGAAAGTTAAGATTTTAATATTAGAGTGAAAGTTTTAGCTAAAAAAAGAGTTTAATGACAAAAAGTGGTTAAAGTTAATAGTTCTGTGACATTTTAGCCATTTGCTCTAAACATAAAGCAGCCCAAACTAAGCACCTAGATAAACCATAATGATGCTACTAAAGATTGGATCCATTCATCTCTTACAAGAAAACATCAATCATCATCAAAGTTCATTTGCAGGTCTAGTATAGTTCCACCAAGCACATATACACTACATATACAGTACCACCAATTTCTCTGGCAGCATGTATGGATCAAAATAATTGACACAAGCCGAGAATAATCAGCACCAAATATAGGACAAAGCCTTGCCGTGAAGACAGCTGATAGAGATAAGTGGCAAACATCAACTAAGGTTTATAAGAGGCGTAACAAGACCATGTCAAACGCACAAGCCTTGATTGTGCACAAGCCTTGATTTGGCATATACTTGATGATAAGGAACCAACTTGGGAGTTGGTTTGAATTCAATCGAGTCTGTTTTTCTAATTTCTTTCAGTAGGGGTATTTTAGTTATTTAAATGGTCGCAGGAATTTTTACGTTATGGTAATTGTTTTGCTTCCTAATTATTTTTGGTAATTAGTATTTTACTATTTTAGTTGTCTTAGGGAATAAGAAAGCTTAGCTTTCTACTAGAATTCTATTCTAGTTAGAAGTCTTAATTAGAAAAAGAAGTCTACTTTGTTTTAGTATCTATAAGTATCGATTTCTCTACAAAGATAAATCAGAATTGCCAACAATAAAATTTTTCTGTAGACTCAACGTCTCTTTCTTGGTTTGTGAGATGCATCCTAACATTAGATGTGATACCTAAAGATTACTAGGAGTGATTCCTAGAGTTCTCAATCTGTTTTCATCCTTCTTAGCATATTTTCTCAACCTATTTCTAGTTCGCTGTTCTAATTTCCGGTGAGACTCGATATCAAGGCCTTCCTACAAAGCTGTTGTGCCTACCAAGTCTGTGTGCTGTGTCAGCTTTGGTATCAGAGCAAGGCCCATGACAATAAGGAGTGGGTTGAATTTTAGGGGTCGACACATAGACGAGGAATGGGATAACATCATTAATCTTCTTTTGGAGGGTTGCTGTGTTAGAAGACAAAGTTTTTGATGTGAATTCTGATTCACAACCAAAGTAGACTCCTGAATCTAGAAGCAATGGTGGGCCCAGATCTGGGTTCAAAAACAATGGAAAAGAACCAGAACATCTCGAAAGCCTTGAAGACACAACCCGGAACCAATCTAGCAGAGGTGAAAACAAATCAACTCAATCTTTTGAAAGGCCACGAACTTCTCCTTTTGACATGGCTGATGAGATTGTTCAATCGGCAAGGAAAGTGAGACGAGACTTATGATTTGTCAGGAGACATCACAAAAAGGTAAGAGTTAATATTCCTGATTTTCATGGAAGAATTGATCCTAAAGTTTTTTCTGATTGGCTTGCTACTTTGGAGCGTTATTTTGATTGGTATGACATGACTGATGAGAGGAAAGTTAAGTTTGCTATTGTCGGACAAGCCCAAGTTTGGTGGACAGGAGTCGAGCATGATCTTCAACTTGCTGGATAACTAGACTTGACATGGGAAGAGATGAAGCTACATTTGAAGAGGAAGTACTTGCCTGTACATTATGAAGCCGATCTTTTTGATGATATGAATAGCTTAAAGCAAGGAGGAATGACAGTTGCTAAGTATATGAACAAGTTTGATGAACTGAAAATTCGCTGCGAAGGAACTGAAAGTCCAGCACAAGCTTTATCCAGATTTAAGTTGGGTTTGAGACCTGAAATTCATAGAGTTGGTGGGACATGATATCTACACAGTTGATAATGCATTCTAGGGCGCTCTTAATTTTGAGAAGAGCCTGCAGCAGCCATTGATTAAGAGGTTCAATGCTCAAGGCAGGGAGACAATTTCTAGAAGATTTGCTGCAAATGGCAAACCATATAAGCCGGCAGTCACTGAAGCATCTTCCAAGCCATTGAAGACTAAAACTAAGGCTCCCATGATTGATGAATGAAACAAGAACAAGGATGGCAGTTTTAAGTGCAGTGTGAAGGGGACACATGGCATGGGAGTGCCCGAACAAGAGAAATCTACACATTGACACTCATTTCGAAGGCAGGGAAAATCCGGAGGCCAAGGAGGATGAAGGGGCTGATTATTTGACTGAGTTGGTACAACTTAATGTTGATGATCCGGAAGATGATGAAAAGGACTCTTCTTATCTCTCAGTTGTGAGGCGTATCCTTAGCGCACCAAAGTCACAAAACGAAAATTGGCGAAGAACTTCCATTTTCCAAACCTTAGTTTGCTATGGCCAAGAGACTAGGAAGCTTATTATTGATGGTGGCAGCAGCATGAATGTAGTTTCAGAGTCTATTGTACAGCAATTGAAGCTGCCTATAGAGCCACACCCTGAACCTTATAAGGTTGCTTGGATCAACAGTAGCTCTATTCCAGTGGCGTTGCTTGGTGTCCATTAAACATGGACCTTACAGTGGCTCTATATGGTGCGATGTTATTCCTATGACTGTTTCCCACATACTTCTTGGTCAACCTTGGCTGTATGACCGAGATGTGGATCATAATGGGAAGTTGAACACTTATTCTTTCAAGTTCAATGATTAGCAGAATGTTTTAAAGCCTATGAGTGCTGAAACTAGGAAGAAGTTTCAACAGAAGAAACCAACCAAACAAGAGAATTCAAAAACTAAGGAAGTGATTGAGATGAAGAAGAAACCCGTTGGATTTTGAGCAAGAAGCAATTTGACAGGAAGAGCAAGGAGGAAGGAGTTATTATGGTCCTAGTCTTCAAAGGGTGAAAATTACAGCAGCTCTCAACTCTGAAGAAATGCCTCCACAAATTGTCAAATCGCTGTCTGATTTTTCTGATGTAGCTTCAGAGGATTTACCACATGGACTACCACCTATGCGTGACATCCAACATACAATAGATTTCATTCCAGGTTCACAACTCCCAAATTTGCCTGCCTATCGCATGAACCCGAGTGAATCTGCTGAACTTAAGAGACAAGTGGATGAGCTCTTGGACAAAGGACATATTCAAGCCAGCCAAAGTCCTTATGCAGTGCTAGCTTTATTGATGCCAAAGAAAGACAGAACATGGAGGATGTATGTGGATATCCACGTAATCAACAAGATAACAATCAAGTATAGGTTTCAAATACCTAGACTTGATGATATGCTTGAAGTGATGGCTGGTTCAACTATGTACACTAAAATTGACTTGCGAAAGGGATACTATCAGATCAGAATTCGTCCAAGTGATGAGTGGAAAACAGCCTTTAAGATGAAAGATGATCTCCACGAGTGGCTAGTGATGCCGTTTGGCCTCTCTAATGCTCCCAGCACCTTTATGAGAGTCATGACACAGGTATTTCAACCCTTTATTGGCCATTTTCTGGTTGTTTATTTGATGATATCTTGATTTGCAGCAAGAAAAGAGGAGCACATTAATCATCTTCAACAAATCATGAGAGTTCTCCGTCAAGAAAAACTCTACGTCAACTTGCAAAAGTGTACTTCTATGGCTCCTAGTATCGTATTTTTGGGCTTTGTTGTCTCAAATGAAGGTATAGCTGCTGATCCAAACAAGGTCAAGGTAATCATTGATTGGCCTGTACCTACCAATTTGAAGAAGGTTTGTAGTTTCCATGGGCTAGATTCATTCTATAGGCGATTTATAAAGGGGTTTAGTTCTATTATGGCTCCCATTACCGATTGCACGAAGAAGGGGCAGTTTCAATGGACAAAAGCTACAACTAAGGCTTTTGAAGAATTGAAGAAGCGAATGATTGAAGCTCCAGTGCTTAGTCTGCCAGATTTTTCTAAGGTGTTTGAAGTCGCATGTGATGCTTCTCATGTTAGTATTGGCGGTGTTCTTAGTCAAGAAGGTCATCCTATTGCTTGTTTTAGTGAAAAGCTGAATAAGGCCAAGCAAAAATATTCTACTTATGACAAGGAATTCTACACTGTTATTGAATCTATTCGTCATTGGCATCATTATCTCGTTTATAAGGAGTTTGTGCTATATTCTGATCATGAGGCCCTCAAATATAAAACTCCCAAAAAGCTAAGTCATCGACATGGTAAATGGGTTTCTTTTCTGCAGCAATACAGTTTTGTTATCAGACACAAGGCAGGAACTGAGAATAAAGTGGCTGATGCACCAAGTCGCATGCACCTTATTCTTACTGCTATGGCTGTTCAAGTGGTTGGATTTGATTCACTTAAGCAAGATTATTCTCATTGCAGAGATTTCAAGGTCATATCACGAGGATTTAATGGCTGGAAAACAAGTAGAATATGCTGATTTTTCCATCCATGATCTTTTCAAGGGGACTCTACTTTGTGTTCCTAGTACTTCACTGAGGGAGGAGTTCATTTGGGAATTACAAAGTGGAGGTGCCGCTGGACAATTTGACGTGACAAGACAATTGCCATGATGCAAGATCATTTCTATTGGCCAAGTATGAGACATGATGTTAGCAAGACTGTTGCTAGATGCCAAGTTTGTCAATTGGCAAAAAAAAAAAAAAAGAAGATTGGTCTTTATATGCCACTACCCATTCCACATGAACCGTGGCAAGATTTGAGCATGAATTTTGTCCTTGGATTTGCCAAGAACATTGCGAGGTCATGATTCTATACTAGTAGTTGTGGCAGATTTTCAAAAATGGCTCACTTTCTCCCATGTGCTAAGAGTTCGGATGCTGTCCATATTGTTAAGATCTTCTTCAAAGAGGTGGTTCGACTTCATGGTCTGCCTATGACTACTGTTTCAGACAAGGATGTGAAGTTTATGAGTTATTTTTGGTGGACTTTATGAAAGATGCTGCACACAAAACTCAAGTTTTCTTCTTCTTTCCATCCACAAACTGATGGACAGATAGAAGTTGTTAACCGCAGTTTTGGTGATCTACTTTGGTGTTTGGTTGGTGATCATGTTACCACTTGGGATCAAATCCTACTAATTGCAGAGTTTGCTTATAACAATTCAGTGAATAGATCGACTGGTTATAGTCCTTTTGAGGCTATAATTGGAATTAATCCTCACAAATCAGTTGATTTGCTTCCATTACCAGCTAGTGCTCGTCCAAGTGTTGAAGCTGGGGCTTTTTCCAAGCATATTTTGGAAATACACAATGAAGTTTGACCCCGGATTGCCACCAGCAATGAAAAGTATAAGGCATATGCAGATTTGAAGATGAAATTTGCAGAATTTGCAGAAGGATATAAAGTTATGGTTCATAGTATCTTATTCATTGGAGGGGACAACCACGTACAGATTGTACATGGATTACAGAATATGAATTTCAGAAGTTTCATCCAGATTTTAATGAAAGGTATCAGGCTATTAACTCGCCGGGGTCGAGTCTTCTCAAGCCAGGGAGAGATGATAGAGATAAGTGGCAAACATCAACTAAGGTTTATAAGAGGCATGGCAAGGCTATGTCAAACACACAAGCCTTGATTGGGCATGCACTTGATGATAAGGAACCAACTTGGAAGTTGGTTTGAATCCAATTGAGTTGGTTTTTCTGATTTCTTTCAGTAGGGGTATTTTGGTAATTTAGGTGGTCGCAGGAATTTTTATGTTATGGTAATTTTTCTGTTTCCTAATTATTTTTGGTAATTAGTATTTTAGTATTTTAGTTGTCTTCAGGAATAAGAAAGCTTAGCTTTCTACTAGAATTCTGTTCTAGTTAGGAGTCTTAATTAGAAAGGAGTCCACTTTGTTTTGTGGAGAAATCAGAATTGCCATCAATAAAATTTTTCTACAGACTCAACATCTCTTTCTTGGGTTGTGAGATGCATCCTAATAGTAGGCATGATGCCTAAAGACTACTAGGAGTGATTCCCAGAGTTCTCAATCTGTTTTCATCCTTCTTAGCATATTTTCTCAACCTATTTCTAGTTTGCTGCTCTCATTTCCGGTGAGACTCAATAGCAAGGCCTTCCTACAAAGCTGTTGTGCCTACCAAGTCTGTGTGCTGCGTCAACAGCTTAACAAAATCATTACAGTATTTAATGAAGAAAGAAACACTAACATTTTGTTAAAGGGTATCTTATATACTTGGAAAGCCCAAGAGCTAAGACATATTAATTTAGTCATAACATAGGGAAGAATTGCTATAGCCCTACAGAGAAAAATGAATAATCATACAATTACCAAATAATTCTTCTCCCCGAAGTGGCTGACCAGAGAAAAAAGCACTAAGCAAGAAACCAAATTGAAGAATAAATATTTATTCCATCCATCATTTAAAAAAAAGAAAAACATGCTTTCCTTTGTCAGTCAAGAAATGTTTTACTTTTTCCTTACTCGAAAATTAGACTAAAATATTCTATTCTTTTAAATACTTTATGCAACAAAAAGAAATAAAGAATGTGTTTCCTTCTATGTCTTTAAAATTTCAATCAACAAGAATGCTGGCTAAACATGTTTTCCTTCCTCCTTAAACTATTATTGCACATGTTGCATCATTGACATGCCAAACACAGTGCACCTAAGCTTTGAGATCTAGCATTACTTCATCATCCATATCCTATGGATCACAACAGAGATTCAAACTGGCTATATTCTAATACCTTTACTATCACAGACCCAAGATATGGTTCTGAAGACTACCTACGGAACTTATTCAATGATTTAGTTAGCTTCAAAGTGGGCATGAAAAGCGATCATATTCGTGCAAAATGCCAATGTGGAGATCTTTCACACCATTTTGTCTCCTAATGAGCCACATGGACAAAGCAAACTTAGCACTTCCCCAGTAATTTTTTTCCCCCAATTTGCAAAGAAAATTAATGGAATCTAAAAGATGATATATCTTGCTAATACTGTCAGATCAAGAAATGGACCAAAGTTGATTCAAACATGTAATATCATCTAACAAAATAAAACAACAAATGCAACAAAGAGTTGGCGTGAGAAAGTAGAACTCAGATGTCTTACATAATTGAAAGACTGCAAAGACTTTTCCAATCCACTAAATTGTAAAAATGAATGCGCAACCTAAATACATGACAAAAAGAATGCTATCTGTCTAATCGAACTTACGTCTTTCTCGTGCTTCAGATGTCAGAATCTGGCTAAGCATCATTTGTCTCTGCTCTTCAGCCTCCCTGTCAAAACCACTAAGCTAGTTACAAATCATCTACAACAAAAAAAAAAAACAAAACAAAACAAAACAAAAAACAAAAAACAAAAACAGATATATACACGTCTAGGAACACCAGAGTGTTAGGAAAAGAGAGGCTAAAACTAGATGAGGACAGATATCAACCTCTTCGCTTCATCTTGCGCTTTTTGCTGCTCTGAGTTTTGATTATTTCCCTGTTCATCAGTAGTCAGACTAGATGAGGCTACAACCCAACCTAAACTTTAACACTATGATTTACTAAAACAGCAATATACACAAAGAAAGAAGTAAGCACTTACCACTCCATGTTGAGCCATAAGCTCCTGCATTCTTCTCTGCCTAATAGCTTCCAATTCAGGGTCAGCCTATAGAAAACAGCAAAGTGAAAACCTAAACACAATCTCTCACCTACAATATACTATATTTGCAAAATCATAAACCCCCAAGACAAACAATATTCCATTATCCTTCATCTTTTTCCTCTGCTTGTACTAGTTTTGGTTCACAAGTAATAACTACATTAGCAAAACCACGTACTGACTTACCACCCTCCCACCAGCACCAAACTTTTTTATTCTACATCCATCACATTATGTCAAGGGCTCATCTCCTTATTCAATATCCATTCAACTTGCTAACACGCAACATTTCGAAGATAAATTTATAAAAAACAAAAGAACAAGAATAAAAAGGTTCTTTTTTCTTTAAAAGGAAGCATCAAAATATTTTATACATAGCCAAGTACATTTGACTCAATAACAATCAAAATTAAATCTTTCGAACTCATAAAAATCCTATAAGAAGTTATCAAGCAACACTTTGACAACTCAAGGTTCAAAAATGAAGCATAGCAGAAATACAACATATAAAGAACTTCACCAACATGCCAGAAATACAATTAATCCACCAGACAGCCCAGATAAGATCAAAAACACACTCCAAAAAGAAAATGAAACAATGAAATGCATAGAAATTAAACTTTAAAATAAAATCACTCAAAAACAAAAACAAAAACAAAAAAACCATAAATTATAAGAAAACTAAGACTGTACTTGGTACCTTAGCAAACAAAAATAATCAAATCTAAAACATAAATCAGAATTCTGAGATCAAAATACACAAATAGAGAGAAAAAGAGAGAGAAGGATTAATTACCTTTTTTGCTGAATAATTGAGATACATGCGAGTAGGGTTATGATTTGCACACAAGTGGAGATGTATATCTCCCCAGCGGCAATGATGATGGGGAAGGAAAAAAAGGCCATGGTTTGTAAACACACATTTGACAGTAAAAAGATGCTTTAAATGGGTCAGAGCCAAATTATTTGGGCCACTTTGGGAGTTTTGGAGAGGGGCGAAAACAAAAGAAAAGGATACGTTTAGGCCCCACATTTGGTATGAAGGAATGGCATGGAAAAGAAAGGCTTTTCTAACTTCTCAATTCCATTTCAAGTTTGGAATAGTTCATTTTTAGTGGAAAACCCTGGGATCCTCTTAGAAAAAAGTAGAGAGAAAATTCCTTAGAATTTAATCCCAAAATACCCAAAATGCAGGATGTCAAATTTATCTGTATAAATCATTTTTATAGAATCACCATATCTTAGGGTATTTCTGAGCTCAATTAATAATCGAATGTAACTTTTTCACAGCAAATAAATTGATTTGTGTTTAAAATAAATTTTTCTTTTTTACTAGCAAATAAATGTTTTAAGATCCATCTATCTTCATCTTCATCGCAGTCATCATGAAGCAAATCTTTAGCATTCCCTATTTGTAGTGTTTCACTAAAAGACCTGTTCTCCAAACTCTAGTAAAAGAACTTTCATTTCGAAATGCTCCCTCAATGCTCCACTACCTCACAGATATAGGTCATGGGTTTGGTACAACTTGTAGATATGTGCTTAAAATTTCTTTTCTATCGATTCAACAATGCCATCATCTTTCTTAGTTCTATTATCAGCATTTGGCCTAGAGTTTCCTGTTTATATTGGATCATAAGGCCTTGGAACTCTAGCTTTCCATTATTAGCTTTCCATCAATTCTAGACTTGTGCAAATTGTTTAAATACAACAGGTAGCTATAAACACATATTTTCCTCTTTAAGTCATTAAAAAAGTTCATCCCTTCAACAGCATCTATAAAGACAGATTCTTATCCAAGTGATAATTAAAATAAGTTCATTCTCCCATGGTGGGATTCCTAACTGGTTTGCTCCTGATAAATTTACTTCCATCCAAAACCATCTTTATATTTATTGATCAAACATACTTTTCATTGAAACATACGACACCTTGAATATAACATATGCATTCCATAAGCTCCCCACCCCAAAACTCATTCTCTTCAAACAAAGGAGGTAAAACTTTATATCAAGGTAAAAAGCTTTTAGGTCCAAGGACAAGACAAGGTCAGCAACAGCTATAGCTGTCTTTCTTCCTTAATCATGTAGTGGTAAGCATTCTTGCAGCAGTGCAAATTGTTTACTTAGTTAAATTCGTTAACCTAAATTCTTTAAATGATAATTACAGTCTTTGAAGTAGACACTTCTCTAGCATTGTGGATATCTATATGTACAATATTTGTCTTTTCTATGAATAGCATATGCCTTCTTTCTCAAGGAGTTAAACGAACTCGTTATGAAAACAGATTTAACACAGTTAACACAGAATCCTCCAATCTGTAGATAGTATTATTGATGCAAATAAATCTTCTCTATCTTCTGTAATCCTATCTAGCACCGTTTGATTATTGATTGTAATTTACCACTAGCATATACATAATCATTTTGATTTCACATATTTGAAAATCATTATGCTAACCAATTTCTCAGGCCTGGGTCAGCAATATGAATAATTTCCTCAACCAAGAAGCACCGAATTCACCACATGCACATGTAAGTTGCAGACAAAAACTAAGAAAATACATGTCCATAGAGGACAGATAATACACATGGATCTCCTTTTCTGCTCTGAGCATAAAGGTGTTTTCTTGTTTGCTAAATCCATGTTTTTTGTATCCTTTTCAGACTATAAAATCTGTAATGCGTCCCCTTCACATATGTACTTCAAGATTCAAAATGTGTGCTGTTGTCCTAAACATAAGTACTTCCCTAAATAAATTTATGAATTTGTGCACCACCTTCCAGTAATTAGCTTCAAGACTCATTTGTGTGGTGTCTTCCTAAACATTTCATAAGTATTACCCAATAACATTTGTACAACTGATCTTCATTACAATATGTTCGACAAGACAAGACCACAATATCAATTTTGAAGCGTTCAAAGGCAATTCAAGCGGTTAGACACCTCTAAGGTAAAATATATATTGCAAAGAGTTAGACATAGTAATTCAATTGTTTAATCAGACCACAAAATTTTTAGAAAAATTTCAGATCAAGTAAGTATCAATTTTCACCTGGAAACTTCCAAAACATATCATAATAAATCATGTAACAATATGCACTGGCAAGAAATACAAGACCCTGCTTTGAAAGCTTGTAACTATAACTCCAAGAAACCTAAGATCTAGAATGAAATCAAGATCAAATAGAATCTAACTTTTTTCCACATTTTATTCTCTTTTTCGCTAAACCCCAAACCCCTAATTTGTCCCCCTTTTCTTCTTTTAGACTAGCATGAGATTAATTGGCGAAAACAGCTACACAATTGGGTTATCAAAAATCATAAGCAAGACTTTCCATAAACACCAATCATTCCTATTCCTAGTCTGAAATGCAGAATGAAAAAACGTCAGATTAATCTAGTATAACATAATCAGAAATTATAGGCACCATATCTGCAAGTTAGCTACTCTTAAACTAGTGTGTGCGTATGTGAAGAAAGAGTCGTGGATTCTAACCATTTCAAGCGATCGGTCTTCGCCTGTAGAAACTAGAAACTGCCTTCGAAGATTGCCGAAGCGAAGGATTAATGCTCGGGTTTCAGAACAGGATTTCGACAGTTAATCTATGTTTTGCTTTTAGCCCTTTAAAAGTTAGTCTGGTATTAATTAAACCCCTAATAAATTGACTTTCTCATTTTTTATGCTAGTATGCGGATTTTGGGAAAAAACAAAGTTAAGGCTGCTTGAAAAGAAATTTTCAATTGTAATCTCACATCTGGACTTGTAAGTTATACTAGTATTTCATTCGTTATATTAGTACTTTGTCGTGCAATCCGGGATTAGGTCGCGTTGCTACTGTTAATCTTGCACAAAACCACAACAAAAAAAAAAAAGGGCAATGCAATCTCACACACAAACCTGTCTTGTTTTATTAATTAGGATACAATTGTTCTAAATTTTACCTACTGGACTTGATTCTAATATAGATTCAATAAATATCAAAGATCCGATATCCATGTTGGATTCGTTTAATTTACAGAATGAATGAAATGGGATGACTCAACTTAGAATTAATAATTTCAAGTTGAATCATTCTCGCAACGTTTGATTGGTGCTAGATTGGTCAGGATATGTTGGAAAATAATCCTATTTTTTCGTTTGGTGAAAGATTGGATGAGGTGGGAAATTTTATTCTAATAGCCAAAGTACCCCTTAATTTGTAGCATCCTTTTAATAATAATTCAATAATTTATAAATTTTACTAAAATAGAGTAGTCTGGAACTTTAGAATTATAAAGTAAAGTAAGGCTTTTGATATATAAAATTTTGAATTTATTCAAATTCAATCCATTCGAGCCTTTCAACATAAGTTTTGACTGAGTTTTGAACCAAAATCTAAGATTAGTATTAAACAATGGGCCAAGCTTTAGTTAAGTTAGGCTCATTTAATAGCTTTAGATGAGTCGAGCTCAAACCAATATATAAAATTTTGTTTTGGGCCGACATTGACTTTATTGAAACCCTCATTCACACAGCCCAAGTAATAAGGTTATGTATTTATGGAAATTTTGGTTGAGAAAATTAGGTTAGTAAGAGCAATTTAGTCCAAATTTTTATTATGACCTTAGTAAGGTCAAATTAGTTAAAAAATCTTAAATTAATTAATATATTGTTTTCCTCTTTTTAATGACAAAAACAACTTGCTATATCTAAGAAAATGAAATTTCACTTTTACAAAATAAAAACCGTATAAATACATTATAATTAAATCAGCTTTCAATTCCTAAAAGAAAATCATCTTAATTTGTTTTACAATGAAAAGTAATTTCCTTTAAACAATAAAACAACAATTATACTTTAAGAAATGTAAGCCACTGTTATTATTATTCCAAAGTAATAACTCCTCATTAAATGTCTACAAAATTACTTCCTTTAATTTAATTTTAAAAAATAACTTACTGCATTTTTGAAGGAAATATGGCTTCTTCAATTTTTAGAGGAAACTTTCTTCTTACAAATTAGATAGAAGAAATGACTTACTTTTTTCTTTTCAAAAAATTGCTCATTCAATTTTAGAGAAATATGATTTGCTTAATTTTTCTGAAGAAAATGCATATTTCATTATGTTAAGAAAATTCAACTCCTTCCTTGAATTTTTAAGAGAAAAATTGCTATTGAAATGGAAATGGTCTTTTTCTTTCTTTTTGGATACAAAAGAAAATAACATAAATAAATTGTTCACTTATTAAAATTGATTATTATTATTTGAAAACAATAATTTCTCAGGCAATGTTTAGAAAAACTTTCGTTATTATTCCTATCTGTAATCCTCTTGCGATGCAAATTGGTTCCATTATGTTCGTAATCAACTTCTCCGATTTTCTTCTCGCACCTCTTCTGAATCTCGAAAGTTTTGCCATTGATTGCTACCTCTCCTTGCCCCTAATTTTGGAATCCATTCTCTCCTTGCCCCTAATTTTGGAATCCATTCTCTTCTTGTCCCTAATTTTGGAATCCATTCATATTACATGCCTGTTTTTGTATGTCATTTGTGAACAGGGATTTTCTTGATTATTTTGATATGCAATTGACTTGAGTTTTCAATTTATAATGAATCTTGTGAATATGTTAAAAGACTTTGGTATGTAAAGATTTAGTTTGGATTTGATGTGTTTGGATTTAAATTGTTATAATGAAAATAATGGTTTCTAGTTTCTAGCTTGCATATGTTATTTAGTTGGTTTCATCGAGTAACACGGGTTTCTTTTTTTTTTTTTTTTTTTTTTGGTCCATTAGCTATTGGTTGATTGTAGCAAAGGCTGAACAGCATATCGGCAAATACTAGATAACAGAAAAGGAAAGGAGTAAAGAAAACATCATGCTTTAATGGTTATCATAAGCAACTAGTTCGTTCGATGATATGAATGGTTCGCGAAAGAGGATCTTGTTCGGTTCATTCAAATTTGCAAAAGGCTCGACTGTGTAATAAATAAATTAAGTTCAGAAACAAGATTAATATATATAGCTTGTGTTTCCTCCCAAAAAAATTAAATATATATAAAATCTAGTATTATTGATTTTCTAAGATATACCTAATATAATTACATTAATTCTAAATCCTTTGCCAATCCAAAAAACAAACTACTATCATTTTCAAACTCAAGATCAAGCAAGTGGACAAAATTTGAAAATTGAAAAGTAGGTATGCAATTTTATAGACAAAAAAATAAGGGTACAATATGTCCTAAAGAATTAGGATTTATATAAATTAATAAAGGTTTAGGATGACTATTACTATAGTTTTAAGGGCCACTTGTTATTTTGTCTTTTTCTCATTTTATAATTTATTAAACCTAGAAATGCCTGGAAATCTAGTCAAATCTTCTTTGATAACTATTGCCATGTTTCATATTTGGGTCATAAGGCCCTCGAGTGAATTGATTAGACAAAATACATTATAAGTTTTAGTTTCTTAATCAGTAAAAGGGTAAAAATACATCTTTTTCTAGCAATTAGATACACAATTGCCTTGTGCATTACAAATCTATTTTATACCTTCTTGTGCTTTGGGTAAAAGTGCAAAGTGGATGAAAAACATTTATATGTAAGGGAGTTAATTCTCGACATGATTTAAAAATATGATTCGAACCTAATACAAAATTAACAGGTATCGGATTACTTTTCACGAATTTGGTCAAAATCAGGTCAAACCTGAATAACCTGTCAAGTAAACATGTACAAATTAGGTCAATCATGGGTTGACCCATTTAATGTGTAAGTTTAAAATATAATAAATAAATTGGGACATAAAGTAAATAAAAAAAATTAACCAAGGCTATCAATTAGTATTACTAGAATGCAATCAGTGAACATTATATGAAAACAAGAGATTTTATTTGTGAAAGTATCGCAGTTTTCTTTTTGTTCATGATTTTTTGTGCAAGAAAAGAAAACCAAAAATTATTACAAAAAAAGGGACAAAATCTAGGATTGGGATGCATTTTTCTATATTTTTATGAAACTCTATTGTTAAAAGTCCACCATACAACTAAGATGAGAAGGCCAAAAAAAAACAAAAAAAAACAAGGTAAACAGGTTATTTAGTTCGGGTTTGGATAACTCTTAAAATTAGTGAGTCATGTTTGGATCTAGAAGGTTGACCTATTAAATTTTTTGAATAATGTTCAGGTTGATGTGCCATCCAGGATAATTAGGGTTCATTTGGTTCACTGGTTGGATGAAATGGAATTACTCATTCTTGGATAATTAATCCTGGGATTAATCGTTATGGGATTACTCATCATTGTTATTCAGTGTTTGGTTTATTAATATAGTTATAAGTTTTATCTTTCTTGTTAAGGGTGAAAGAATCTAATCATTATCCCCTCTCACAATTATTCTCGATAAATAATACCAATATCCCATGGGATGACTTTATCCCCTCTAGAAAGAATTCATTTGGTTATGATGAATATCTAATCCAATTATAAAAATGTAACTAAATGTTGGATGACACACGATTATTCATCCAATCCTATCTTAAGCAAATGAACCCTTAAGTCTCAACTTGACTCGTCAACTGACGATTTGACCTAATTGACACTCCTATTTATATATGCTTAGTGCCACACTTTTCAACCCTTTATTTAATCTTCCCACCATTTCTACACGTATAATACTCCGTACTTTTCTTTTAAAAATTATCATGAAAATTAATCGTGTAGTATATCTGTATTTTGTTTTAATGGATAATATGGGGAAAAATTGTTTTCTAAAACCTAAGAAATTTTGAGTGTAATAATAATTTGGTAGGAGTCTAATATTATTTGATAAGTGAGTTATAAATTCTTTGATAAAAATTTCAAGAGATAAATGATAAATTTCCTTAGTAAGTAGTGAGTTTTGTTTGATGTTAGTTGTGTAGGAGATGTTGTCGAGTGATTTGGGGAAGAAAAGAAACATTGGTTTCTAGTGCAAGGTGGAGTTCTAGTGACAATAGGAATTCTATCAGAATTATATAGCAAAAATCTGAGTTGACAAAGGAGGATGTTTAGCCGAACAAAGGACTAAGAGATCCTAGCTTAAGAGGTTCTCGTGATTTGTAGTTGGAAACAAAGGGGATTCTGTTGGAATGTATGCCTTAAAACAATTATATTGTTTAAATACATTCCTAATTAAAGTTTTGTATTTTATGAACTTCCACTTTTTTCTGTTTAATATATGATATAACTGGTAAAAGTCCTTAGAATATTTATTAATGTGATGATAGTCACAAGAGTTGCTAACTATGAGATATCAATCACATTTATAATAAATATTCTTAAATGTCCCTAGGCATAGTATTAATGAGACAGGACATCATTAATACGGACAGACTAGTACACAGTTAGCCTCTACTTAATGTAAGTAGTGGTTGTTTTCATCAACCATGGTATAGGGATATCTAGGCTAATGTGTAAATGAATTGTAGAGTACTAATTCATTGGAGTGATCCACACAGAGTGTGAGAGCCCTAAAAAGAAAAAAAAAGTATAATAATAAAATTCATGCATACATTACCCTTTAATTTATTCAAGTGCATATAAATTTCTTTAGTGCATTTGTGGCATGTTTTCACTAAGTGCATTCTTCATTGGTTGATTAAAGGAATTTTAAAAATTCCATTTTAGAATTAGTGAGCATTTTTTTTGCATGGCTTAATTGCTAAGAAAATAGGTATGCAGGTGTTAATGGAGACCAAATCAAATTAGAGGAGTTAGAAAGTACTAAGTGAGATTTTGTTAGCTAATGGCCAAGAAGTCGCCACTTGTCACCCTAGCATTTAAACCTTGACTTGATGACTTCTTTTCCTCCAAACTTATCTCTTAAAAAACACACATTTTCTTCATCTTTTCCTTGGTGGTGGCCTAACCTAAGAGAGGGAGAAAAGAGAGGAGATTTCATCCAAAAAATCAACCAATACCTTGCTTAGTTTATTAGGAAATCAAGAGAGGAAGTTGGTAGCACCCTAAACCATCAAACCTCAAGCTTAGTAGGGTAAAGATTTTGGTTATGTGAAGAGTTACTTTTTTGGCTTGATAAGGTATTTTCTATCCAAAACCCTAGTTCTATGATTTTTGATGTTAGTTAAATGAAGGTTGTTGGTGATGTTGATGGAAGATTGATGCATGGTAACCTAGTTTTTGGGCTTGAATGCTTGTAGTTGCAACTTGAATATGGGTTTGATTTCATGCCTACAAGGTGTTTGATATTTGGATTAACATTAATCACTAGGCTATGATACTTATTCCTTTGAGGAAAGTACTTGATGTTCTTTCATATGCATGCTAGAAAGGTATAGAAGTTACTTTTTTTTTTTTTTTGAAAACCGCCTATCATATCAGGCGGGAGGGCTTGACTACCCCTTTATTACGCACTGAAAGAAATACAGTCTGAGAGACCAAGCCCCTCTTACCCTTTACGGGAAAACCGGAAACTACATATCTGAGCCCTATCCATTGCCAGTAAACTACGAATTCGAGGGGGGCAACTATGTAAAGATGAAAAAACACATGACTGACTAACTCCTATGCTTGCCAAAGCATCCGCCACCGAGTTTGCCTCTCTGAAGCAATGAAAGAATTCTGCTTCCAACTGAGTCCCTCGGATCCGCCGCAAGGTGGAACGGATCTTCATTGGGACCACAAAGCGCCCCTGCAACACACTGATAAGAATTTGCGAGTCAGACTCAACAACCACATGAGAGTATCCCAGTGCATTACACATCTCCATCCCATACAGTAGCGCCTAAGCCTCCGCTTGTAAGGAATCCACTTGACCAAATTGTTGAGCAAAAGCAAAGAGAAAATTTCCATGCGCGTCCCTCAACACCCCTCCTCCACCTCCTTGAGATGACTGCACCGAGCCGTCCGTTTTTTTTACCATTCCCTGTCGCGGAAACCCCCATACCACCCTAGTAACCACTACTTTCAGGCGACAGCTATCAAGAGCAGATAGAGGAACCAATCCTCCCTCTCTTCTATCGGGATATTTCACCTGCAAGCAATATGTACATCCTCCAGATATCGCCTGCACACTCCGCCACTGAAAGACCAACCCCCTCAAACCGCCATTTATTCCGAGCCGTCCACAACCGCCATAAAATGAAAGCTGGCAAAATTTTTATAAGCCATCTAAGCCCTGCCCCTTGTTGTCTGTTCAACCACCATCCCAACCAGCGAGAGCGAACTGTCCTTCCGGCACAATCAAAACCTAATGATTCCTCAAAAAAATCCCAAGTAGTCCCCGCCAAGTCCCTAAGAGAAAAGACGTGCTCCAGGGACTCTTCCTGAGGTGAAGCACAACACCCACATCGAGACGGCCCTGAAAAATTCAAAGTACGCAAGACATCATCCAGTGGCAACCTCCGTTTAAACAAACTCCACAAGAAGAATAAGATTTTCAGTGGAATGCCTGATTCCAGCAAGATGCATACATTCTTGAAACCGGTTTAGAGACCCGCACCATCTCCCAAGCTGCGCTAACTGAGAAGTTCCCATGTGTAGATAAGTCCCACATCATGGAGTCCGGATCTCCACTTGATGGAAAAAATAAGGAATTGAAAGCAGACAAACCCACTTCCGGGAGTTTTGAAGGCAACTCCAGCCTCCATTCTCTCATAAATTCTGCAAGAAGGGCATCTGAAGCCACTCCCGGGTATTTCCAAGCCAAAGGCCCACTGCCACTCCAGTTATCCCACCAGAAAGAGACTTTACCTTGAGTGACATCCCATGTCAAATGGAGCTTCATTTGGTTCCTAACCTTCAACATGCAACGACAGACATCCGTCATTGAGCTTCGCAGTTGCACCTGATTAGGGTGAAAGCTCCCAAAAAATTTATCCTTAATAAACTGGGCCCACAGAGATTCACCTTTCCTAAACTGCCACCAGAGTTTGCATGAGAATGCATGGATCACCAATTGCATGGAACGAAAACCAAGACCTCCTTCCTCCACTGGATAACACAGCTTGTGCCACGCCACCCAATGTCGCTTCTCTCAATCAGCCCAAAAAACGGCAAAAGCTTCTCTCCGATCATAGATTACCCTTTAGAGGATCCAAAACTGCCAACAAATGAATAGGCATTGACGACAGGACATGCTTTACCAACACAATCTTCGCCCCTTTAGACAACCACTTCCTCGCCAGAGTTTATAATGCCTGCTTACCTTATCCAATGTATTCCCCAAAATAGCACCTGGACTCTTCCTACATATAACGGACACCCAAGATAAGTAATAGGAAATGGTTTGTGTTGGAAACCTGTCACCTGAGCAAGGACCTCCTTCAAATGTCTGCTCGCCTTCCTCCCAACCGAAAAGCAACTCTTGGCCACATTCACCAATGACTCGACCACTCGTATGCATCAAGAACCCCCATCACACGCCTCAAAGATGACTTTCCCCCATTTGAAAAAATAATAATGTCATCTGCATACCCTAGGTGCGTGATTGATAAACCTCTCCTTCCCACCGAGAACGGCACAAACCGTGGATTATGAAGCAATGTTCAGGGATTATGGGATAGTGCCTCCGCTGCTATGATAAATAAAGCAGGAGACAGTGGATCACCTTGACGGAGACCACGAGTGGAACGGAAAAAGCCACAAGGCTTTCCATTAATCATTACTGAAAAATAGCAACTCGAGACCAATCTCCAGATCAAATCCAACCAAACTTCACCAAATCCAAATTTCCTCAATACCTGAATGAGGAAAAGCCACGACATCCTGTCATATGCCTTCGCCATGTCGAGTTTGAGTACGACATTCGATCCCCTAACTTTCCTATCGATATCAGAAATCATTTCCTGTGCTAATAAAATGTTGTCCGCTATGAGTCTCCCGCGCACAAACCCGCTCTGTTGTGGAGAGATGAGCCGTGGGAGCACATTTTCCAACCTGGTCGACAAGATCTTAGAAAGGACCTTGTTGATAAAATTACACAAACTACTATCAAAAGCAAAAGATGCGGGATTCAACTTTTGTATCGTAATCCATGTAGCAGAATAACACCTTGGGTCTCCATCCCGCAAAAAAATCCAACACTGCTTGAAATAGATCGCTGGCAATAATATCCCAACACACCGTAAAGAATGATCCAGGGAATCCGTCCGGTCCAGAGCAACTCTCCCCGTCCAAAGAAAACACTACTCTCCGAACCTCCTCCATGGTGGGACGCTGCTCATAGGTCCCATTGTCCGATACGCATGAGATGATGGAATGGCATCCAAAACTCGCTTTGGTACTGACCCTCCATCCAAATGATTCTTGAAAAAAGCCTCCTTCCAACTGTGCCCCCCAATCCATTGGCTCCTCATTCTGATCCCATGAATGTAAGATTTAAACCGCTTTCGCGCACTTAGAATGAAAGAACTTCAATTTGTATCACCTTCTTTAAAGAATTTTAGATTTTCGTCTCAGAATGCCGCTTCCGCAGTAATTCCATCCTTAAAATGCCTTATTCTACAAGTTCCGAGAGTGCTCTCGTGGAAGGATTCTCTCCATCTCTTCTTCATGCAAGCGCATCTCCTCTCTCGCTTGACGGCCTCGATCGAAAATATTGCCAAACTCAGCAAAACTCCATTTCGCAAGAACATGCTTCACTTGTTTCAGCTTGTGCAAGAAAACTCTTAATGGTCTGCCCGAAGCCGATGTGTTCCACGCCTCCCGCATTGTTGCAGAAAGTTCGGATGGGAAACCCAAAATCTAAAAAACGGAAGCCGCCTCTGCCTGACTGCTTTTTTGGCACACAAGAGACCAGAAGCGGTGAATGATCTAACTCGGCGCGAGCTAGGTGTTTTACCTCGACCTGCACATCCAATTTCATCCATTCATCATCCACCAAACCCTATCATCCAATCTTTTCCATGCAGCCCCAATCCCCCGATTATTACACCAAGTGAACTGGAACCAATGAAGCAAAGATCAACCGCCCATTTCATCCATAAAGTCCACAAAATCAAACCTTCAGCTTGCACGGAAGGCTGGCCCACCTAACTTTTCTTTCTTTGCCATTGAAATCCCCCATTAATACGGTAGCAACTCCGAATCCCTTGAGGGAGACAAGCCGCCTCCACAGATTCCACCCTTTCCTCCCTCCTCACAACCAGCATGAATTACAAACCAAAGACGTAAACGAACTTGTAAAGAAGGCACAACATGTGAAAGCTTCAATGCCAAGAATTGCAATCGATTGCATTATCACACTAGTTTGAAGAGTCTTGAAAGAACACCCATAAACGACTCGACTCATTTGCAAGAGCATTGTCAAAATTCAACTTGTTCTTAAAGTAAAGCAAGTTTAACACTAACCAACGGTTCACATTCCCAAAACATACTCGAATGAATCCTAACTATTTTTTTCTACCCGGACTAATGAACCCGACATTATTGATACCTCTTATATTCCGTAAAAGCTGTATAAACATCAGATACCACAGTTAGTAGCTTATGAGGAAACCCGACCACTTTGCTATGCGTCCTCACACCGCTTGCCACTCCTCGGCTGCTTTAAATCCATCCAAGCCGGGCCAGCTTCTAATGCTCCCTCCCATGGATTGCAGTTCTTCCTCGGAGAAAGGCTCTAAGTCCGCCACCATCCGGACCCACTCCTTTATCTCACCTCCGTCCTTCTGGCTTCCTCCACTCACTACTCGATCTCGGCCACTAACTTTTCGCGGCATGTGTGCCTTCTTCATCGTTGCTGCTCTCACCATCAATGGTGGCAATACATGGATGATCTAAGACCTCCACTTCGAGACCTTCCCGAAGCCACGCTTTTAGGTTGTTGTCGGGCTGATCCCGCTGCACCGAGACAATCAAGGAATGTTGTTGTCCGTGGGTGCAACCGCTTCACTCAACGGCATTGATCATCTCACTGTTTACACCTTCGATCACATTGCGGATACCGCCGTGGATGAGTCCCAATGTCATCCATATCCTCGGCTTGCTCTAAGCCGACTTCATTATTCCTCACCAGGGTTATCGCTTCTAGAGGCATTGTCAAGACCGGACAAGTATTATCCAGACAATTCTACAATTGTATCTCCATGAGGGTTTGCCGCTTCCCCGCCTCTTTCGCCTCGGCTTCTTTTCCTTGTTCACAACCACTACCTGCGTTTCAGAGATTTCCCGTCTCCTTTCGAGTGCCCTACCTTCTCCTTCCAGTCCCATCCCTGGGCTTTCTCCACATGGACACCCTTTTGCTCCTCTTGTCCGTGGTCCCTGCTTTCCTCCCCCCACTACGTGATGACTCTTCCACCTTCTCCAAGGGTAGATTTGGATTCTTCTGGGCCGACATTCATCCAACAAATGCCCCATGAAAACAATGAGAGCAATATTTTAGCCAATTTTCTGATTCAGCACCTAAAACCCATCCCTCCCCCATATCCACCCAAACCCTAGGAGGAGGGGGTTGCAACAGGTCAACTTCAACACACACACGCGCAACATTTGGTCTTGACAACGACAGCGTCGCTGCATCTACAAAAAGAGGCGTCCCCAAACAAGCAGCAATATGAAACAAGCATTGCTTGTTAAAAAGGTGAATGGGTAATTTTGGGAGGCTAAACCATACCGGAGCCAACGAGGACTCCCTATCTACATGGAAGTTTGTGGACCATTTGAAGACTCTCATTGCAGCCCCAAATACGTACCAGATGCCCCGAGCCCATACCCGATGAAAATCCACTTGGTTGCCAAGGCGTATCAGCACATGGCGGTGATCCAATAAGCCAACGGAGGCGGCTTCTTTCAGGTCAAGAGTTGTAAAAAACTTACGGATATCTAGCATTGTTGGGCGCCCCTTTGAAAACTTCCCAACCAGGGCAAAACGAAAGGATGCAGAAACGGCTTTCATGTCTGAGGGGTGAAACACTACTGCCGGTTCCCCCTTGTGAGTCGACTTGGTGGCGTGAATGTCCGTGGCAACCTTCGGCGTTTCAGAGAAAAGGGAGGAAAAAGATTTCTTATGAAAGATGGGAGAAGAAGAAGATCCAGCATGCCCTTCACCACCCAAAGGGTGAAGGGCAGCAGCCGCTGCCATGGCCAAAATCTCAAAAAAACCCTAACTTCAAGAGAGAAAAGAGCACGAGCCAAAAGTCCTGTTCGCAAAAAAACACCATTTTTGCATAGAAGTTACTTTGAACTTTAAAGAAAATGGAAGAATTTTGTGGTTCTATTCCTCTTATTTTGTGATTTCTTCTTGCTCAATCTTCACTAATCCTTGTTGAGAAACCTTGTTAAGACATTTGTGTATCAAATTGGAGTGAAATCAATCTATTTTGAAGGGGTGAAAACCTCTTGAATTACACCAACTTTGAACAGAAAATTCTGTCCTGCACCTGCCAGAAATGAAAAAATAGTCAACTTCCCAGGTTTTCTGGTATTGATAGGAAACGAACTAGGAGCTGAGCCATATACCGTTGGAAAGCCCTATGAGTCTAGTTTCTAACACCATTGACGGCACTCAATTTTGATTTTTTCTACACCAAGATATGTCCATTTTCCCAAGACTGCGCAGTACACTGATACACCCGAATTTAGTTTTGTCATAAACTTGCTCTTGGTTGAACCTTGAAGTTTCTTAAATCTTGCACGCTTATTTCATTCTAAATATCTACTTGACTTGTGAATCCACTAAACCTTCAATGTTTCATCATTTTGTGACTTGAATCGCCCTAGAATTTCCTAGTGAGATGCATTAGTTAGTAGCGCTTATTTTTGCACTTGATTAGGTTGCATTTGTTTTGTTTTGCTTGAGTTGATGATGGTATACGCTGAATGTACATAGGACCAAGGAGGTAACGAGGGTGATCAAGGTGTGAGCGTTTGAGTTGCTTGACTTGCTTGGTGAGTGTTTCCTTGCTTGTTTCGTGAATCTATGTGTTTTCTCAAAACTACGCGAATGACTTGTTTGCTTGAACCATGGCTACGGAATTACTTGAGATGTGATTATTGAATTGGCTTACATATCATATATGATTGACTACTGAGGGTGAGTCGTGCTTTTATCGCGCTGACTCTTCCGTTTGACTTTTCTCTTGAAATTTGACTTTCTTTGACTATGATTTGACTTTGTGTACTTTGATGTGAAAAGTCGTTTTGGTGTTATCCCGCGACTAATTTGATTCGTTGGGGTCTAAAACCCAAAACCCTATTGGTGAACCGTCAGACGAGTCATGGGCTTGGTCGAAGATCGGTGAACCATAGGTCATTTGATTTGATTCTTTGGAACATGGTATATTCGAGTATTACCCAAATTTGATTAGTTGAGGTGTTCAGGCCTGGTAGGGGTGATTGGTGGACGGTTATGGTGTAAGTGGTGTCACGAATTGGTTATTGATCTCAAACGCTGACGGAGAGTCAACGGCTCGCGGTTTGATCAAGCTTTGTGGATTTGGCTTTTGGAAGCCACCAGATCCTTTACTTGAGTGCTATATTTTAATTTACCTTAAATATATGATTGACTGTCTGTTTTGCTTAATTGTTAATGTGGTTGCATGTTTTATTTTGGGGACCTCATTAAGCTTTTGCTTACCCCTTTTCCTTTTGTTTTCCTTACTGTGAATTTATAAGAGGTAGGAGAGTTTGATTGTGGCTAACGTCAAGTGTTTATTTTTTGTTAAGAACCGATGTATTTGTAATTTGGCTCCGTTTTGTAAGTTTGAAGTCGCTTGTAAGTTTTGGGATTTAAACGTTGTAAACTTTATGTTCTTGTAATTTTGGAGTTATTTTAGCTTAAGTGTATGATAAGATAAATGTTTTGATGAATTTAGGTATTCGAAGTCTGAGCGAGTTGGGCGGCGCTCACTAATCTTTGGTACTAGGGAAAGGTGGCTGTCTTGAGATCCCATTAGGATATCTAGTGCCAATGGTTGAATCTCTTATGAAAAATTGTGTAAGTGATCCTAGACTTGAGATCACCATAATATCTTGAGTGTGAATCACTACCTTTTGATTCTGTTACTTACCAGGAGTGATTTAAAGAATAGAAATTGGGGATAGTGTGAAGCATGGAAAGATAGTGAATGATCAAGAGAGGATTCACCACTCCGATAGTGGGAGCTGATATCCAGTAAGGCCACTAGTTGAATGTAACCTTAGTAGTCGACTACATTAGGTTAATTGAAGAGTGTTTTCAAGTTAACCTAATCTAAGATTAATTCTGAGAACTAGAAAATTAATTAGTCATTAGGGAATTAGCACTTGTTCCTTATTCCCTGACTAATTGGATATCGATGGTGAAAGGATAATAATTACACGGTAATTTTCCATGAAAAGGTTAGGTTGGAATTCCCCTTGATCAATTCCGAATACCTAGGTGGTTGTGATGTGTTGTTAGACACCGCTCACAATTTATAATTATGAATAATTAATTATTGTAATTAATGATGAAATAAAGGTGTTTATTTTATCTAATTTTTTTAAGAATTATAATTCATAATTATTACCAGTGTATTTGGGACCATTGGATCACACGCATAGAGATTGAGTTTTGGATTAAATTGTGTGTCCAAGTAGGGACTTGGAAATAAATACTTCTGGGGTTTAATTATAAAGATAAATAAAACCTAGGGTCATCTGACAGATAAGATAAAATGGTTATCTCTTATCTGTCAGATAACAGAAAGGGATGAGAGATAAGATGTTACGGTGGTTTGATTTTGAATCAAACCACCGACTCTATCCTTCCCTTCTCTACCTCTTATCTCTCTCTCTCGACCCCACCGCACTCCGTGAGGCGCACTAAAGGGCTTGGGATCGTCTTTAGCTTCCTCGCCAACTCGATAGCAAAACGATAAACGCGTCAAATTCTCATAAAAGGATAATATGTACATTATATATATCCTTAATATCCACTATAAGACTACAAGAGTTAGAGTGTAACTCCCGCAAGGTTTCTCACACCCGCCATCCAAAATACAAAATACATGGCCAAAACTCCAACCCAAAGCAAGTAAAGAAAGGGTACACTATGCCTTTCACGCTGCCTGGCTCCGCCCCCCGCTAAGGAAAACAAATTGAAAAGGATTAAGCTATATGCTTTAGTGAATAATCGAGGAAGCACATGTAAATCACATTTCCACGATTTTCAAGTCAAAAGCAAAAAGTAACACCACAATTAAGGATACGGGTGGCTTCAAAGCCAGCTCAATTTCCACGCTTGATCTTCCGTTGACACTCAACCGATAATCAGTAGACCCCACTTATACTCTACCGTCCCACTTTATCAACCCACTCGGCCAATACATATACAGCTTGAGCAATAATATCATTGAGATCCCAAAAGCATTGAGATCAGACCATCTATTTGGTCAGAAAATAATATTTACCATTGAGACCCCAAGGCAACCCCTCGAGATCAGACCATCTATTTGGTCGGAAAATAACATTTACCATTGAGACCCCAAGGCAACCCCTTGAGATCAGACCATCCAAGTGGTCAAAGAGCCACACTAACATTGAAATCTCAAATGTATCCCTTGAGATCAAACCATCCAAGTGGTCAGGGAGCAACATTGACATTGAGACCCCAAAGGCATCCCTTGGGATCGCCATCCACTTGGTCACTTAGCACTCAACAATATCACGTACAAATCATATATCACACATCATATGTATTCACATATCACACAACACATACATTCAAGAATCATATATGGAGCTTTGGTCGAAAAGTATAAAGTACACCCTCGCCCAAACGCCCACTTATCACATTTCACAATATAATCACACATAAAGTCCCACTACTCACCAAAAGTAGTACAAAAGCAAACAAGTTAGAAAAGTTCCCCCTCTCCTCGACCATTTCACGTGAAAAGTTGAGCAAGATTACTCAAACAATCACTAAGATGCCAAAACCACTTAGAACACTTAAAACAGCAAATAAGGTACATGCATGTATGCTCACTTAAAAAGGGACGAGAACGAGACGAAAATGGAAAACACACACTAAAAGGTGTAAAAGGCAGTTTTGACACCCTGTGCGCCTTTACTCATAACTCAAGCTACAAGTATCGGATTAGAGTGTATGAGGTGCCGTTTCGAAGCTAAGAGAACAAGCTACAACTTTTGTGAAGACAACTTCTGCCCAGATTCTCTCTTTTTAGGTCAAAAGTGCAGAAACAGTTCCAGAAATTTTTACGTCAGAATTTCCGACAGGCTAGATTCAAATGATCATAACTCGGCACTCACAAATCCAAATCAAGAAATTCCAGCGGCGTTGGAAAGATAGAACGAAGGGCTATAAATTTCATGATTTGGTCAAAAGCCAAATCACAAAGGATCAATACGAAAAACGAAGCCAAAGTTGCTGATCAGTCAACCCTGTTTTCCTGCTCTACGCCCAAATGTTTTTCATGCAACCAAAACGCACACATGCAATTCCATTGACTCGAATGCGATAACAAACATGCAAATGCAGCCCTTACACATCCCATATTGCCCTCGACACACACAAACACACACATATACACCGTACACGCGACACACACACATCAAAGTATAACCAATCCAACGGCTCGAAATTATGCATTTCTCAACCATTGAGCACTAATGCACTAACAAACGCACTAACACTCGTTACCAAGCACACTAATAAGGTCCAAGATCATCATCACCTATTAGGGTTCAACCATTTCACATCATGAATTGCGTACTAAGGTAGTAACAAGGACCACAAGGCATAACAACAACCACAACCATCAATTCCATCATGAAATCTTCAACTAATGAAACCCTAACCCTACTCATATTCATGGCTAGGCATTAACACATAAAAACCAACTAATCCAATCCATAGAATCATCTCATAAGCTAAAAATAAGCATGATTCAAGCCAAAATAACCACAAAATCCAACCATTACATAACATCCATCAAAATTCCAACTTGTAACATAGAAGGAAACTAGAGGGAAAGCTTTCTAGTTGGTGTTCTTGGTGCAACCCCAAGCTCCCAAGAGCAAGCTTCACCTCCTAGTTCCAAATCAAGATTGAGTGATTGAACTTGCAAAATTTTCCCCAAGCTTTTCTCTCTTTTTTTCTCTCTTTTCCTCTCTTTTTTTTCCACGGTTTTCCTCCCTTTTTTTCTCCCTTGCTTGGCCGGCCCTTCTTGTTCTAGAAATAGCTAAAGGATGACACTTCATAGATATTTATGCCATGGTCAAAATTGGTCAAAAGTGTCATGCCAATTCAACCCAACAACTTAGGCTATTTTCCACTCTTGCCCACATGATTTCTTTTCCTATCAAATTAGTCCATAGATACTCAATTTAATCTAGCCTATCAAAGCTTAATCACGCTTACTTAGGCTACCAATCACCTAGGAATCTTACTCACTCTTCTTAAGCATGCATTAACACACGTAAAATCAAAGAAATAACAAACTTGTAGTTGGACATAAAACTTAGATTTATTTTCAAAACTAGGGTCTTACGAATCCAAGCTAGGGTTTTTTTTATATACAAATTAGGGTTTTATCCGAATTTAGGGTTTTCGAAGCAAACTAGGGTTTAAATTTCAAATTAGGGTTTTCAAACTTGTAAAACAAAATAGTTAAAAACAAACACTTTTAAAAGTAAAACAAACCATATAAACACCTTGGCAAACAAAAATAATTATAATTAACATTATTTAATATTTTCCAAATATTGAGAAAAATCGGGGCCTCACACTCTCTCCTATTAATAACATCAGATGTTACGATAGGGAGTTAGTTGAACTTCTGATAGTCAGAAAAGAGAGAGAAAAATTTCTCCAGAGAGAAAACTTACGTAGAGAGAGCTTTAGATAGTCTGAGAGCTTGAGTGAGAAAGAAAAGGCTAGCACCTGTTCTTGACTTACACACACACACACAAAGATCGTTGAGACGATCAGGAGTAATTCAGAAGCACTCTCGCGTGGATTGCAGTAGAGGCAGAACATTTGGGCTGCTCCGGGGAACCCCTGCCTACTCCTACGTATCAGAAGCACCTTCTGCAGGATTAAGGTAATCCTTTTGACCCCCCTCTGTAAGTTTTACGTAGAACTAGAATGATTCCTGGTGGGAGTTGGGGTCTAATTTTTTTTAATTTTTTTTAATTTTTTGCTATGCCTAATGCCCCAATTCCTAACAGATTCTTGGTGAAGTAGGGCCAAGAGAATGTCTAAATACACTAGAAAAGAAGGATGGAATTATCAGAATTTAGGTGGGAGTTAGAATCCAAGTAAGGAGTGATTTACTTGTGTGTTGAACTATGCTTATAAATACCCTGAGTTGGGAATTGATAGCTATGCATTCTCTGGGAAAATTTAGAGTATGTACACGAGAGGAGAGAGTTGGATTAGCAGCTGTAACTTGGAGGACAGAGAGTGTTGAAGAGAGAGGAGAAAGTTTCTATAGTTGAGGTACAGTTCTGTTTTCTTAAAGTTTTTGAGGGGTTGTGCATGTTAAATTTTGATTCTCTAGTATCATGATCACGTTCAAGGGTTCTTAGAAAAGTTTTTTGAAAAAAAAAATGAATTAAGAAATACAATATATGATTGTTCATCGTTAGGAATTTAAAGAAAATAAAATTTGATAGAATTCTGAGTAAATTTCTAAAAATTATATTTGCCTGTAGATTTATTTAGTTTGCATGAAAATAGGCAGTTTGATAGCTCTATGTTTCAGTATTCGTTGTGTAAATCGAGTTATGAATTTTGGTTTGTAAACTGCTTTGGGTTCCACTTCGTATTGCATTAGATTTCTGAGATTTGCTGGAAGCAATAGAGTAGTCCGATTCAGATGAAATTTTATAGAGTCGTGGGACTATGTGCGTATGATATTGGTATAAATTTTCATGAGGAAATTCAAAGTATAACCCCACTATTTATATTTGGATTTGAATCTGGTTTAGTTTGATAGTTGGTGGTGTTTGATAAATTTTTGTCAGGAAAAAGGATTTGTATATTGTGCTTTCTAAGAAAATTTTATTGTAATGATTTAGACCTATTGAAGAGTTAGATTATATAGATTTTCAAATTTATAGACTTTAAAAGCTTTGTTCTTTAACCAAGAAATCTTGTCTGTGTAATCTGTCAAAACCCTAGTCAGGCTTAAAGGTTAAAACTTGTATTGAAAAAAACCATGATGATTGAAGTAATTTTCTCAGATAAAATTGTAATCATAAAGAACTGTGAATCTAATGTGATTCTAGAAATTTTGAATATTTTTCAATGTGATTAGAAAGTATTTCTTTAAAAGTTCATATGATCTTGCAAATTTGGAAAACTTCCTTCATAGCTGGTTAGGTGCTAATGTTTGAAAATCGTAAGTCTCTATAGAGACATTTTTTTTTCATGAAACATGTTTTGTTTGAAACTACGGACTAAGCAATTTACATGGTAAAAAGTTTAGACGCAATAGATTTTCCTATGAATAAAAATGATTTTTCAATAAAATGCCAACCTGTGATAGATTCCTATCGAAGGTTCCCATCAAATTTTAAAGGTATAGCTTATTGATTTTCAAGCAATATCTACATTAAAGTATTTGGAATTTGAATCTAGTGTACAGTATCTTTGGTTGTAAATCTAAATTTTCAACAGTGAGATAAGTTTATTTTTCTAAGATAGTATTATTTTGAAAATTTGGGGTTTGACTCATGAAGGATCATAAGAAACCCAAGGACATGATCATTAGGTTACAAGAATAGGTTATGTTGTGAAGGTCGGTTTGGAATTGATGGAAACATGTTTAAATTGTGATTGTTAGGTTAAGGTTAAGCAACGCAAAAAGGGTCTGTTTGTGAAGTTGGGGTGAGTTGTTCTTCCTATTCTTGTGTTTTAGAAAATGCAAATTTACATGTAATCGCATGCTATTTTGTTATATATGGAAAATCCGGATTACATGTGGTATGCTGAAGTATTTTTGAAAGTTACAAGTATGTTTATGCAATGTTGTATGATCCAAGTCATTCAATTATGATCATGATGACTAAACTTGACATGGCAATGTTCTTATCTTTTAGACCCTTGTCTAGTGGTGGTTAATCACTAGCCCGTATCCTTAGACCTTTTCCCTCATGGTGGTTAAGCACTAGGTTGATGAAAGCATGATCCTCTATTTGAGTAATCTAGTGAATGAAAGAAAGTATATTTCAAGTGGTTGATGACTATATGTGATTGTTTCTAAATGTACTGTAAGTTGAGTTTGAGGAATTTATGCAAATGTTCATTTTCAATTTGTATCTATGTAACATTTGTGATATGGCAAGAATAGTTAGAGCTATTTGCTAATCATTTCTGTGCTTAACCCATATTTCTAGCATTTTTGCAGATGGTATTGATGATTATCAATTCCCGCGCAGTTCTCGTCTTTTCCTATAATGTAAGAAACCCTAGTGCTCATTATTTTACTTAACAGTCAGTTAGTCCTAATAATTTGGTGATCGACACTTTCTTCCATATAAAGCTTCATATGGTGCCTTTTTGAATAGATGAATGACAGCTATTGTTATAAGCAAACTTCACCAATGCCATGTACTGTCCCCAACTACCTCCAAATTCCATAACATACATTCCCAACATGTCTTCAAGGGTTTGAATAGTTCTTTCTGATTGTTCATCAGTTTGAGGATGGTAGATTGTGCCAAGGTTCAACTTGGTCCCTAAGGCTTCCTGTAGTTTTTGCCAAAAATCAAGACACAAATCGTGGATCTTTATCAAAAACTATACTAATTGGCACCCCATGCAAACCTTACGATTTCATCCATGTACAATTGAGCCAATTTTTCCTTGGAGTACACCTCATGTTCACAGGCAAGAAATGAGTTGACTTGGTTACCCGATCGACCACTACCCAAATGGCATCATAACCTCTTTGTATTCGTGGCAAACCAGAAATGATATCCATCGGATGTGCTCCTATTTCCATTCAGGTATCTCAAGTGGTTGTAACAAACCAGAAGGTTTTGATGTTCAGCTTTTACTTGTTGGCACGTGAGACATGTTTAAGCATGCCGAAAGCAATTTCTCTTCGTGTTATCGCATCAATATAACTCTTTAGATCCCGATACATCTTGGTAATCAAGGGTGAATCAGATACTTAGAATGATGAGTCTCCTCCAAAGTCTCTTTTTCCAATGTTTCGTCCTTGGGCACAACCATTCAGGTCTCAAATCTTAAAATTCCCTGGGCTCAGATTAAAATCCAGTAATTCTGCTTTCTACCTTTTCCTTCCCAACTCCAACTCACCACCTGACCTAAATATATATATGAATCAAATCAAGTACAAGACAAACTACATCATTACTCAACCACATGTCACACAAGTAACTAACACATCACTTTTGCCATTTCACTAATTTTTGAAGATAACTCTTGATCAATGGTAAAAGAAGTCATGTTCAAATTCAAAAATAATTTACATAAAGTGAATAACTCAATATTTCCCCAATAGAAAGCTAGCAACTTTCAGTATATTAACAATTAGAAAAGTAGGATATTCCCTAACAAAATAAATTTTGTTTTTTTTACAACATACCTTTCTTCCATCACATATCCCTAGATATGTATTTGGTATTACAAACAACTATTGTATAAAATCCTTTTCCACAAAGGCAAAATATAAACCTATGGAACAAAATTCAAAAGACTAACATACTAAGAAGAGAATGTTTGGTTTAACCTTAAAACAGTAATACTATGAACAAGAATAATTTTTTTTACATTCATGATTGTTTCAAAAATAAATACATAATTACTTTGAGAAGAAAGAAACAAGTTACTAAGGACAATATATATGTACATGAAAACTTTTCTTCCTTTTGATACCCAAGACCATAACCTTAAACGGAAATTATTGAGAGCTTTTAAACAATCCACATAAGGAAATCAATTTTGAAAAGTTTGTACAACTTTCAAAGATAACTTAATATATGAAAAATCATCATTTTTTTTTCAAAGTTTATGACACCTGCAAGTACAGTGATTAAGGGGAAGAGAGAAAGTTAACATTGGTAAACTTTAAAACCGAGTCTTCGAATTAAACTTTCCACATATCAAATCAAACTTGAGTATGATGTATCAAAAGCTATCCAAACATTAACAATTTACCAATCTCACAACATACAATCTAGATACACATAAACAATTACGAGCCACACGTAGACATGTCACATAGTACAGTTATCACGTCAAGTTCAGTAGACAAGAAATTCAAATAAACCAAACTCAACAGATATGAAATTCAAACAAATCAAACAAGCTGATATCAGGAGTGTATTAAACAAACCAACCTAGGGTGTTACAAAAATAATCCCTAATGGATCCAGAAGATTCTATATTTCCACCAGAATCAACTACATTCCACCACTAAAATCCAAACGATAAACTTGTACTCAAGCACCAAAACAAGAATTAAGCCATTTTATACCATGGTCGGCCGCCCAACAGTACAATTAACTCGGTCCCCGTTCTTGCCTGGCGTACGAACAAGATTACACACACAAATTCACAAAATTAACAGAAAGCATTCACTCTCACTGCCCAAAAAGATTTGAACCTAGAGCTCAATATTTCACTTAATAGTCAATTAATCCCAAGGTCCGGTATCCTAAGCTTTAAGCCTAGGATACACTACAGAGATCTGAAGCCTAAAACTCTGATACCAACTGTGATAGCCCCACCTTCCCCTAAGACGAACCAAAGGGGTTAGCGGACTGCCTGCCCAACTCTCGCCGGGACTCACTACAGATCCTCAATCATATTACCGATCTCAAATAATGACAATGCAAGATCTCTAAAATAATAATTACAGTACTATCTATTCCAAATACACCAAAAGTCCCACAGTCCAAACTACAATTAATACAAGAGATGGTCCAACCAGCCTAAGAAAGATCACTTCCGCTCCTCCATCTCGAACCCTGTGGGTGGGAAAAAATATTTTTGGGGTGAGCTAAAAGCTCAAGAATGTTCAAAGTGAAAACAAGAAATTTCCACGCTTTATCGATTCGTGGACATTTGAATTAAATATCTTTTGTAAAACTTTGAGTACGTGTAAGTCGAGAACATGGTCACACGTTTATCTCGAAAATATTTTAAAATCATTTATTTAAGATGATACAATAAATAGGCAAAACAAATTGTCAAATCTCACACTTAATGTAAAATAAAACAATACACTCAAATCACAAAAGTTTGATCGAAACATGAGTCAACGAATATCACAAGTAGTCAAATATCACATTTAAAATATAAATCAAAGAAACAAATATCACAACCAAGTACAAAAAATACATCAACTAAGAGATGGTGTTCATGAGGAGAACACTACTCGAGTCTCTCAACTAGGAGATGATGTTAGAGAACACTACTCGGGCCTCTCGACTAGGAGATGGTATTCACGAGGAGAACACCGCCGAAGCAAGAAGCCATAAGACAAATATAATAACAAATACATTTAAAAGGATACGGGTAGCTTTCAAAAACCAATTCCACAAGAGCTTGATCATAAGATAGCCCGTTGACTCTCCGTCAACTTTTAAGTCAAGAACCAAAGTCCGTAGATCACCACTTATCACCAAGCACCGTCCGCTGTTTCACCCCCTTACCGGGCCCGAACACCTCAACAAATCAAATGTGGGTAATACTCGAGTATACCATGTTCTAAAGAACCAAATCAAATAACCTACGGTTCACCGATCTTCTCGACCAAGCCCACGCTGGCTCGATACAAACGGCTCACCAATAGGGTTTTGGGGTTTCCGGAGCCCCAAACGAATCAAATTAGTCGACGGGATATCGCCCGAACGACCTTTCATATCAAAGTATACGAATTCACAATCGAATCAAATTAGTCGACGGGATATCACCCGAATGACCTTTCACAAATCGAATATAGGCCGAAGGCCAGTTCACACGGATTCAAACATCAAAGTACAAAATTTCAACAGAAGAGATCAAGTGTGATAAAGTACGCACTCGTCTCGATCACATTAAGTGGCTCGCAAATCATAAGAGAGCGGATCATCACATAATTCAAGTATTCAAGTATTTCAACTAATCAAGTTGGTCAAGTAAAACAGGCATGAAACACTCGCAAAATCCTTCAAAATTATTCGACTTGTAAAAGCAAATTTTACTTGGAAAAAGTGATAAATCATTTCCTTATAAATACTAGTAAATCATTTCAACAAATCATTCCTTTGCAAACAACAGCAAGATTTTTCGTCTAAAAAGGAGTTGGAACACTCACCGAATCAAGCAAAGTATCTTCAAATGTTCACACCCAAATCTCCTTTACTTCCTCCTTTCAAATCTAATAGCGAATGAAACGAAAAGCATTCAGATTCGGTTACCTCAGACATGAAAACCAAATGCATAAGCTAGTTGTTCTCTTAGCTTGATAGAAATACAACTTGGATGCAAAAACCACAAAATGACCATTCCAAATTATAAAGGTGATCAAATGGAAATCTTATCAACATATTAGAATCATAAATGAGTGGGTCGGGACACGGCAGAAATGCACAAGAGTCAAAAGGAATGAGAAAAGCAATTGTGGAATGAAAACAACATTTGACAGATTTGCCACACCTCAGTAATTTAATCATAACTGTGGCTGTGGTTATTGGATTGGGACGAATTTTATGGTGTTTCGAAGCTAAGACATAGGCCTATAACTTTCATGAAGAGGTAGAATACCAAATCATGCTTAATCATAGTCAAAATGGCAAATCTCAGAGAAGCAAGAAAACTATCGGAATAATTTCAGGCTGGTCAAACAGTCTCGGGAAAACAGTCATAACTCGACGTAGAAAAATCGAAATCAATCTCCGTCAGTGGAGTTTAAAACTAGGTTCATAGGGATTTCTAACGGTATAAGGCTCGGATGCTAATTCATTTTCTACAGGCAACAGTAACCTCGGGAAGTGGGCTGTTTTTCATTCCTGATTTCCTGTGAAATTTCCAGCTTTGGTGCAACTTCATCTATTAATTCTTTAAAGTTATTCCATCACTTAACATGGTGTTTAACATGCTAAAACAGAAATTAATTCCATCATTAAAGCATCAAAAGTCATTAAGCATTTCATCAAACACATGGTAAGCATAAACTTAAACCAATTCTTGAGATACAATTACAAGAATCCAAGCCAAGAACTCATGCTTCCAAGCATCCATCATCCTTAATCATCATTAAAAACCTTCATTACACCAACTTTAAAGATCATAGAGCTAGGGTTTTGGAAGAAAATTACCTTGAGAAGTTAAAGAAGTGAGCCTTCAAGCAACTATAATATTCTCCTACCAAGCTTGTAGATTGATGGTTAAGGTGCTAGCAAACTTTCTCTCTTTGATTTCCTATCAAACTAAGCAAGATTTAGGTTGGTTTTTGTGGGTTTTTCCTCTCTTTTTCTCTCCCAAATTTCGTCCAACACCTTCCAAAATGAAGCTGAAATTGTGTTGTTTTTAAAGGGATAAGTTGGAGGGAAAGAAACCAACAAGTCAAGGTTTGAATCCTATGGTGACAAGTGGCGGTTTCTTGACCAAGCTTACTAAAAATCTCACTTAATTGCTTCTAACACCTCTAATTTAATTTAGCCTCCAATTAACATCATCAACTCTATTTTTTTCTTGTAACTAAACCTTGGGAAAAAGTCTCAGTAATTCTAGGGTTCAATCCTTAATCAAGTATACCTAATCAAATGAAATGAATGCACTTAGAGGAAAACATGTCATCTATGCGCTAAAGGAATTTATATGCACTTAAATAAATACAATAACAAATAATTCATGAAACATTTAGGGTTTTCACAAGAATAGAAGTAAATAATTCAAGAAATTTCGGGTCCTCACAATCTCTCCCCCTTAAGAGAATGTCGTCCTCAACATTCCAACTTGCACTCGTCAAACTTAAAACTATTCCTGCATGTCCATCCCCATCAGTTTCTCCATATCATTGATCTCCAAGAATCACTGGCATTAGGGTTTCTAGTCAAAACCTCGAGTTCCAAGTTCAAACTCGGAGCATAGGTCTCATAGAAGATTCACAAGAAGTCTCACGTAAGCAATTAACTCAAGAATCACATCCAGTCCCCTAGACATACATATGGAGATTCAACCCCAAAGAACACATCGAATTCTATGATTTACCTCAGTCAAATTTTCTCTCATAGATATCGACTAGTCCATTGTTCGAGAAACTCACCTGTTACTTTCAAATCAATTCCCGCGCAGCTCTCGTCTTTTCCTATAATGTAAGAAACCCTAGTGCTCATTATTTTACTTAACAGTCAGTTAGTCCTAATAATTTGGTGATCGACACTTTCTTCCATATAAAGCTTCATATGGTGCCTTTTTGAATAGATGAATGACAGCTATTGTTATAAGCAAACTTCACCAATGCCATGTACTGTCCCCAACTACCTCCAAATTCCATAACATACATTCCCAACATGTCTTCAAAAGGGTTTGAATAGTTCTTTCTGATTGTTCATCAGTTTGAGGATGGTAGATTGTGCCAAGGTTCAACTTGGTCCCTAAGGCTTCCTGTAGTTTTTGCCAAAAATCAAGACACAAATCGTGGATCTTTATCAAAAACTATACTAATTGGCACCCCATGCAAACCTTACGATTTCATCCATGTACAATTGAGCCAATTTTTCCTTGGAGTACACCTCATGTTCACAGGCAAGAAATGAGTTGACTTGGTTACCCGATCGACCACTACCCAAATGGCATCATAACCTCTTTGTATTCGTGGCAAACCAGAAATGATATCCATCGTGATGTGCTCCTATTTCCATTCAGGTATCTCAAGTGGTTGTAACAAACCAGAAGGTTTTGATGTTCAGCTTTTACTTGTTGGCACGTGAGACATGTTTAAGCATGCCGAGCAATTTCTCTCTTCGTGTTATCGTACCAATATAACTCTTTTAGATCCTGATACATCTTGGTACTGGCGGGGTGAACTGTATACTTAGAATGATGAGTCTCCTCCAAAGTCTCTTTTTCCAATGTTTCGTCCTTGGGCACAACCATTCAGTCTCGAAATCTTAAAATTCCCTCGGGGCTCAGATTAAAATCCAGTAATTCTGCTTTTCTACCTTTTCCTTCCCAACTTCCAACTCACCACCTGACCTAAATATATATATGAATCAAATCAAGTACAAGACAAACTACATCATTACTCAACCACATGTCACACAAGTAACTAACACATCACTTTTGCCATTTCACTAATTTTTGAAGATAACTCTTGATCAATGGTAAAAGAAGTCATGTTCAAATTCAAAAATAATTTACATAAAGTGAATAACTCAATATTTCCCCAATAGAAAGCTAGCAACTTTCAGTATATTAACAATTAGAAAAGTAGGATATTCCCTAACAAAATAAATTTTGTTTTTTTTACAACATACCTTTCTTCCATCACATATCCCTAGATATGTATTTGGTATTACAAACAACTATTGTATAAAAATCCTTTTCCGTCAAAGGCAAAATATAAACCTATGGAACAAAATTCAAAAAGACTAACATACTAAGAAGAGAATGTTTGGTTTAACCTTAAACAGAATACTATGAACAAGAATAATTTTTTTTACATTCATGATTGTTTCAAAAATAAATACATAATTACTTTGAGAAGAAAGAAACAAGTTACTAAGGACAATATATATGTACATGAAAACTTTTCTTCCTTTTGATACCCAAGACCATAACCTTAAACGGAAATTATTGAGAGCTTTTAAACAATCCACATAAGGAAATCAATTTTGAAAAGTTTGTACAACTTTCAAAGATAACTTAATATATGAAAAATCATCATTTTTTTTTCAAAGTTTATGACACCTGCAAGTACAGTGATTAAGGGGAAGAGAGAAAGTTAACATTGGTAAACTTTAAAACCGAGTCTTCGAATTAAACTTTCCACATATCAAATCAAACTTGAGTATGATGTATCAAAAGCTATCCAAACATTAACAATTTACCAATCTCACAACATACAATCTAGATACACATAAACAATTACGAGCCACACGTAGACATGTCACATAGTACAGTTATCACGTCAAGTTCAGTAGACAAGAAATTCAAATAAACCAAACTCAACAGATATGAAATTCAAACAAATCAAACAAGCTGATATCAGGAGTGTATTAAACAAACCAACCTAGGGTGTTACAAAAATAATCCCTAATGGATCCGTAAGATTCTATATTTCCACCGAATCAACTACATTCCACCACTAAAATCCAAACGATAAACTTGTACTCAAGCACCAAAACAAGAATTAAGCTATTTTATACCATGGTCGGCCTAACAAGTACAATTAACTCGGTCCCGTTCTTGCTCAAGGACGAACAAGATTACACACACAAATTCACAAAATTAACAGAAAGCATTCACTCTCACTGCCCAAAAAGATTTGAACCTAGAGCTCAATATTTCACTTAATAGTCAATTAATCCCAAGGTCCGGTATCCTAAGCTTTAAGCCTAGGATACACTACAGAGATCTGAAGCCTAAAACTCTGATACCAACTGTGATAGCCCCACCTTCCCCTAAGGCGAACCAAAGCTGGACTCCGCCTAACTCTCACCGGGACTCACTACAGATCCTCAATCATATTACCGATCTCAAATAATGACAATGCAAGATCTCTAAAATAATAATTACAGTACTATCTATTCCAAATACACCAAAAGTCCCACAGTCCAAACTACAATTAATACAAGAGATGGTCCAACCAGTCGCTCTAAGAAAGATCACTTCCCGTTCCTCCATCTCGAACCCTGTGGGGGGGAAAAAATATTTTTGGGGTGAGCTAAAAGCTCAGTAAATGTTCAGTGAAAACAAGAAATTTCACGTTTTATCAGATTCGTGGACATTTGAATTAAATATCTTTTGTAAAACTTTGAGTACGTGTAAGTCGAGAACATGGTCACACGTTTATCTCGAAAATATTTTAAAATCATTTATTTAAGATGATACAATAAATAGGCAAAACAAATTGTCAAATCTCACACTTAATGTAAAATAAAACAATACACTCAAATCACAAAAGTTTGATCGAAACATGAGTCAACGAATATCACAAGTAGTCAAATATCACATTTAAAATATAAATCAAAGAAACAAATATCACAACCAAGTACAAAAAATACATCAACTAAGAGATGGTGTTCATGAGGAGAACACTACTCGAGTCTCTCAACTAGGAGATGATGTTAGAGAACACTACTCGGGCCTCTCGACTAGGAGATGGTATTCACGAGGAGAACACTGCTCGAGTTAGCAAGAAGCCATAAGACAAATATAATAACAAATACATTTAAAAGGATACGGGTAGCTTTCAAAAACCAATTCCACAAGAGCTTGATCATAAGATAGCCCGTTGACTCTCCGTCAACTTTTAAGTCAAGAACCAAAGTCCGTAGATCACCACTTATCACCAAGCACCGTCCGCCGTTTCACCCCCTTACCGGGCCCGAACACCTCAACAAATCAAATGTGGGTAATACTCGAGTATACCATGTTCTAAAGAACCAAATCGAATAACCTACGGTTCACCAATCTTCTCGACCAAGCCCACGCTGGCTCGATACAAACGGCTCACCAATAGGGTTTTGGGGTTTCCGGAGCCCCAAACGAATCAAATTAGTCGATGGGATATCGCCCGAACGACCTTTCATATCAAAGTATACGAATTCACAATCGAATCAAATTAGTCGACGGGATATCACCCGAATGACCTTTCACAAATCGAATATAGGCCGAAGGCCAGTTCACACGGATTCAAACATCAAAGTACAAAATTTCAACAGAAGAGATCAAGTGTGATAAAGTACGCACTGTCTCGATCACATTAAGTGGCTCGCAAATCATAAGAGAGCGGATCATCACATAATTCAAGTATTCAAGTATTTCAACTAATCAAGTTGGTCAAGTAAAACAGGCATGAAACACTCGCAAAATCCTTCAAAATTATTCGACTTGTAAAAGCAAATTTTACTTGGAAAAAGTGATAAATCATTTCCTTATAAATACTAGTAAATCATTTCAACAAATCATTCCTTTGCAAACAACAGCAAGATTTTTCGTCTAAAAAGGAGTTGGAACACTCACCGAATCAAGCAAAGTATCTTCAAATGTTCACACCCAAATCTCCTTTACTTCCTCCTTTCAAATCTAATAGCGAATGAAACGAAAAGCATTCAGATTCGGTTACCTCAGACATGAAAACCAAATGCATAAGCTAGTTGTTCTCTTAGCTTGATAGAAATACAACTTGGATGCAAAAACCACAAAATGACCATTCCAAATTATAAAGGTGATCAAATGGAAATCTTATCAACATATTAGAATCATAAATGAGTGGGTCGGGACACGGCAGAAATGCACAAGAGTCAAAAGGAATGAGAAAAGCAATTGTGGAATGAAAACAACATTTGACAGATTTGCCACACCTCAGTAATTTAATCATAACTGTGGCTGTGGTTATTGGATTGGGACGAATTTTATGGTGTTTCGAAGCTAAGACATAGGTCTATAACTTTCATGAAGAGGTCGAATACCAAATCATGCTTAATCATAGTCAAAATGGCAAATCTCAGAGAAGCAAGAAAACTATCGGAATAATTTCAGGCTGGTCGAACAGTCTCGGGAAAACAGTCATAACTCGACGTAGAAAAATCGAAATCAATCTCCGTCAGTGGAGTTTAAAACTAGGTTCATAGGGATTTCTAACAGTATAAGGCTCGGATGCTAATTCATTTTCTACAGGCAACAGTAACCTCGGGAAGTGGGCTGTTTTTCATTCCTGATTTCCTGTGAAATTTCCAGCTTTGGTGCAACTTCATCTATTAATTCTTTAAAGTTATTCCATCACTTAACATGGTGTTTAACATGCTAAAACAGCAATTAATTCCATCATTAAAGCATCAAAAGTCATTAAGCATTTCATCAAACACATGGTAAGCATAAACTTAAACCAACTCTTGAGATACAATTACAAGAATCCAAGCCAAGAACTCATGCTTCCAAGCATCCATCATCCTTAATCATCATTAAAAACCTTTATTACACCAACTTTAAAGATCATAGAGTTAGGGTTTTGGAAGAAAATTACCTTGAGAAGTTAAAGAAGTGAGCCTTCAAGCAACTATAATCTTCTCCTACCAAGCTTGTGGATTGATGGTTAAGGTGCTAGCAAACTTTCTCTCTTTGATTTCCTATCAAACTAAGCAAGATTTAGGTTGGTTTTTGTGGGTTTTTCCTCTCTTTTTCTCTCTCAAATTTCGTCCAACACCTTCCAAAATGAAGCTGAAATTGTGTTGTTTTTAAAGGGATAAGTTGGAGGGAAAGAAACCAACAAGTCAAGGTTTGAATCCTATGGTGACAAGTGGCGGTTTCTTGACCAAGCTTACTAAAAATCTCACTTAATTGCTTCTAACACCTTTAATTTAATTTAGCCTCCAATTAACATCATCAACTCTATTTTTTTCTTGTAAGTAAACCTTAGGAAAAAGTCTCAGTAATTCTAGGGTTCAATCCTTAATCAAGTATACCTAATCAAATGAAATGAATGCACTTATGGGAAAACATGTCATTTATGCGCTAAAGGAATTTATATGCACTTAAATAAATACAATAACAAATAATTCATGAAACATTTAGGGTTTTCACAAGAATAGAAGTAAATAATTCAAGAAATTTCGGGTGTTTAGTTCAAGAAATTTCGGGTCCTCACAAAAAGAAAGAGTAAAAAGGAAAATTCCCTTAATATAGAGCTTTAACGCTTGGTTTAAGTCTTCATGATCTCATCCTTGAATTTGTCCATTTCCTACATAAATGAGAATCATAGATTGCATAAGTCCCACTTAATAACCATTGGATCAAAAAGTTTGAAAATAAAGACTACAAATATAGTAATAAGGTTCCAAGACTTACTTAGACATAAGTGATGCTTTAATTGATCAAACATATAACATAATAACTCACTATGTATTGAATATGCAAAATTATGCAATGAACCTCATAGACAAATCATATGGAGTCTAATTAGTATGCTAACATGTCATGTAACATCTTCGTATAGTAAGTATGCAAGTTGATGTTCATGTGAGGATATGTGAAAAAGGTGAAAATGTAAACTACCAAGTAAAATTAAAGAAATTTACCTCAAAGAAGTTATATAAGTGAAATGTGATATGGTAGTACCATTTGTGCATTCAAATTGGCCTTGACATGCGAATTGTGCAAGTAAACCTTTTAAGGCTTCTTAAAGATCAAACATATCAATCATGTTTTTAAATGATGTATATGAAAGATAAAAATGGCTCCAGATGATATTAATGGTGATTTCACGTGATATTTGATCAAGAAAAGTGAACAAACTAGTGAAATGTAGGTGTTTTAGGCATAATATGAAGAAAAGAATAAAAGTTCTCCTTTTTTTTTCCCCTTAGAATCATGAAGATGTGAAGAAACGCAGACCAAAAACGTGATGTGTAGCTCACATTTCAAGTCACGTATCAAGCTGCTTTTTCCAGACAGATTCATGCACCACAAGGATCCATGAGGTATAGTTTGTCGATCACCTGATGGATCTTGTTTCTCTACACTTTTCTACAATTTTCTGCACTATTTCAACACAATTCCATTGATTCCACTTCATTCCTCAAATCAGCATCTGTTATTAGAAAGAATAATACATCTTGTGAAACCTGTCTAACATGATCAAACAAACTAATTTCACCCAAAATCTAATGTCAAAAACACATGAAACAAAATTTGAGAGTAGTAGAAATTCATCATTCAAACTCCCTAGGGCAGTGAAGTGAAGGGTTCGAGGCTGCGCTAGTTGTGACCAATCTTTTGTTAAGCTTTTGGTATTCTTTGCATATTTTGACAAGTATTAGAAATTGCAAATTGTAATTGGGATGTATTATGATGTTTGGAGTTGTAATAGAGGTAGGTCTTGGAACTTTGTGTAATTATTGACATAGCTGGTCTTATGAGATGCAACGTAGTTAGTTAATCCTAGTTATTTCACTTGGCTTGCTAATTAGTCCTGGCGAGAGCTGGCCAGGCAGTCCGCCAAACCCTCTGATCCGCCTTAGGGGGAGGTGGGGCTGTCATAGTTGGTATCGGAGTTTTAGGTTTTAGATCATTGTAGTGTATCATAGAATTCAAGTTTAGGATGTCGGACTATGCGACTCGCTTGAATTGCTTGAGAGTTACTTACAATATGATGGTGGAAAGACAAAATTAAGGAATTATGTAATGTTGTATTGAAGTGAAATATTATGTGAAAGATTAGAAGTGAAAGATTAAGACTTGAACTATCATTGTACTTGTAGGAATGAAAGGAATAAGCTATAGGAGATGAGAAATAGAGGATTGCTAATTAACTTCTTAGATGATGGCGTTGAGCCAAAACAAAAGAGTTTTCAAAGGAACTAAATGCATTTTTCCACCTATTTACCTGTTGAAAAATTTCACGCTCCGAAGTCTAAAAGAAAATTGAGATGTACTAGTTTTATGTTCACAATGATAGTTGGAAATAACACATATGTGCCCCAAATACTTTATAACATGTCAATATTTACATGCATGTGAATTCCACTAGATTTTTAAATTAGAAATTGGTGAGTTTTGCTGGATTTTTTGTATAATGGATAAGTAAAGTTTTCCAATTGTAAACTAATATATTTTTGCACATAAATTTGCCCATATTTTGAACAAGAAACCCTTGAGTTTTGGAGGACTACAAACTTGTATTCTAGTAATGTAAATCCTGAACTTGATGAGATTTTGTTATTTCAATCGCTCTTCTTACGTTTTCAAAATCTTATTTGGGGTTTGTAAATGACATTCCTAATTTTCAAGGAGAGAACTTATCTCCAGGTACAAGGACTGAGGGGACATTGAGGATGTAAAGTGATCACGTCCGAGAGCTTGAAGTTAGTGTGATCGAGGAACAAGAGTGGACTAATGATTTCATGAATAGTTCTAGAATTTCAAAAATTGCATTGACAAAAAGGAAAGACAATTAATGGAATAAACAGAGAGGCTAAAGTTTAATAAAGTGTAATGGTGAAGGTTATGACATGGAGGATCTGAGTGCGGAATCTAAGGCTAAACAAATTGAAGAAATTGGAATTATGAAGATTGTCATGGCCTAGGCTAGTAAAACCCTAGTTAGGGTTTCTATCGATAGTGGTTTGATTTGAAATTTGGTGCTTGTCTTGAGTGTGTATTGTGCTAGCACTGCAGACTTGCTTAATTTTTGATATATTTGGAGTTGTTATATGATTACTTGTATTCGTTGTGACGACATGCATTAATCTTGTGAAATCTGATAATTTATTTTGGATTATGATTGATTAGTATTGCATCTATGATTACGTAATCCTCGCCCTTTTTTATACCTATAGTGCCTTAGACTTGTGTGAGAAATAAAAACCGGAGAATGGCATCGAGGATATAGATAGTATAGGAGTATGGTTTAAAGCTATATGCAAAATACATTCGTGTCTGATCATGATGTGAGTTAGTCATGTTTAGGTTGTAAAGTAAATTGGTGGTTCGCTTAAGTTCAGGAGACGGCTAGATATTAATAACGATGGCTTGGTATTCGATCTATGCGCGAACATAGTTGTGTGTGTAAAGACAATTAGGGTTTAAGAGTTGTAAACTTTTATTCGTGTAATCGTGAAAGATTTTGTCCTACGATTAGTAGTTAAGAATCAACGATCCATGAATAAAGGGAATGTAATATGGTTCTTCAAGTTTTAGATATAAGCTAAATAGCTTATGGGAAGAAATTTAATCTACTTTTGATAATGGAACCGCTTGTGCTTGACTTTGGGGAAAATACTTAGTGTTTCATGTTTAAACCTCATACTCCAATTTTATCTATTACGTGTGAGTTTAACTCAAAGAAGGAACTCAAAAGTTTTCAATTCAATATTCTATTTCTTCGCTCTTCTAAATATTGATATTTAAATTTGATATAAACATGTTTTGGGAGCAATTTAGTATTTGCAACCCTGTTTTTCTTGCTTAAGTTATTTGGATACTTCACTACAAGAAATTAGGTCATTAGTGACAACATTTCCTAGTGATGACACAAAGTTGTCACAAAAGAAGGACATTTAGTTGCGACTTTCTATGTTGTCACAATTGACTCATGATAGCTGACTCTTCAGTGACAACTTTAAATTGTTGTCACAAACTAGTTCGCGCCATGAAGTTTGGAAAGCCTGTGTTGTACATTAGTGACGACTTGATGAGAGTTGCCAGCAATGCTCATTCCTTTTTCTGACAATATTTTCTTGTTGTCACTATTTCTTTTTACTGACTACTTCATGTTGTCAGTAAAATTGTAGAGTAGTTAGTGACAACAACTATTGTCACTTAATAGTTGTTTGAGTGTAACAAAAATTTCCCACCCATTACACTTTTTAATAACTATGTTAGGAAGTAATAATTAATAATTTATTAATAAATTATTTTTAAAAAATAATATATTAGTAAATTTAAATAAAAATCAAAGTAGACAATTGATTGAATTAACTGCATTATAAAAATTTTGGTAGAAACATAAAAAAAAAAATCATGTCTATGTAATTATATTTAAAATTATCAAAACATCAAAAATTATTATTTTATTCAAAGTTCGATTAAAAGCCAACGTTTCTATGTTGAATTCTCTAAGAAATTTATTGTGCATACTAAATAAAAATGACATAACTTTTTAATTGGTGTTGAAATATTCTTAAAGAATCTTCTATAAATTGTGATAGAATATTCTTAAAGAATCATGTGAAATTGGTCTAATTATTCTTAAAGATATTCTTAAAGAAAATCTTCTATAAAAATTTTCTGCTTTAATTGTGATGGAATATTCTTAAAAAATCTCCAATAAATTGGTGTAGTCATTCAACAACTAGCAACAAGAATCATGTGAAATTGAAAAAGAGAAAGGATTGTCTCAATAATTAAGTACAATATATCTCTAAAAAAATTTTAAAATGTTAAAAAATTATATTTTTATAGAAATAATTTATAAAAATAATTAGAAAATCACATCAAAACCTTTTCTTTTAAGCATTCACCTGTGCAGTTCAAAGGTTTAAGCAAAATTTGCCTTTTATATAGTTTGCCATGCATAAAAATTATATATCTTAACTACTAGCACTGCTATCCTAATCGAACTTGTAAATGGAGCTAAACTAACAAGATTGTTATCTAAATTAATTGTATTAACCATATTTATTTAACCCGATCTGACCCTACGATTTAACCGAGGAGGCAGGGGGATTTGGACCCAAAACCTCTAATACCTAAAGTTTCAACCTTAGTTACTAAACCAATACTTCATTGGCCAATAAGTTTATCTTACCACTACAAGAAATTTGGTGTTTAGTGACAACCAAATGCCATCACTGAAACCCCAAAAGTCGTCACTATATGTTACAGTGACGACATTTTTGGCTGTCACAAGATTGTCACAGATTTATTGTCACAGATGGATCTATGTGACAACTTAAGAAAGTCATCATAAAATCATGTAAATCAATGAAAAGAGGAAAGTCGTCACTAACTGTTGGAATTCAGTGACGACTTTTGTTGTCACTACTGTACCTGTATTTTGTCATAGATGAACCAAAAGTCGTCAGAAATGTCATCTCTTAGCTTGTCACTAGCGCTCGTACTCATCAGTGACAAGACTTGTAGTCACTGGGTTAATTTGCAACTAGTGACAACCTTCTGTATAGTTGTCACTAGGTCTGTCCATACCCACCTCTCCAAAGGAACCAAGGTATCAATGATTGCCCTCTCAGGGACTCACTACAAATTCCCAAATAATAAACCAAACGTTCATTCGTAAAGTCATCTACATAAGATATTAAAATTTCTAATAAACTCTTACAAACTACAAACCCCAAAAGCTCATCAAAATTACACTGATAATTACTCCAAAATACCATAAACCATCAAACTCATCCATTAATTTCAATCTTATACAAAAGAGGAAATCCTATAAAAGTACTAACTTCCTCGATTCACGTGCCTCAACTCGAAACCTGTGGAAAACAAATTGGGGTGAGCTAGCATCGGTGAGCCAAGAGAACATGCACATGCATTTAAAAGCTGTTAACTAGATTATTAAACAGTAAAGGGCCAACCAATAAATCTTGCAACAAAGCATTTAAACCATACAATTTAAAGGATACAGTTGCCGGCTCCGCTTCCCAAGTATCGATACTGGATATATGTTGACACTCCGTCAACCGCTCACTCTTACAGTCCACAGTCACCACTTACTCCCTCTCCCGTCTGCTTTCAACCCCTTGCCCGGGCCCGAACTCCGAAATTTAGTGTATGGCAACCCACTATGAGTATGCCAAGTCGGTGGACTCATTCCAACCGACGTACTTGAAACAGTGGTAACCCACGGTTCACCTATCCCTTGCCCCAGCCCCTGTTGCCGGACAAGGTGAACGGATCCCCAGTGGGGTGTGGGGCATTCCCACAGTTGTAAATAAACATTCAATAACATTGCAAACAATCATTAATTGAACATTCTAAGCAGTAATTCCTTAGCAGCAGTTCAAAGAAGGTGAGCGCGATAAAGTACACGCTCACCGAGCACACAAGCATGCTTTCAATTTATTTACATGCACTTGGACACTCACCACAGTTGAACAAGCAAGAAATGCAGGAGCTAAGCACGTTCTTCAACGTCCGCGGGATCACCTGCGACGTGGAAGTGCAAGCAATTTACTTTTCGACCGAGTTCAAAAGTTCAACAATTTTGGGAAAAATCCATTTCAACCGTGCATTGATGCAACGTTCAAATACTCGATGCATGAACTCCCAAGAAATGCATATAAACACTTTAATATAACAAAGAAGCACATGCACGGGCGTTAGACGAAAAACGGGCAAGTACAAAACGAGAACGGAAAACACACAGTGAAGGTGCAGAAAAACAGTTTTGGCGCTCTGTACGCCATCGCTCATAACTCGAGCTACGAGTATCGGATTAGGGTGTATGAGGTGCCGTTTCGAAGCTAAGAGAACGAGCTACAACTTTCATGAAGGAAGATTTTGCCCAGATTGTCTCGTTTAAGGTCAAAAACGCAGAAAACAGTCTCAGAAGTTTCACTGTCAGAATGTTCGACAGGCCAACTTCAAACGGGCATAACTCAGCGCTCACAAATCGAAATCGTGAAATTCCAGTGGCGTTGGAAAGCTAGAATGACAGGCTATAACTTTCGTGTTTTGGCCAAAAATCAAATCACAAGGTATCAATGCGGAAAATGAAGCCAAAGTGGCTGTCAGGGGCTGCCCTGTTTTGCTGTTTTGTGCTGTTTTGTGCCCGTACACGTCCATTTGACCAAAACGCACGCAACCGACTCGAATGCAACAACAAAGAGGTAATTGCAGCGCCATGTACACTCGACACACACACACACACACTCACACACCTGCACGCACACACACACCTACACACACATTCACCTAGGCGATCATTAGTACATCACAAATCCACCTAATGTACTTCTTGTTCACCAAAATCGATACCGATGCATTTCATCGAACATCTAACGTTCATCATCGAAAAGTCCAGCAATAACCAAGAAACTAATCCTAACCCTAGCCTAGGCTGGCCGGTTTTCCTAGGCTTGAAACAAGCCCCTTTACACCAAACATTCATCAACCACGATACAATCAAACGTGAAGGAAACCATAACAGCAACCAATTCACGATAAAATCTTTAATTCAATCAAACCCCAACTAACCCTAGCTCATTTCATGGTTAGGCAAAAACACATAAGAATCAATCGAATCAATCCATAAACTCACTTCACAAGCTAAGTATAAGCATGAATCAAGCCATAAGAATCATCAAATCCAACTAGTTTATAATCCATTAAAAATTTCAGCTTATAGAGCAATAGAAGAAACCTTTCTAGGGATATTCTTGAGTGCAAATTCCAAGCTTCCAATGGCAATCACCACCTTCTAGTTTCAATTCAAGGTTGAGTGGTTGAATTCCAAGAATTTTCCCAAATTTTCCTTTCTTTTTTTCTCTCTTTTCTTCCTCTCTTTTCTCTCTTCTCTTCTCACGGTTTTCTTTCCTCCTTTCTCTCTTGTTTTCAGCCGGCCAAAAGCTCTTAAAATGAGCTAATGAGAAGCTTCAAGAATTTACTCTACTCTTGGTCAAATGGTCAACTTTCTCAAGCCACACAATAGCCCCCAACTTTGCTTATTTCCACATTTGCCCAAACCATTTCCATTCCTATCAATTTACTCCATAAACACTTAACTCATCTTAATCCATTCAAGCTTAATCACACCTAGTTAGGCCACTAATCACCTACCATTCCTAATCACCGCGCTTAAGCGTGCATTAACACGCGCAAAATCAAAGAAATCGTAAACTCGTGGTTAATCATAAAACTTCGATTTATTTTCAAAACGAAAGCATAAAAAGTCAAATGAGGGTTTTTTTCATACTCAAATTAGAGTTTTTATCGAAAATTAGGGTTTTCAAAATAGGCCATTGAAATTAAACAAATAATTATGGTGAGAAAATAAGAAATAAAAACCTGGGTCCTCACAAGTCCTGTTTATGAGTGACAAGATTTGTTGTCACTGGGTTAATTTGCAGTTAGTGACAACCTTTTGTATAGTTGTCACTAACCATGAATATGAAGATCTAACATTTCTGGTTATATTGTTGCCGATCCAACAAATATGATGACCATTTTGAGTTCAACAAATTCCATAAATATTTGCATCTAGTGACAACCTGCTCTAATATTGTCACAGAGCTAAAATTGATCATTAATTACAATGATACTAGCAGAAAATAACTACTAGAAACTAAATTAACATAGAATGGAGTCCCAAATTTATATATATGACCATAAATATCTCCAAATTCATCAAAATAGAAATTCACCAAAATATTGGGTCCCAAAACCCCAAAAACCAGTTCCAAGTAGTAACAGCCGATATACATCCATCCCAAAAACAAAGTACTAGATATCCAAATAAACAAGTGGATTAAAGGACCAATGTCAAACTTCAACAATCTCCATCTTTGTCTCGATATACCAGCCAGCCATTTCTTCATGTCTTCATACCATCAAGATGTGCTACATTGAAAATAAAGTATTACATGCATTAGAATGGACTTTAGAATAAAAAAACAGATTCCCAAATGACATAATTTCAGACAAACCACAATTACCTCCTCCCTAAGAAGATATCAGTTTGGCAGTGACTGCAACTAGGGTTACATTAGAATTGAGGAGGGTATGGGATCTTTAGAAGGATTTCTGGAAAAGAAATCAGCTACACTGTTGGACTTTCCCTTGATATGAACAACTGTGAAGGAAAACTGAGAAAACCAGTTTGACCATCTGAGCAATTGGGAATTGGGAATTTTCTTATTTTTGAAAGTAATCATTTTTGGAAAACTTCTCATATCCATCTCAATTGTAAAGTGACATGGTCTGAGATAACTAGGGTTCCTTCCAGATTTTCACTACGATTGATATCAATCAGAGATAGGCTTCACCAGAGTTTCATCTACTTCTTTCGATTACTTTTGAGGTTAGCCTAAATCAAGAAGGGCAAACAACAGAAGCGTTTTAATCCTTTTAGAATCTTTGCTGATGATCTTCACCAATATTTGTAAAGCTCAAGGGATAAGATAATTGGGTTGCCTGAATGAGAAACTAATAAGTCATTGTTTTCAGAAAACACTTCTTGACACTAGAATTTTATTGCATAAAAACTTCGATGATCTTAAATGATCTTTGAGGCCTTCTTATATAGGAGTTACAAACGACTCTTCAAGCCTTCCAAGGAGCAGATTGTCCTTTGGAAAAAGTAAAAATAGTAACTTGACCTTTCGGTCATTACAAGATACCTTACTTATTGGCAGACAAAGACCAAGACTAGGCATAAAGCATAAAGTAAAATACTTGACATAAAGCAGACATAAACATATCACACTTTTCATGACATAAAGAACAAGTGGACAGACATCAATCTGACATGAAATCTGATGGAGTATCTGAAGGAGTGGAGGTTGGGTCAGTGATATTCATTTCTTCAATCCACATTTGATGCTTTTCTTGATTTCTTCTTTTGTTCAATTGACGCCTTTCTCACTTCTGGATTTCTATTTTGGTTTGGGCTTTGAAGTATTGGGCTCTTCATCTGGAATTTGGGAATCTTGCATCATTGAGTTTTCCATCATTTCTTTGTATTCTTGCTAGGCTTTTCGAATAGCTGTGAAATGAGGATGGCTTCGTTGATAATTCCATGGACCATGAAAACCGGGCCAAATAACTTCTGGAATAACTCCATTGGCTTGGAAGATATATCTCTGGGCTTCATTATAAATATCCTCATCTTCGTGAACAGAAAATCCTAAAGCTTTGTATATCAACACTGAAGGTAAAGCCGTAAGATCATTGCCTTAGATATTCACCGGTCTATGAAAATGTAGAACAACATAACCAGGGTGAGTTTTGAACAAATCATTCCACCATTCTTTTGGTTTGAACCATTTGAAAAGTGTTTGGAGATTTGGGGCTAAAGTACCAGTATTCTAGAAAGAGAGAGATTGGAACTCTATAAGAATATGGTACGAATGGCATAGGTACCATAATACCCAAAGTAATGGTTCAGGGAAAAACAATGTCTGAGCAATGAAAATCTGGGAGAATGGATATTCTAGATTTTGATAGGGTTTTTCTTGACTCCACAAATTTTAAAAAACCTTTATAACCCTATATTACCGCAAGTATACGGATCGTTTATTGAGTATAGGGAAATAAGGTGTCGATCCCACGAGAAAGAGTGTCAAGTACCGGTGATTTTCAAACTCCTCTATTATTTAGACTGTCACAAGAAAAATATAAAGGGAGAAGGCGGTAAACCGTCCTTAGGAAGAAGGATTAAGCAAATAAAACCGACCGCTAAGTGTCGAAGACATCCAATTGGCGGTAGAAAGGAAATAACAAGAAAGCAAGTAAAGAGTTAAGATCCTAGAGCTTTAGAATCCCTTGTTAAGTTAGATTAGAAGTTAGTCAAGTTTATTATGTCCTTTCTCCAATGATGTGCTAAGGTATAACTTCCTCTTTTATGCCATCACTTTCGTCAATGGTCATGTGTAGCACAAGCTCTCACTTAAGATGAGCAAGTCACTCGGAATCGCTTTCGTCAATTCCTTAATTCCTTGGAATCTTCCTTGACCTATTTTCATAGAGAAAAGAGAGAAACAAGATAAATAAGCTCAATGAAGTTATAGTGTAAGACCAAAACCAACCAACTATATTCACTACTTTCGTGAGAATATAAGTTAGTGTTTAAGAACTTAGATCTTATTGAAGGCAAGTTTTTCATTACTCATCAACATCAAATCAATTATAGTTGGTAGCTAATCAATCATAAAGCATAAGCACAATCTTAAACTAGCAAAATCATGGAGAACATAAATAACTCAACCACTTCACAATCACAACTACAACAAGTTCATCTTCACTCTAGGATTTGAGAGGCTTAACTAAACATACTACTACTAACTATACTACTAAACTAATGAACTAGTGAAGACTACATGCCTCCTCTCTACATTTCTACATCCTCTCTCTCTAATCTCCCCTCCTTTCAAATGTCTACAAGAGGTTCTATTTATAGATGAATTCATCCATAAACTTCCAAGACTTTACCATGTGAATACAAGAAAAGTTTGGCCTTGAAAAGTCAAAGAAATTGGCTTCATGGATCTCTTGTCTTCATGCATTTGAATCCTTTGAATTTCAATCTCAAATGAGTTGTAATGTTGAAGCAAATTGTGTTTTGGATTTGCTATGAGTTGTTTCTTCAACATCACAAGATTCTTCACGCAGCTTTCATTGAAATTCTTCTGAAAATTGAGCTGGAAGTGAGCTGAAAAACTGGAATTCGGCTACAAGTTGGAATTGTCATTTTCTGATGATCCGCGAGGTGGATCCGCGAGGAAGAGGCTCGCGGATCACATCGCGGATCCGGTCCCCTGGCTCTTGTGAGAGGGATTCGCGAGATAATTAAAATTTCCACTTGTTGGTTCGCGTATTGACTCGCGAATCCACTTGAAACTTGCAAATTCCGAGCCTTTTGTCGTGAAATTGGCGCTTTAATTGCTCCGACTTTTATCCCTTTGATTCCTCGTTGATTGAATTACAATTTGCATTTTCCAATTTTTCTTCCAAGCTTATTGGCAAATATCCACATTTTCATCTCATTTGATAATTGAACAAGCAATCCTACAAAAACATGAAGATTTCACCACATTAATCCACAAAAATGCATTTTTCTATTTTAACCACAAAATGTAGAATTTCAATAGAAACCCTAGTTCATTAGCCATTAAACTGACAAAAACACACAAAAACTACATAATTAATCTTACTAAAAACATGCAAAATATTGACTTATCAGATTTATTCCAAAAGGATTCAGAATAGAGCCTCCATAATTAGCGAAAACTGAAATCTCATGGTTTCTTCTTGCATTTTCAAGAGCTTCCTTTTCCCAAGGTTGAGGTAAGGACAGAATTTTAGGGGGATTTGGAAAAGAAGGATTGATACCGGAATACATTAGAATTGAGGGTATGGGATCTTTAGAAGGATTTCTGGAAAAGAAATCAGCTACAATGTTGGACTTTCCCTTGATATGAACAACTGTGAAGGAAAACTAAGAAAACCAGTTTGACCATCTGAGCAATTGGGAATTGGGAATTTTCTTATTTTTGAAAGTAACCATTTTTGAAAAACTTCCCATATCCATCTCAATTGTAAAGTGACATGGTTTGAGATAGAATTCGAATTTTTCAATTGCATTTTTCACAGCAAGAATCTCTTTGTAAGAAGAATGATAATGCAATTGTCCATTCTTAAAACTACCACTGGCAAATCCACAACCTTTTTTTTCTTTCCCTTGTTTTTCAAGAAGAACAGCACCCCAGTACAAATCACTGGCATCAATTTGGAGAATGAGATTTTCTGAGGATGGTATGTGCAAAATTGGAAGGTTTCTCAGAATATGTTTGAGAGTTAGGACAGAATCAGTTTGTTCAGAAATCCAAGGAATTGGGTTCTTCTTGAGAAGGTTGTTCAAAGGTTGAGTGTGTTGGGAAACATGAGGGATGAAATCCCTAACATAGTTTACAATACCCAAGAACTGTCGAATTTGCTTTACAGAAAGATCCTTTTCAGGAAAATTTTGAATAGTATCACCAATATGGGTTTTAGGAACACAAGTGCCATTAGAAATCTTCATTCCAAGAAAATTGATTTCCTTTTGGCATAAAATCAATTTCTTCTCAGAAAGCATGATGCTAAATTTTTCAACAAGTTCAGCAAACTTGTAAAGCAAAGAAATATGCTCTTCAAATGTTTCAGAAAACAAGAGAATATCATCAATGTAAACAAGACATGTGATACGAACTACGTTAATTAATAACGCAACCCGCACACGAAAGATGTAGGATCTAGGGTTTTGGTAAACAAAGTTGGAACACACCGCGGAAGACCTTCACCCGTTGAGCACGTGGACAACGAACGTTGGTATAAAGGTAGGAGACGCCACAATTCAACGTGTTCTTGAATTGATAAGTCTATAAACACCCAAGAAGATTCTAAGGTATTCAAGTTGCTTCAAGGAAGCAAAAGAGGTGATTAACACTCAAAGCAATTTGCTGAATAATTTCTTGTGGTAGTCTTCAACACTTTTAGATCCTTGAGTGAGGCTTTGAAGTTTTTGATACAAATCACGGTAGTAGTGATTTGGCACAAATCGTTTTCTCATCAAAAGCCTCAATGCATGCCATGTATCGATGGGTGGTTCTCCACTTCTTCTCATACTTGTTGTAACCTGATCCCACCACACAACAGCATAGTCAGTAAACTCTACAACTGCAAGTTTTACCTTTTGATCTTCAGTGTAATTGTTGCAATTGAACACGAGCTCAATCCTTTTTTCCCACTCTAAGTATGCATCCGGATCTGAACGCCCTTGGAATGAAGGAATCTTCAATTTAATACCACGAATAGAATCATCATTGAGTCTATTCTCACGCTTAGGTCGCCGTTGTCTATTGTCAAACTCCTCATTTGAGTCACTTGACTCATGCAAAGGTGTTCTACTACGGCTTCCTTTTACACTGGTAAGGGGTTTTTCCAAATTGTCGATTCTTTGATTTACAATCTCCAACTTTTGATCCAAAATGCGGCTAATGTCTCCCCGGAGTGGTTCTGCAAACAATTTAAAATCAAAGGCTTGGGAAGATCCCTCACCCTCGTTAGACATGGTGATCACTTAAAATTGAGTGTTTTAGGGTTTTAGAGAAAACAAATCCTTACACACTCCCTCACGTGTGTTCACTCACCCTCGTGTTTGCACTCAATAACCACTCTAATAGTCTCACCAATCACTTCTTAAGTCAACCTTGGCACAACTTGAAGAAATTAGAATTTCTTCTAGTGTAAACCAACTTACCAATTTAAACCACGGTGATTTGTAGACAAGAATGATGCAGCAATTTGAGAAAATAAATAGTAAAGTTAAGAAACAAAGATTAGGAAACAAAGACAAAAGAATTAGGAAACTAAGACACAATGGTTTAGGAACAAAGAACCAGTTTAAGTGCTCAACAAGAATAAAGAAAATATGGAATTTAGATAATTTAGGATGCTGGAAATTTAACTTAAAAGCTGAAAACAACCCTAGAAGCAAAGCTCAAATTAATGTAACACAAGAATTCCTACCGAGGCTTGGACAGCTTTTCTTTGCTTTTGGTTTTCTGGTTGGATCTTTGGAATTTCTGGGCAGTAATTTGGGTTTGAGGTGCTGTTTTGGACGTGATTTTGGGCTAAAAATATGCAGCACTTGTTTCCCAAGAAGTGGTTTTCAAAGCTGATTGGGAAGAGGAGTGAATTGAAGCAATTCCACGGTTTGGCAGCTTTGATGTTTCAGATTTCCTTGGCTGAAGCTTGACTTTCTTTTGGGTGGATTTGTGGCTGTGGATCTGGTTTTCCAGGCTTAATTTGGTCAGCAAAGTTAGCTGCAATTGCTTCCAAAAAAAACGACTTGAAAACAGATTCAAGAATAGAAGATTTATGGCGGTTGGTTTTCTTGATTTCCAAAGCTGATTTGGATTCCCTTTTCCCAACCGTTTTAGAAGTCTTCTTTTCCCTGATGGTTCTTGGTCTAAGCTTTCCTTTTCTTTTGCTGATTCGTTGCCTCTTCTTTTTTTTTTTTTTTTATTATTTTACAAGCAACAATTCTCAACAACAAGAAACGGTTAGGCTGCAACAGAATAGCTTCAAGAACTGATTACAACTTGCAAGAATCAAATTGTAAAGTCTGATATTTTTCAAGAATGGCTTCAAGATTGATGTAATAATGTCAAGATTACACAACCACAATCAAGAAAGCTTCAAGGTCTGATCAGGTATGCCCAAGAACTTTTAATTTTGCAAGGATCACAAATCAGATTTCTATTTTCCAGCAATGAGTTCGGATAGACTTGTCACTAAACAGAATTTTTTTTTTTTTTTTTTGATTCGAGACTCAAGAACACAAGAAAGACAAGATCAACAATCAAGAAACTAGAGATTGAATTCGGATGAACAGTAACGCTACAGTTCGATGAACAGTAACGTTTTTTTTTTTTGAATTTTGAAGATTCAAGAAACGAAAATAATTGACTCAAAATAAGAAAAAGATATACTTTGTTACCTCCGACTAGCTCTGATACCAACTGATACGAACTACGTTAATTAATAACGCAACCCGCACACGAAAGATGTAGGATCTAGGGTTTTGGTAAACAAAGTTGGAACACACCGCGGAAGACCTTCACCCGTTGAGCACGTGGACAACGAACGTTGGTATAAAGGTAGGAGACGCCACAATTCAACGTGTTCTTGAATTGATAAGTCTATAAACACCTAAGAAGATTCTAAGGTATTCAAGTTGCTTCAAGGAAGCAAAAGAGGTGATTAACACTCAAAGCAATTTGCTGAATAATTTCTTGTGGTAGTCTTCAACACTTTTAGATCCTTGAGTGAGGCTTTGAAGTTTTTGATACAAATCACGGTAGTAGTGATTTGGCACAAATCGTTTTCTCATCAAAAGCCTCAATGCATGCCATGTATCGATGGGTGGTTCTCCACTTCTTCTCATACTTGTTGTAACCGATCCCACCACACAACAAAGATAGTCGGTAAACTCTACAACCGCAAGTTTTACCTTTTGATCTTCGGTGTAATTGTTGCAATTGAACACGAGCTCAATCCTTTTTTCCCACTCTAAGTATGCATCCGGATCTGAACGCCCTTGGAATGAAGGAATCTTCAATTTAATACCACGAATAGAATCATCATTGAGTCTATTCTCACGCTTAGGTCGCCGTTGTCTATTGTCAAACTCCTCATTTGAGTCACTTGACTCATGCAAAGGTGTTCTACTACGCTTCCTTTACACCTGTAAGGGGTTTTTCCAAATTGTCGATTCTTTGATTTACAATCTCCAACTTTTGATCCAAAATGCGGCTAATGTCTCCCCGGAGTGATTCTGCAAACAATTTAAAATCAAAGGCTTGGGAAGATCCCTCACCCTCGTTAGACATGGTGATCACTTAAAATTGAGTGTTTTAGGGTTTTAGAGAAAACAAATCCTTACACACTCCCTCACGTGTGTTCACTCACCCTCGTGTTTGCACTCAATAACCACTCTAATAGTCTCACCAATCACTTCTTAAGTCAACCTTGGCACAACTTGAAGAAATTAGAATTTCTTCTAGTGTAAACCAACTTACCAATTTAAACCACGGTGATTTGTAGACAAGAATGATGCAGCAATTTGAGAAAATAAATAGTAAAGTTAAGAAACAAAGATTAGGAAACAAAGACAAAAGAATTAGGAAACTAAGACACAATGGTTTAGGAACAAAGAACCAGTTTAAGTGCTCAACAAGAATTTTCAGAAAATAACATTGAGTGTTTTATCACCTCTCTTGCTTCTTTGAAGCGACTTGAATACCTTAGAGTGTTCTTTAAGGGTTCATTGACTTATCAATTCAAGATCACGTTGAATTGTGGCGTCTCCTACCTTTATACCAACGTTCGTTGTCCACGTGCTCAACGGGTGAAGGTCTTCCGCGGTGTGTTCCAACTTTGTTTACCAAAACCCTAGATCCTACATCTTTCGTGTGCGGGTTGCGTTATTAATTAACGTAGTTCGTATCAACATGTATGAAGAGGCTCAAATACACGAATCATTGCTTTTTGAAAGAGAGAAGGTGCAGTTTTTAATCCAAAAGGCATCACCTTCTACTGATAATGATGATTCGGTATACAGAAAGTAGTTTTGTACCTATCTTCAATACAAATTGCAAGTTGCCAAAATCCTGATTTCAAATCAAATTTGGAAAACCATCTTGCTGTAGCAAGCAGAGAGAATAGGGAATGTCTATTTGGAATAGGAAATTTGTCATCAACCAAAAATAAATTCAAAGGTTGATAATTGTTGACAAGCCTCATTTTGCTACGAACTTGTTCAGATCGCTTATTCACATAAAAGGCTTGACATGCCCATTGCGAATCTGAAATTTCAATGAGATAGATCAAATTCAAGAAATTCTAGACATTCCTTTTTAGCAAGTTTGGAATGATCAGGATTCATTCCTGGATGGCTGGCTTTTGTTGGGTTTGCTTCTTCACTTTTTGAAAAAGGAAGTTAATGAAGAAGTCAGAATTTTTCCATAAGGGATGGTTACATTTACTCATGAATTCCATATGGTTTTCAGCACAAGATTGTTGAACAATAAATTTCCTGAAGTTTTCAATTTGGGCTTTTTCAGGTAATGTGGAATCATAGATGAAAAGGTTTTGGATATTAGTGAAAGGTTTGAAGAATTTCTTTGACTGAATACCCTTTGCTTTCAAAACATACAAATCCTTTTCATAAATATCAAATCTTACAACAAGGTCTTTTCCCGTTATTTTTCCTCCAAGAATGTGAGTTTTTAATTCACAATCTGGTAAAAACCTAATTGTAATAGGATTCTTTGTTACCTTTGTTGTTTCAAATATCTCACCATTAGCTGCTCTGAAAGTATGGGATTCATACTTCCAATATTCTTCTGGAAGAATATCCTGGTTGAGGATTGACATTTCTGCACCAGAGTCAAAGAAACCAATGACAGGAATTGGTTTGCCATATTTTGATTTCAAAACATGAAGTAATGCTTGTGGACATGTCTTTGCCGCCTCTATGTAACGAAACTGGTTTTTTGGTTCTTGAACCTGCAAAGCAAAAACAGTTGCATCAGTAGGTTCTTCTTCTTCAGAAAAAATATATTCTAATTCAGTAAGAACAGGGATTTTGAGTTCATCCTGGACTTTCTGAATTAAATTGAGACTCTTCTTCTTTTGAGGGCATTTTGAGGCATAGTGTCCTTTCTGGCCACAAATGAAACATTTATCGGAAGACGTATTCATTCGTTTCTTTTTCTGGAAGAATTTCCATTTTCTTCCTCTCTTGTAGAACTTTCCTGCTGTTTTGATTTTTCTGAAGTTTTGTTTTGAAAACTTAGAAAACCTCTCTTTCTTCTTTGTAGAGCAAGCCTTGCATTTGCTTTTGATTATCAATTCAGGTTTCTTGCAAGCTTGATCCATGCAAGCATCTCCTTTCATGTATTCTCTGATCACTTTTCTTTTATTGCAAATTTCTTCAAGTGATAGGAACACAGCTTGTCGAATTTGACCTACAGTGAGATTCAAAATAGAACCATAACGGTTATGAATATAAATTTCAGCACTGCTAGATAAAATATGAGGAAGAGATGTCAAAAAGGCTTGTTTTAAATTAATATCTGCACCAAGAACATAAAAGAGTTGAGTCATTCTTTTGAAATGTCGACTAAGATCTTTTCTTTCATAAGACTGACACTTCATTTGGAAAAACTCTTTTCTTTTAAGTTCCTTATTTTCATTAGAACTTCCCAAAAATGTCATGTTCAGAATTTCAATTGCTTGGGAAAAATCTTGTCTAGTGAGGAAAATCGTTTTATCATTATCTCCAAGAGAATTCCACCAATCTTTTAAAACTCCTACAAGGTGGGTAGTAAATTCACTTAAAATATCAAATGCAGAATCAACTGTAAGATTTCTAACAGTCATCCATGCATGAAATTCTTGGAATCTATTTTCCCATTGTGAAGATGGAATATCATCTATTGTAAAGATGGAGATACTCCCTTTTCCATTTTTCTTGGGCTGTTGTCTTCTTGGTTCTTCATTGATAATTTCCTCTTCATCAGAAGGGAAATGAACTTCACCTTCTGTTTCTGTTTCACGAGTCATAAGAACTCGTGGAAGCATTTCATTTGATTCTGAACTTGATTCAGAAAGACTTTCTTCTGTTTCTGAAACATCTTCTGATGAATTTGTTTCAGACATATTTTCTTCAGATGAATTTTCTTCACAGGATTCTGATTCTGAAGTATTTTCCATGATATGAATCTTTGGGAAACTGTTTTCAACTTGTTCCTGCAAGAAAGAAGTAATAGGATTAGTCTTATGTGAAAACATGAAAACATCTTTTACCTCTTCTGTTCCTTCTTTTGAAGTTTCAACCTTTTCTTTGCCTTTTTCTTTTCTCTTTTGTTCTTGTTTCAGCCTTTCTTTTTCTTCCTTTTCAGCTTGTCTCCTGATTTCTCTTTGTTCACGGATCCACTTGGCATAATTCTAGGAGGATGCTGGCTTTTCTTGCTGGACAGGAGTCGGAAGATAAGATGGAATGGCTCCAAAAAGAAAAGGAGAAGTCATTTCTCTTAATGGCTTTGCTGCAAAATGGGATAAGTAGTCATCATCTGGCTGTTGAACTGGCTTTTGAACTTGTTTTGTTGAAAACTTTCCAGTTTCTTTCAAACTCTTAATCTGTCGGGTGAGATAATCAATATCCTTCTCTTTCTGCTCTTTGAACTGGTACAAAGGTTTACCAATCTCAGTGATGTGATTCCTACAACCCTAAGAAGGAGAGAAATCGCCCACAAGTCCTGGAATTCTGAAGTATCAATGTTGGGATGGATTTGATTCAATTCTTGGACCGCACAAGAACAAAACCAATGGTAGAAGACGCCACAATCAAGAAGGTGCTTGATTGATAAGTCGACGAACATTAAAGGGCAGCCTTACAATGTTCAAGATTAGCTCACACAAGCCAAAAGTTTGCAAATAGCAATTCTAGAATTTTTCCTCAAAAATCTCGTTAAAAATTATTTCTATGAAAACGGCTTGGGGCTTTGATGAAAGAGCTAAAAGCTGTCCAAGGAAGGATTCATCATTCAAGTGATCTTTAAAAGCTTGGCAATGAGGATCACAAGCTGTACACATTAATCCAAGTGATTATTCAAGGTTCGTAGTTCCGCGGGTTAGAGGGGTCAAGAGTCTTCCGTAAGTCCAACTTGATATTCGTCTAGGTCCGTTATCCAACTCACATCAGGCTTATTTATAAGCCTTACAAAAACCCTAATCCAATAAGGAAACAACTAGCTACAATACGGCTTAAATAGAAATCCTACTTTTTAGGAAAGTTGCATTCGGATCTCAATTCACACTTGAAGATCGAATGGCCAACTTTTATTTTAACTACTAGTAATAATCGAAAACTAACAAGGCTAGAACAAGTCTTCAATCATCTTCAACCATGATCAAAGTCTTGATCGAATATGCTTGTGCTTCATCCTCTAATCCTTTAATGCTGGAATTTGTGCTATTTTGTTCTTGGATAGCTCGAACCAACGCTTGAAGGGATTCTTTGAATTGTTTAGCACGGGCACGGGTCACGGGTCCAAGTGGTACTCTTGTAGGCTCGTTGACTTGCATTTGAACAGCACTTGATTCTTCATCACTCAGGAATCCTGTGATAGACTTCATCAAGTCTTTTTGTAAGACTTTGATCATCTTTTGAGTTTCAGAATTCTGAGCTTGGGTGACATCTCTAAAAGAATCAATCTTTATAGAGACTTGGGTAACCTTTTCATGGATCAAAGAAAGAGCATGATTCTGACAGATTGCATTTTCAGATTGCCAATTTAGAACTTCTTCAGTTCTATCACGTGGAGCAATTTGGCCTGAAGGTAGAACAGTGGTCTGAGCATTTTCAAATTTGGGAATATGACCAGCGTTGTTTTTGATAAATGGTGTCAAAGGAGGAAAATCCTCAGCTTTGAACATACAAATCTGGGGAATTGGCTCTGGGGTTTTTGGTTGAATTCTTAAACCTTCTTGGCCAAGAATATCCAAATATTTCTGGTAATATGGAGAAAGTTGGGACTTTAGGTTTGGTTTTTCAAACCAATCAGTAGGAACTGTAAAACCATCAAAAGTACTTCTGGATGAAAGTAAATGGTGGTTCTTTCTTTTCTAGATCTGGATCCTTTTTATCTGGACAACAACTTGATCTCTTTTCAGGACATTTTTTTCTTATGCATTTCCTGCAATAACAAACATCAAAATAAGTATGTTCGGAAAATGAATCTTGAAAGAAATAAACAGGTTTCCCTTCTTTGTCAAAATGAGAAATAAGATCAATTAGAGACTCTCTAGGTTTTCTCCATGCAACTGGTTGGCTCATTGGAATATCAACAGAAATTGACATGATCCTGGGAACATCGTTTGATTTTTTTTAAATGAGAATGATCAAAAGAAATAGAAACAGAACCATCTGGCCTAGATGCAATTTTCGAGTTGGTAGACTCAACCGGACGGTTGGTTGACTGGTTCAGATTTTCATAGTCAGTAATCCAAGTATCTGGTAAGAGTTTTATCAACTCTTCTCTTGGGATCTGTCTAGGAATATTTGTGCACGTAGTAGTGTTTTGCTCATCAACTCTTATGAGTAAAGCATCTTCTCCTCCTGGAAGAGTAAGATCAAGAGCATGATTTTGAACACGGTAAGCCATCTGATAATGGAGTGTTGCTGCAATGGCTTCAGGAACCTGTTCTGCACCTGCTATCTGAACCTGAATCATAAGAGCACTCAACAGATATGGATCATCAAGAGACATATTGAAATTAGGAAACAAGGTAATAAACACAGTACCGGCATTTAAAGTTGTTTCAACTGTACCAATACATGCATACTGATATCTAACAAAACGGCTATCTAACAAAGCAAGACAGGCATGAACTGGAAGACCTTTTCTACCACGAAAAGATAAGGAAAACCGGATAGCACCAAAGTGAATATGAATGTAACCTTGTTGTTTCTATAGATTCGGAAAATCAGAGGGAATATGCAAAGTTATGAATTGTTCTTTTCCTGTTGCCGGGATTCTATGTTGATCCAACTTGGAAGATTGAACATATTCCTTAACACCTTTTGGTCTATGCTTGATCAAAGACCTAATTGTGCCTAAAGGAGAAATATTCTTCTTTGCAAATGATGAATAAGGATCCAACAAAGGTAGTTCAGTAGAACTAACCTGTTCTGACTCAATAGAGACTTCATATAAATAATCTAACTTATTAACAGAAGAAGACCTTGGTAGACTCATCTTGTGTAGATTTGGTACTGGAGCAGTGACGTAGGCTTGTGCAATGGGTTACTATATTCACCCTTATGCCACAGTGTGCTTTTTCCGATATACCAAATGATGATGAGCTCGGAACTGCCATAGAAGTCAAGGATATTCCAACAATGCCAAGTGGTCCAATAACGAGAGCACGTGCCAAGAAACTTAAGGATTCCATGCAAGTGTTGATGTGTCACGTGCAAGACCAAGTAGGATGTCCGAGTAACCTTCAAGAACTTGGAAATGAGGATCTCAAGCTTTACACGCTAATCCAAGTCGTTGAAGATAAGGAAGTTGCATTGAAGTTTCAGCCGAACCTAGGGTTAGGGTTAATTAGGGTTTTCTTGCTTTCGATTTGAGTTTTTGTTTGTTTCAGTTGTAATGGGCCGAATTACCTTGCTAAAATAAGCTTGAGTAATTAAAGTCCAATTGCCATAATTAGCTAGTTAAATTCTAGTTAATTAGTTGGGCTTATGACCAAGGTACACTTGGGCTTAATGAGGTCAAAGCCTAGTTCAATTAGGATTAGTCTTTCATTGATTCATAGTAGTAGTAGGATTAGTTTTTCCAAGGCTATATATACAGCCTATGTTGGACGAATTTAGGGGGTTTTTTTTTAATCAAATTTTCAGCTTATTCTTGTGAGAATAACACGTCTCTTTCTAAGAGATTCTTGTTTGAATACTTGAGAGATTCTAAGTGTTCATTCGACTTATCAATCAAGAACCACACTTGATTGTGGCGTCATCTACCAACAGCCTTGGTTCGCTAATTCATTGTTCTACGGTTAAGATTAAATTCAAGGTTCAGAGTTGCGGGTTAGAAGGGTCGAGAGTCTTCCGTAAGTTCAACTTGATAATCGTCTAGATCCTACACCAACTCACATCATCTGGTATCGAGCTAGTTGACGTATCAAGTATATCCCTTTAATTCTTGTTATTGTCGTTCCTTGTTTTGTGTCAAAAAAAAAAAAAACGTTACTGTTCATCGTACTGTAGCATTACTGTTCATCCGAATTCAATCTCTAGTTTCTTGATTATTGATCTTGTCTTTCTTGTGTTCTTGAGTCTTGAATCAAAAAAAAAAAAAAAATCGTGTCTTGTTTTTTCTTGTTTTGTTCTAGGGTTTTCTTGTAGTTCTTGCATCTAAAATTCTGGTTTGTTGTGCAACCCCTAGTAAGTCGCTCTTGAAATCTTGAAATCTGGTTATCTTGTGCCTTGTCCTCTGAGAAAGTTTCTTGCATCTTTAAGAAAATTCTGGTTGTTTTGCTTGATTGCTTCATAGTTTCTTGTGTTGCCGTTTCATAGTCCATAGTGCTATCCATCTTTATTGTCTAGTTCTTGCGTAGTGGTGTATCAATTTGCTGGGAAATTGTGAGCTGATCAAACCAAGAAAAAAAAAAACCAGAAATTCCTTGAATCTTGAACTTGATTGTAGTGATCGCCTTGGGTTCTTGAAACAAACCCTAAAAGATCTTCAACAAGTTAAGACCACTTTTTGAACTTAAGGGCTGTTTTCTTGAGCTTCTTGAAATCAATTGAAAGGATCTTGAATTCTGGAAAAAAAATCCAACGGATCTTTGAAGCTTGTGAGCAGAATTTAATCGGGTAAAAAAAAAAAAAAAAAAAGAAGAAAGAACAAGAACCCGAAGCTGCTTGAAAATTTCTGCTTGATCCAAAGCTGTCTTGAAGTATTGGGATCCTATTCTTGATCTTACAAATTGATTGTTCAACCGAGGTTTGCTCTTCCATCCATAAATTGGTTTCCTTGTTGCTTCAAGACGCATTCAAAACAGCAAAACAGCATCCTAAGTCTTGTTTAGCCTGCCAACCGCCATAAATAAAAGCCAAATCAGTTTTGGAAGCCATTCCACCGCCTTAAGCAAGGAACTAACAAATCCAAACCGGGTTTGAAAATTGTTGAAGGGCCGAACTGCTGTTTCTTTTTGCCCTTGTGCCACCCGAATTATCTACACTTTCCAGCAACATTGTGTCTCTTATTCGTGAGTCTTGCTTTCCAAATTGGTGTGTCTAGTTTCTTAACTAGTTTCTTTTGAGTCACTTATATTTTCTCAACCCAATTCTTTCCAGTTTGTTGAGTCTAGCTAGTCTTTTAAATTCTCAACTCTTTGTGTCTTCATTTATTCTTCAAAGTGAATCAAAGGGGTGATACATCACATTCTTCAAAGGTAATTGGTGATAAGTCCTTGAATTGCTCAAATTTTCTGATTTCTTCAAGGAGGAAAATATAGGAATTAGAGCGTGCTTGGTGAGATCATTAGAGTGAAATAAAACACTTGAGTGATACACGGCTGAGAAACACGTGAAGGGGAGTGTGTGAGGTCTTTTCTATCACAAATTGTTCATTTTGCAGGTTTAACTAAAAAATGTCAAGCGAAGGAATCAACTAATGAAATGACCAATGCCCAACTTGCGTTCCAAATGCAAGCCTTGATTGCCGATTCTAAGAGGCAAATCATGCAAACCATTGAGGAGGTCCAGGAGCGACTTGATAAACTAGAGACTACTCAGAGTTCCTCCAAGAAATCCAAAGAGAAAGCTAAAACAAGTGAATCAAGTGATTCCAATGAGGATTATGAACCAAGGGAAATCCGTGAAAGAAGAGAAAGAAGAACCAGGGTCGAAAATGATGATTCCATCAAGGGAATTAAAATGACCATTCCACCTTTCCAAGGAAAATCTGATCCTGAAATCTACTTAGACTGGGAACGAAAAATGGAAAAGGTCTTTGACTGTCAACCTTACACTGAAGAGCAAAAGGTAAAGCTGGCAGTAATGGAATTTGCAGAATATGCAGCTCTCTGGTGGGACCAACTTCGAGTAAAGCAAAGAAGGAACCAGAACCAATGACCCGAGACTTGGGATGACCTTAAATGGTAATGAGGAAAAGATTCATTCCAGGGTACTACCATCGAGATTTGCATTACAAAGTGCAAATGCTTACTCAAGGAAATTTGTCAGTGGAGGATTATTTTAAGGAAATGGAAATGGCTATGATGCGTGCTGACATCCATGAAGATGTTGAAGCCACTATGGCCCGTTTTCTAAGAGGATTAAAGCCTGAAATTGCTGAGGTCGTTGAGCTTCAACATTATTTTGATATTGAAGAGTTGATGGATAAAGTTGTCAAGGTTGAGCGGAGGCTCAAGAGGAGGGGTAGTTCTCGTCCTAATTCCAACTTCCAAGCTGGAAATTGGAGAAACCAGCAACCAAAAAGGGAAGAACGCGTTCCTTCACCCTACCCAATTGCAAAACCAATCCATCCTCTACAAATTCATCAAGCCAATGCTCCTCCATCTAGACCAAACTGGAAGGGCAATCCTAAGAACTAATCTGATGCTACCAAACCCCGCAATAGGGACACTAAGTGCTTCAAGTGTCAAGGGTTTGGTCACATTGCCTCTCAGTGTCCAAGTCAGCGAGCAATGCTTGTTCTACCTAATGGAGAAATGGTCACCCATCGATGAAGGCGATGATGAATGTACTACATACCTCCCTAGAAGGAGGAAGTGATGAAGAAATCATTGAAGAGCAGCCAGGGCCAGGACCGTGTTGGTTTAGTGGCTCGACGAAGCTTTGACCCGCCCATGTTGGAGTGGTAGACGAGCTTTAACGGGAGACCATATTCTACACTCGTGCCACATCAAGGAGAAAGGTGTGTAGTCTAGTCATTGATCCGGGGAGTGTACCAACGTTGCAAAGTGCCATCATGGTGGATCGACCAGGCCTTCCAACAACTAACCATCCCAAGCCCTATAAGTTGCAATGGCTCAACAAAATGCGGTGAGGTAATGCGTACTCAAACAAGTACTTGTTTTCTTCCCTCCAGACATTATTGGACGCTTTTAATGATGAGGTAATATGTGATGTTGTGCCTATGCAAGCTGCTCATGTTATCTTAGGCCGTCATTCATGGCAATTTGATAGAAAGGTTAGTTGGGACGGATTCACAAACAAGTATTCCTTTCTTTTGCAAATAAAAAGGTTTTACTTGCACCTCTTACACCTCAACAAGTGCATGAGGACCAAGTAAGCCTTCAAAAAGAATTTGAAGAGGAACTTGAGAAAAGAAACCCGTGAGTTAGACAAGAAATTAAAACTCATGATGTGAAAAATAATGACCATGGCGAACCAAAATGAAGGAAAATTGACCAAAATGATTCCAAGGGAAAATTGAAAGGGCAAAAACGGATTTTAATTGCAAAGCTAAAGTTATAAGAAAAGCTTTACTTTCTACTCAGCCTATCTTTTACTCCTTTCTAAAGAAATTACCACCAACTTGATGTTTCCCGTTGCCTAGTTCTTTTGCTAACCTATTGCGTGAATTTCAAGATGTGTTTCGATGAAGTTCCTAGTGGTCTACCCCATTAAGAGGAATTGAGCATCAAATAGATCTCATTCCTGGTGCATCTTTGCCTAACCGACCACCGTATGGGACAAGCCCGAGGGAAACCAAGGAAATTCAAACGCCAAGTAGAAACTCCTTGAGCAAAGGCACGGAAAGCCTCACCATGTAAAGGCCGTACGTTCTACTTGTGCCTAAAAGGATGGGACGGAGGATGCAACCGATTGCCGCTATGCCGCTATCACGGTAAGTATCGCCATCCCATTCCTCGCCTTGATGACACATGCTTGATGAACTCTATGGTGCTGCGATTTTTACTAAAATTGATCTTAAGAGTGGTTATCATCAAATTAGAATCAAAGATGGTGATGAATGGAAGACTGCATTTAAGACTAAACATGGGTTGTAAGGAGTGGTTAGTTATGCCTTTTGACTAACTAATGCACGTTCTAGTACCTTTAATGCTTTTAATGAATCATGTCTTACGTTTTTGGTAAATTTGTTGTCGCTCATTTTGATGATATCCTTATTTATAGTAAGAACTTAGATGATCACATCATGCATGTTAAAGCTGTTTTAGAGGTCCTTCGTAAGGAACAACTTTATGCTAATCTTCAAAAATGCACTTTTTGCACAAATCAAGTTGTTTTCCTAGGTTATGTTGTGGGCACAATGTGGAATTCAAGTGGACCAAAGTAAAATAAAAGCTATCACTGAATGGCCAACTCCTACCTCTGCTAGTGAAGTAAGAGCTTCTTATGGCTTAGCTAGCTTTTATAGACGCTTGTCAAGGATTTTAGCTCAATTGCAGCCCACCCTACCATTGTTAAGAAGGATCAAGAGTTTCACTGGGAGATGAACAAGCTAAGTCTTTCCACTACTCAAACACAAACTCACACATGCACCAGACTTAGTTTGCCTAACTTTGAAAAGCTTTGAAATTGAGCGTGATGCATCCGTATAGGTGTTGGGGCCGTACCCTAAGAAGGGAAGTCGCACTACAAAGAAAGCTCAATGGGCTCTCATTAAACTACTCAACATATGATAAAGAGCTTTATGCACTTGTTCAAAGCATTGCAAAACCGGGCAACATTACCGAGGCCCAAGGAGTTTGTTCTACACTATCCGACAATGAAGTCGCTTAAGCATCTCAAGTCACAAACCAAGCTGCTTTACGCAAGGTGGGTAGCCTTCATTGATACCTTCCTCAGGATCAAATATAAGACCGGCAAAAGCAAGAATGTTGTCACCTGATGTCTTGTCTAGAGGTATACTTTGATTACTACACTTGATGCAAAATTGTTAGGTTTTGAAATAATCAAAGAGTACCATCCCAATGACCCCGATTTTGGGAAGTGTTCACGTTTTTCCACGGCAAAGCCGTGGAGAATTATTTTCTTTCTGTGGTTATTTATACTATAAAGACAAATGTGTATTCCTACATGTTCTGCGTGGATTGTTTGTAAGGGAAGCACATAGTGGAGGTCTTATGGGACACTTTGGAGTGGCAAAGACATTGTCTATACTCCAAGAGCATTTCTACTAGCCAAAGATGAGGCATGACGGAGCCTTATCATCCAAAGGTGTGTAACTTGTCATCATGCCAAGTCTAAGGTAAATCCTTATGGACCCTACACTCCACCTACCCTCTCCTAGTATGCCTTGGGTTGATTTGTTCATGGACTTTGTGCTAGGCTTACCTAGGACTAGACATGGTCATGATTCTGTATGTTGTAGTTGATAGATTTTCTAAAATGGCACATTTCATTCCATGTCATAAACCGATGATGCAAAACATGTGGTTGATTTATTTTTTCAAAGAGATTGTATGCTTACATGGTATGCCACACAATAATGTTTCGATAGAGATGTTAAGTTCCTTAGCTATTTTGGAAAACTTTATGGAGTAAATTGGGAACTAAACTCTTATTCTCTACTCTAGTCATCCTCGACCGATGGACAGACTGGAAGTGGTTAATAGAACCCTCGCTCTACACTATATGCAATGCTATCATTAAAAGGAATCTTAAAACTTGGGAAGATTGCTCACCGTGATGTAGAATTTGCATACAATAGGGACAATACACAAGTGCTACACAATACTCTCCTTTCAAATTGTCTATGGATTTAACCCGCTTACCTCTACATTTGATGCCTTACCCAGGTTCCAGAAAGTTAATCTAGATGGGAAAAAAGCGTGCTGAATTTGTTCGCGAACTCCATGCCAAGGTCCAGTAACATTGAGAAACGTATTACAATATGTACAAAATGCTAATAAGGGCCGTCAAGATGGTTTTGAACCTCGTGACTGGTGGATTCACATGAGGAAGGAAAGATTGTCCCAATTCAGCGTAACAAACTACTTCCTAGGGGCGATGGACCATTCCAAGTAGTTGCCCGCGGTCAATTAAAACGCCTACAAACTTGACCTTCCTGGTGAGTATGGTGTACATGCAACTTTCAATGTTTCTGACTTAAGTCCTTTCCATGCACGACGAGCTTGATTTGGGACAAATCGCTTCAAGAGGAGGGGAATGATGATGAGCTCGGAACCGCCATAGAAGTCAAGGATATCCCAACAATGCCAAGTGGTCCAATAACGAGCACGCGGCCAAGAAGCTTAAGGATTCCATGCAGCTGGTGTCACGCAAGACCAAGTAGGATGTCCGGTAACCTTCAAGAACTTGGAAACGAGGATCTCAAGCTTTACACGCTAATCCAAGTCGCTTGAAGATAAGGAAGTTGCATTGAAGTTTCAACCTAACCTAGGGTTAGGTTAATTAGGGTTTTCTTGCTTTCGATTTGAGTTTTTGTTTGTTTCAGTTGTAATGGGCCGAATTACCTTGCTAAAATAAGCTTGAGTAATTAAAGTCCAATTGCCATAATTAGCTAGTTAAATTCCTAGTTAATTAGTTGGGCTTATGACCAAGGTACACTTGCTTAATGAGGTCAAAGCCTAGTTCAATTAGGGATTAGTCTTCATTGATTCATAGTAGTAGTAGGATTAGTTTTTCCAAGGCTATATATACAGCCCATGACGAATTTAGGGGTTTTTTTAATCAAATTTTCAGCTTATTCTGTGAGAATAACACGCCTCTTTCTAAGAGATTCTTGTTTGAATACTCTGAGAGATTCTAAGTGTTCATTCACTTATCAATCAAGAACCACACTTGATTGTATGCCATCTACCAACAGCCCTTGGTTCGCTAATTCATTGTTCTACCAAGCAAGATTAAATTCAAGGTTCGTAGTTCCGCGGGTTAGAAGGGTCGAGAGTCTTCCGTAAGTTCAACTTGATAATCGTCTAGATCCTACACCAACTCACATCACCAAAATTCACAAATCAGCCCCAGACTGAATGGTATAAATCCTCTGGCACAAAAGATCAATATAGATCTGACACTTACTCACAAGATCAGACCGTTGATCAAAACCTCTATCTAATGACTGAGCACAATATGATTGTAACTTAAAAATATAATTATATGCTTCTTCAATATCTAAAGGCTGAAAAATCACACAAGATGGATAATACTCGTCTGGATGAGAAGGACCAAACAAATGCTGAGAATGACAAATATTTTCTAATTGGGATTTATAATAAGATGAAGGTAAAGGAGTGGTAATATGAGAATCAGGGGTTCTTTGAACTAATGGACGATTAGATGAAGATGAAAATTAGGAAACATTATAGGAACACTACCTCCTCCCTAAGAAGATATCAGTTTGGCTCTGATACCAACTAGGGAGGAGGTAATTGTGGTTTGTCTGAAATTATGTCATTTGATTCTCACACCCATCGTTGTGGTCACTTTTCTTTTATTGCAAATTTCTTCAAGTGATAGGAACACAGCTTGTCGAATTTGACCTACAGTGAGATTTAAAATAGAACCATAACGGTTATGAATATAAATTTTAGCACTGCTAGATAAAATATGAGGAAGAGATGTCAAAAAGGCATATTTTAAATTAATATCTGCACCAAGAACATAAAAGAGTTGAGTCATTCTTTTGAAATGTCGACTAAGATCTTTTCTTTCACAAGACTGACACTTCATTTGGAAAAACTCTTTTCTTTTAAGTTCCTTATTTTCATTAGAACTTCCCAAAAATGTCATGTTCAAAATTTCAATTGCTTGGGAAAAATCTTGTCTAGTGAGGAAAATCATTTTATCATTATCTCCAAGAGAATTCCACCAATATTTTAAAACTCCTACAAGGTGGGCAGTAAATTCACTTAAAATATCAAATGCAGAATCAACTGTAAGATTTCTAACAGTCATCCATGCATGAAATTCTTGGAATCTATTTTCCCATTGTGAAGATGGAATATCATCTATTGTAAAGATGGAGATACTCCCTTTTCCATTTTTCTTGGGCTGTTGTCTTCTTGGTTCTTCATCGATAATTTCCTCTTCATCAGAAGGGAAATGAACTTCACCTTCTGTTTCTGTTTCACGAGTCATAAGAACTCGTGGAAGCATTTCATTTGATTCTGAACTTGATTCAGAAAGACTTTCCTGTGTTTCTGAAACATCTTCTGATGAATTTGTTTCAAACATATTTTCTTCAGATGAATTTTCTTCAGAGGATTCTGATTCAGAAGCATTTTCCATGATATTAATCTTTGGAAAACTGTTTTCAACTTGTTCCTGCAAGAAAGAAGTAATGAACATGGTAAGCCATCTGATAATGGAGTGTTGCTGCAATGGCTTCAGGAACCTATTCTGCACCTGCTATCGGAACCTGTTCTGCACCTGCTATCTGAACCTGAATCTTAAGAGCACTCAACAGATATGGATCATCAAGAGATATATTGAAATTAGGAAACAAGGTAATAAACACAGTACCGGCATTTAAAGTTGTTTCAACTATACCAATACACGCATGCTGATATCTAACAAAATGGCTATCTAACAAAGCAAGATGGGAATGAACTGGAAGACCTTTTTTACCATGAAAAGATAAGGAAAACCGGATAGCACCAAAGTGAATATGAGTGTAATCTTGTTGTTTCCATAGATTCGGAAAATCAGAGGGAATATTCAAAGTTATGAACTGTTCTTTTCCTGTTGCCGGGATTCTATGTTGATCCAACTTTGAAGATTGAACATATTCCTTAACACCTTTTGGTCTATGCTTGATCAAAGACCTAATTGTGCCTAAAGGAGAAATATTCTTCTTTGCAAATGATGAATAAGGATCCAACAAAGGTAGATCAATAGGACTAACCTGTTCTGGCTCTATAGAGACTTCATATAAATCATCTAACTTATTAACAGAAGAAGACCTTGGTAGACTCATCTTGTGTAGATTTGGTGCTGGAGCAGTGACGTAGGCTTGTGCAATGGGTTACTATATTCACCTTTATGCCACAGTGTGCTTTTTCCGATATACCAAAATTCACAAATCAGCCTCAGACTGAATGGTATAAATCCTCTGCCACGAAAGATCACTATAGATCTGACACTTACTCACAAGATCAGACCATTGATCAAAACCTCTATCTAATAACTGAGCACAATATGATTGTAACTTAAAAATATAATTATATGCTTCTTCAATATCTAAATGCTGAAAAATCAAACAAGGTGGATAATACTCGTCTGGATGAGAAGGACCAAACAAATGCTGAGAATGACAAATATTTTCTAATTGGGACATATAATAAGATGAAGGTAAAGGAGTGGTAATACGAGAATCAGGGGTTCTTTGAACTAATGGACGATTAGGATGAAGATGAAATCAAAATCATGACCACCATGATGGGTAAAAGTGATACGAACGTCGCCAACCTTATGGCAAAACCCGTACAGACTACCACGGATCTAGAAGGTTGAATTCGGGTTTGACTCGATGAACGCAGCGGAAAGATCAAGAACCCGTTGATCACACGACCAACGATGCCTTGATATGGTAGAGGACGCCACAATCTAGCGTGTTCCTAGATTGATAAGTCGGATTGAATATTCTAGAACAATCTAAGATACTCAAGAACGCTTCAATGAAACAAGAGAGAGACTCTCAAAGGTGTTTTCTTATTTCTTGAATAATCTCCTGTATCGTACATAGAAATTAGCTTAAATACCCAAAACTAACCAAGGATAAACCCTAGGTAATTAACTAACCAACTAATTAACTGACTACTAAGCCTATGGGTCGGCCAAAGGCTCTCTAGGGTGAACCATGGCTGACTCACATTAATTAAAAGGGCTTGGGTCAACCACTGTGTCGGTCGCACTGCACTTCCACCTAACTACATAACTACTAATAAAGCAATAAATACTTGGGCCACAAGTTGATCTAATCTAATTGTTAGCTTAAGAGCTTGAACCCCCTTCATGCACTTGTAGTAATTGGACCCTCATTGAATCATCAAGTCTTTCAATTGCCTTAGGCTCCCCAATAGAAACTTGAACCGCACGAACAAGGGCTTGCAACTCTTCTTACATTTGTTTGGCTCGAGCACGTGTCATTGGCCCCAATGGAACCTTTACTTGCTCAACGTGCATAATCGGCTCACCTTCGTCATCATTCCTCTCCTCTTGAGAAAGATTTGTCCTCAAATCGCCTTCGTCATCTGCTAGGAAGGGACTCAAATCAGTAACATTGAAGGTAGCAGAGACATTATACTCACCAGGCAGGTCGAGCTTGTAGGTATTGTCGTTAACGTGCGCAACAACTTGAAATTGACCGTCACCACGGGGAAGAAGCTTGTTGCGGCGTTGCACTGGAAAGCGCTCCTTATGCAAGTGTAGCCAAACCCAGTCACCTGGTTCAAAAACCATCTTATGTCCCCTTGTTAATGTTTGAGATATTGTTTGGTCCGTTTGTTTAGACAAGACTGCATAGGGGACTTCACCAAATCTGCCTTCTTCCTGCTATCCAGGTTAGTATGCTCTGACATAGGCAAAGGCATGAGATCAAGAGGAGTTAATGGGTTAAAACCGTAAACAATCTCAAAAGGAGAAAATTGTGTAGCACTATGCACGCGCGGTTATATGCAAACTCCCATCACGTAAACACCCTCTTAACTTTTCAAGTTCTTTAATGATGGTTCCCTAAGTAATGGCCGGAGACAGTGGAAGTTGACAACCCTCGGCTACCATCACTGGGTGGCTAAGATTAATTTGGATGTAGAAAACAGCAATTTAGTTCCTAGTTTCCCCTACAAGGTTTTCCAAAAATATGACAGAAACTTAACATCTCTATCGGACACTATGGTCCTAGGAATGCCATGCAAACGGACAACCTCTTTGAAGAAAAGATCAGCTACATGCACAGCATCATCCGTCTTGTGACATGGAATAAAATGAGCCATTTTAGAAAAACGATCAACAACAACGTAAATGCTATCATGACCTCTTTTACTCCTAGGCAAACCAAGTACGAAGTCCATGGAAATATTAACCCACGGTGCAGAAGGAATAGGTAGAGGAGTATACAAACCGGTTGAGTTTGACTTACGCGTGCGTTGCGGGTGGCGATCGAAACACCCTTTCCACGCCTCGCAGATTCGTGGCCAATAGAAGTGTTCCTGTAATGAGCTCATTGTCTTGGTGACACCGAAGTGTCCCATCAAACCTCCTCCGTGAGCCTCACGGGTTAGCAACTCACGAATGGAACATGACGAAATGCACAATTTATTGTTACAGTAGAGAAAACCGTCATGTATGAAGAACTTACCTTGACCCGACAGGGAACAGTGTTTGTAGATGTCAGAGAAATCATGGTCGGTGTCGTACAGTTCTTTGATCATGTCAAACCCAAGAAGCTTTGCATCAAGTATGGCGATCAAAGCGTATCGTCTAGAGAGCTGTCGGTCGACCACATTGGTCTTGCCCTTATACTTGATGAGCGATGCGGGGAAAGTTCCACAATGTGACCCACCGACATGTCGCTTGCTCAATTTCTCGTTGAGACTTTAGGTGCTTCAACGCCTTATGGTCGGTGTGGATGACAAATTCTTAGGCGGAGGGTGCTGCCGCCTCCAAAGTACCGAATGAGCACATAGAGTTCCTTGTCGTAGGTGGAGTAGTTTAGGGCAGCACCGTTCAGCTTCTCGCTGAAGTAAGCTATTGGCCTTCCTTCTTGGATCAACACTGCTCCAATTCCTACACCAGATGCGATCACACCCCAACCTCAAAGTTTTATCAAAGCTTCGGTAAGACAATATAGGTGCGTGTGAGTTTGGCTAGTAGGAGTTGGAATGCCTTATCTTGTGTGTCGCCCCACTCAAATTTGACATCCTTTTTGATAATGGCAGTCAGAGGGGCGGCAATTGAGCTGAAATCCTTCACAAAACGCATTCGAAAGCTTTGCGACGGGATGGAAGCTCCGACTTCACTCATGTTCCCCGGGCACGGGCCACTCTATATGGTTGCGATACTTGCTTTCATCCACTTGATTCCGTTCCTGCACTAACTTTGCAACCAAGAAAGATCAACTCGTTAGTACAAAAAGTGCATTTCTTAAGGTTAGCAAATAATCTTTCCTTATGTAGCACTTCAAGGACAGATCTCACATGGTGCACATGTTCTTCAGGGTTGCGGCTGTAGATCAGGATGTCATCAAAGTAAACAACCACAAACTTACCTAAGAACGGCCTGAGTACATGGTTCATCAGACGCATGAAAGTACTTGGTGCGTTAGTTAGGCCAAAAGACATGACTAACCACTCGTATAGGCCATACTTGGTCTTGAATGCCGTTTTCCACTCGTCACCTTCCTTCATTCGAATTTGGTGGTATCCACTCTTGAGGTCTGTCTTGGTGAAGATGACTGCACCATACAGTTCGTCAAGCATATCATCTAGATGAGGAATAGGGTGACGATACTTAACTGTAATGGCGTTCACGGCATGGTAGTCCGCGCACATCCTCCACGTGCCCTCTTTCTTTGGTACAAGGATGACGGGAACGGCACACGGGCTCATTCTCTCTCGAGCCCATCCTTTAGCAAGTAGCTCCTCTACTTGGCATTGGATCTCTTTGGTCTTTTCAGGACCCATCTTGTAGGCTGCTTTGTTGGGAAGAGACGCTCCCGGGACAAAGTCTATTTGATGCTCAATCCCTCGAATCGGTGGAAGTCCGTCGGGAATCTCGTCAGGAAAGACGTCTTCAAATTCCTGTAATAAAGAAGTAATATCAAGAGGTAATTTACCTAATGAATCGATAGAAAGCAAAATTACTTCTTTACTATATAAAATGTAGACAACTTGCTTAGCAAGTAAAGTTTTACGAACTTCCCTGTTTCGTGCTAGCAAGGTAGTCTTCTTCTCCATCTTAGCCAACTCTTTGGTGGCCGTTGGTCTCTCGGGTAGTGCACTAGGCTAGACCTTGAGATTGGCCTTTTTCTTGGCCATCTCCTGTTCATGCTCCTATTGCAAACGCACTTGATCTTATGCACTTGCTGGGGTGTAAGAGGGACGAGAGTCACCTCCTCGTCCCTCTTTACTGTTGTGCATGAATGAGTACTTGTTGGTGAAATCATCATGTGTAGTCCTCTTGTCGTACTGCCACCTTCTCCCCAACAAAATGTGAGATGCCTGCATAGGGATGACGTCGCAAAGCACTTCGTCCTCATACTTCCCTATACGAAAAGGGATCACCACTTGCCGATTGACTTTGATGTCACCTGTTTCATTCAACCACTGCAGGCGATAGGGATTAGGGTGTCACATCATGGGCAATGATAAATGCTCTACCATCACTGTACCGGCCACATTGGTGCAACTCCCGGGGTCTATAATGAGGCTGCAAACTTTGTTTTTAACGTGACACTGAGTGTAGAAGATGTTCTCACGTTGAGCCTCATCATCTTTTTTGATATGCGTCGCCAGAGCTTGACGTGCCACTAGTGCCACTCCCACTTGCTCATTAGGGGTGGACACTTCCGCTTCAGATTCACCACCTTCTTCCGTCAACGGTGGCATGTCTGTAAATTCATCCTTGTCTTTAGATATGATGTTTCCATCAGGAAGGACGATCATGGTGCGCCTGGTAGGACATTGAGATGCTATATGGCCATAACCTTGGCACTTGAAGCACTTGTCCTTACTGCGAGGCTTGGCTGGATCAAACTGCGGCTTTGGAGTAGTCTTTGGAGCCTGTTTGGGCGGTTCGGACTTAGGGGTAAACTTGGAAATTTCTCCACAGGGTCATTCCCGCTCAAACGTAGGGTTGCTCCTCCAAGAAGCCGATGCTGAGATGCTGGTGGTACGTACAGTACCCCTCCTCTTAAGCCTCTGCTCAATCTTGGAAGCTTTGTCTACCAGCTCGGGCATATCCACGTACGTCTATAGTTCTACCAGCTTAGCAATGTCAGGTCTTAAACCATTGAGAAATCTCGCCATTGTAGCCTCCCGATCCTCATGCACATCTGCTCAGAGTATGGTGATCTCCATCTCCTTAAAGTAGTCCTCTACGCTGCGGTTTCCTTGAACTAGGGTTTGGAGCCTCTGGTGTAGTTCCCTGTAATAATGGTTGGGCACAAACCGTTTCCTTATCAAGGTTCGTAACTCGACCCAGGTACTCACGGGACGCTCCATGTTGCGCCTCCTACTGGTGCGCTCCTGCTCCCACCACACGATGGCGTAATCTGTGAACTCGAGTGTCGCCAGCTTCACTTTCTGTTCTTCTGTATGGTCCTGGCACTCGAACACCATCTCGATGCCCTGCTCCCATTCCAAATACATTTCTGGACTCGGCTTGCCCTGGAAGGTTGGTATTTTGATCTTGACGCCTCATAGTCCATCTCCTTGGCATCCATTATCCTGTCTCGGTCGGCGGATAAAATCCTCCTCCTCACTGTTATGGATAAAATCATCATTTTGTGGAGTTCTATTTCTGCTAGATGCAGATGCGGTCTCGGCTAACTCAAGACGCTCCATTCTCCGTTCAATGGACTCGAAGTGCTCTTGGAACATTTTCTGCATTTTCCCATCAACGCCTCGGCGAACAATTTTGGGTCAAATTGAGATTTGTCACCCTCACTCGCCATTTAATGAGATGTACCTACAAAAAGTTAGCAAAGAAATACAAGTATATGTTGTATAATCCTCACTCACTCCCTGAAGTGTTTACACTTAACACTCGTGTATCTCTCCAATGTAACTCGATAATGAGCTCACCTTACTCTCTCAAGTCCTTGAAAGCTTATCTTGAAGAAATTAGATTTCCTTTAGATAAACGATCAACTTAATCAACTTGGCTCACACGAGTTTGATAACCCTCAACAATACCAAAAAGGAAGTTGACTCAAGAAAGAAAGAAAGGAAGAATGAAAAAAGACAAGAAAGAGAAGGAAAGGATGCTAGGGTTGATGAGATGTGCGGCTAGGGTTTGATGGAATGTGCAGCCGAATTGGGTTCCTATAATTTAGGAAAATACGCGGGTAGGATTTAGAGTTAATTGGCGGCTAGGGTTTGATGACTTGAAGTAGACGAATGGTGGTGGTTGCTAGGTAGAGTCGGCTAGGGTTTGTTGATTGTGCAAGGCGGCTAGGGTTGGGTTATGGAGAGGTGTGATTGGCTAAGGAGTGTATGCAAGGGGGCTGCTAATTATCCCTAAGATGTAGGGTGATTGGCGGCTAGGGTTAGGGTCTAGGAGGGCTGAACTTTGGGAGTGATTTTAGGAGATAAAGAAGGTAAGTGTTTGGGATTAGGAGAGCTAAAATTTGGGGAGATAATGTAGGGGAGTTTGGGATTAGGAGAGCTGAAATTTGGGGAGATAATGTAGGAAAGTTTGGGATTAGGAAAGGCTAGAATTTAGGAGAAAAATTAGGGACAATTTTGGACTCAAGCCCCCACAACAAGGGAAAGAGTCGGCTGACCAAAGGAAAAAGAAAGAAACACGACAAGATTGACTGCTAAAGATCGACACAAACTGACTTGGACTTGGACTTTGGTTCCACCCTAATCTGACTTGCCTTTCTTTTACCAAGTGGTTCGGCAATAAAAAGTGCAAAGTCACGGACAGTAACAAACAAGAAGGAGAAAAATGCAAAAACAGTCTTGACACTAAAACAAGCGACTAGACGACAACCAACTATGGACGCAACGAGCAAAATCAGTGGAGAAGTTGTGAACCCAACTCAGGCTCCCCCCCAACGGGTTACCCAAGATGTTCCGAAGAACGACACGAAACCAAGGATGATTGCATGTGATTACAAGAAGTTCTTTACGCGTCGTAGAAAACAAATTCCCCAATTCCCACGGATTGAAGATGAAGTTGGTGAAGTTGTAGACCAAAATTTTTAAATCACCAAACTAGTGTAGGCCTTTTTATTTTCAATAAGGAAGAACCTATGGTTTTGCTGTTCTTATTTTTGAATTTTTGCAATAAAAATCAAGTTTTGTTTGTTTTTGGATTTTGCTTGGAATCGTTGCCTCCTTTTTTTTTTTTTTTTTCTTTTTTTCACGAAATCAGCAACACAAAGCTTGAATTAGCTTCACGACTCCTGAGCAAGAAGAACAGCAAGGACAGCAATAAGAAAAACCAGATTCTGTCGATTTTTTTCGGATGAACAGTAACAATGGGTGAACAGTAATGCTATAGTAATGATAAACAGTAATCGCTACAGTATCATTTTTTTTTTAAACACAAACACGACTCACAAGAGACTTTGGACAGATTGAAAAGCCACGAAAAAAACAACTCAACAAGAGGAAAACAAAGAACAAAGGATATAATGCGAACCTTCAACTAGCTCTGATGCCAGCTGATACGAACGTCGCCAACCCTGTGGCAAAACCCGTACAGACTACCACGGATCTAGAAGGTTGAAATCGCGTTTGACTCGATGAACGCAGCGGAAAGATCAAGAATCCGTTGATCACAAGGCCAACGATCCCTTGATATGGTAGAGGATGCCACAATCTAGCGTGTTCCTAGATTGATAAGTCAGATTGAATATCCTAGAACAATCGAAAATACTCAAGAACGCTTCAATGAAGCAAGAGAGAGACTCTCAAAGGTGTTTTCTTATTTCTTGAATAATCTCTTGCATCGTACATAGAAATTAGCTTAAAATACCCAAAACTAACCAAGGATAAACCCTAGGTAATTAAGTAACCAACTAATTAACTGACTACTAAGCCTATGGGTCGGCCAAAGGCCCTCTAGGGCGAACCATGGCTGACTCACATTAATTAAAAGGGCTTGGGTCGAACCACAGGTCGGTCGTACCAGTACTTCCACCTAACTAACATAACTACTAATAAAGCTAACAAATACTTGGGCCACAAGTTGATCGACCCACTTGTTGGGCTTAAGAGCTTGAACCCCCTTCACGCACTTGTAGTAATTAGACCCTCCTTGAATCATCAAGTCCTTCAATTGCCTTAGACTCCCCACCCAATAGAAACTTGAACTGCACGAACAAGGGCTTGCAACTCTTCTTGCATTCGTTTGGCTCGAGCACGTGTCATTGGCCCCAATGGAACCTTTAATTGCTCAGCGTGCATAACCGGCTAGCCTTCGTCATCAAAAAGAAAGGCTGAAACAAGAACAAAAGAGAAAAGAAAAAGGCAGAGAAAAGGTTGAAGCTTCAAAAGAAGGAACAGAAGAGGTAAAAGATGTTTTCATGTTTTCACATAAGACTAATCCTATTACTTCTTTCTTGCAGGAACAAGTTGAAAACAGTTTCCCAAAGATTAATATCATGGAAAATGCTTCTGAATCAGAATCCTCTGAAGAAAATATGTCTGAAACAAATTCATCAGAAGATGTTTCAGAAACAGAAGAAAGTCTTTCTGAATCAAGTTCAGAATCAAATGAAATGCTTCCACGAGTTCTTATGACTCGTGAAATAGAAACAGAAGGTGAAGTTCATTTCCCTTGGAAAATGGAGTATCTCCATCTTTACAATAGATGATACTCCATCTTTACAATGGAAAAATAGATTCCAAGAATTTCATGCATGGATGACTGTTAGAAATCTTACAGTTGATTCTGCATTTGATATTTTAAGTGAATTTACTGCCCACCTTGTAGGAGTTTTAAAAGATTGGTGGAATTCTCTTGGAGATAATGATAAAACGATTTTCCTCACTAGACAAGATTTTTCCCAAGCAATTGAAATTCTGAACATGACATTTTTGGGAAGTTCTAATGAAAATAAGGAACTTAAAAGAAAAGAGTTTGTCCAAATGAAGTGTCAGTCTTATGAAAGAAAAGATTTTTCAATTGCATTTTTCACAGCAAGAATCTCTTTGTAAGAAGAATGATAATGCAATTGTCCATTCTTAAAACTACCACTGGCAAATCCACAACCTGTTCTTTCTTTCCCTTGTTTTTCAAGAAGAACAAAGACGCAAAATCAACGCATCAGTTTGGAGAATGAGATTTTCTGAGGATGGTATGTGCAAAATTGGAAGGTTTCTCAGAATATGTTTGAGAGCTAGGACAAAATCAGTTTGTTCAGAACTCCAAGGAATTGGGTTCTTCTTGAGAAGGTTGTTCAAAGGTTGAGTGTGTTGGGAAACATTAGGGATGAAATCCCTAACATAGTTTACAATACCCAAGAACTATCGAATTTGCTTTACAGAAAGATCCTTTTCAGGAAAATTCTGAATAGTATCACCAATATGGGTTTCAGGAATACAAGTGCCATTAGAAATCTTCAATCCAAGAAAATTGATTGGAAGAATATCCTGGTTGAGGATTGACATTTCTGCACCAGAGTCAAAGAAACCAATGACAGGAATTGGTTTGTCATATTTTGATTTCAAAACATGAAGTAATGCTTGTGCACATGTCTTTGCCGCCTCTATGTACTGAAACTGGTTTTTTGGTTCTTGAACCTGCAAAGCAAAAACAGTTGCATCAGTAGGTTCTTCTTCTTTAGAAAAAATATATTCTAGTTCAGTAAGAACAGGGATTTTGAGTTCATCCTGGACTTTCTGAATTAAATTGAGACTCTTCTTCTTCTGAGGGCATTTTGAGGCATAGTGTCCTTTCTGGCCACAAATGAAACATTTATCTAAGACGATTCTTTCGCTTTCTTTTCTTGAAGAATTTCCATTTTCTTCCTCTCTTGTAGAACTTTCCTGCTGTTTTGATTTTTCTGAATTTTTGTTTTGAAAACTTAGAAAACCTCTCTTTCTTCTTTGTAGAGCAAGCCTTGCATTTGCTTTTGATTATCAATTCAGGTTTCTTGCAATCTTGATGCATGCAAGCATCTCCTTTCATGTATTCTCTGATCACTTTTCTTTTATTGCAAATTTCTTCAAGTGATAGGAACACAGCTTGTCAAATTTGACCTACAGTGAGATTCAAAATAGAACTGCTCTTGTTCTTACTCTCCCAGGAGGAGAAGATGCTTTACTCATAAGAGTTGATGAGCAAACACTGCTACGTGCACAAATATTCCTAGACAGATCCCAAGAGAAGTGTTGATAAAACTCTTACCAGATACTTGGATTACTGACTAGGTAAATCTGAACCAGTCAACCAACCGTCCGGTTGTGTCTACCAACTCGAAAATTGCATCTAGGCCAGATGGTTCTGTTTCTATTTCTTTTGATTACTCTCATTTAAAAAAATCAAAAGATGTTTCCAGGATCATGTCAATTTCTGTTGATATTCCAATGAGCCAACCAGTTCCATGAAGAAAACCCAGAGAGTCTCTAATTGATCTTATTTCTCATTTTGATAAAGAAGGGAAACCTGTTTATTTCTTTCAATATCTATTTTTCGGACATACTTATTTTGATGTTTGTTATTGCAGGAAATGCATAAGAAAAAATTGTCCTGAAAAGAGATCAAGTTGTTGTCCAGATAAAAAGGATCTAGATCTAGAAAAGAAAGAACCACCATTTACTTCATCTAGAAGTACTTTTGATGGTTTTACAGTTCCTACTGATTGGTTTGAAAAACCAAAGCCAAAGTCCCAACTTTCTCCATATTACCAGAAATGTTTGGATATTCTTGACCAAGAAGGTTTAAGAATTCAACCAAAAACCCCAGAGCCAATTCCACAGATTTGTATGTTTAAAGCTGAGGATTTTCCTCCTTTGACACCATTTATCAAAAACAACGCTGGTCATATTCCCAAATTTGAAAATGCTCAAACCACTGTTCTACCTTCAGGCCAAATTGCTCCACGTGATAGAACTAAAAAAGTTTTAAATTGGCAATCTGAAAATGCAATCTGTCAGAATCATGCTCTTTCTTTGATCCATGAAAAGGTTACCCAAGTCTCTACAAAGATTGATACTTTTAGAGATGTCACCCAAGCTCAGAATTCTGAAACTCAAAAGATGATCAAAGTCTTACAAAAAAGACTTGATGAAGTCTATCACAGGATTCCTGAGATTGGAAAATCTTTGTACCAGTTCAAAGAATAGAAAGAGAAGGATATTGATTATCTCACCCGACAGATTAAGAGTTTGAAAGAAACTGGAAAGTTTTGAACAGAACAAGTTCAAAAGCCAGTTCAACAGCCAGATAATGACTACTTATCCCATTTTGCAGCAAAGCCATTAAGAGAAATGACTTCTCCTTTTCTTTTTGGAGCCATTCCATCTTATCTTCCGACTCCTGTCCAGCAAGAAAAGCCGGCATCCTCCCAGAATTATGCCAAGTGGATCCGTGAACAAAGAGAAATCAGGAGACAAGCTGAAAAGGAAGAAAAAAATCCCCCTGAAATTCTGTCCTTACCTCAACCTTAGGAAAAGGAAGCTCTTGAAAATGCAAGAAGAAACCATGAGATTTCAGTTTTCGCTAATTATGGAGGCTCTATTCTGAATCCTTTTGGAATCAATCCAGAATATCCATTCTCCCAGATTTTCATTGCTCAGACATTGTTTTTCCCTGAACCATTACTTTGGGTATTATGGTACCTATGCCATTCCTACCATATTCTTATAGAGTTCCAATCTCTATCTTTCCAGAATATTGGTATTTTAGCCCCAAATCTCCAAACCTTTTTCAAATGGTTCAAACCAAAAGAATGGTGGAATGATTTGTTCAAAACTCACCCTGGTTATGTTGTTTTACATTTTCATAGACCGGTGAATTTCCAAGGCAGTGATCTTACAGCTTTACCTTCAATGTTGATATACAAAGCTTTAGGATTTTCTGTTCACGAAGATGAGGATATTTATGATGAAGCCCAGAGATATATCTTCCAAGCCAATGGAGTTATTCTAGAAGTTATTTGGCCCGGTTTTCATGGTCCATGGAATTATCAACGAAGCCATCCTCATTTCACAACTATTCGAAAAGCCCAGCAAGAATACAAAGAAATGATGGAAAACTCAATGATGCAAGATTCCCAAATTCCAGATGAAGAGCCCAATACTTCAAAGCCCAAACCAAAATGGAAATCCAGAAGTGAGAAAAGGCGTTAGTTGAACAAAAGAAGAAATCAAGAAAAGCATCAAATGTGGATTGAAGAAATGAATATCACTGACCCAACCTTCACTCCTTCAGATACTCCATCAGATTTCATGTCAGATTGATGTCTGTCCACTTTTCTTTATGTCATGAAAAGTGTGATATGTTTATGTCTGCTTTATGTCAAGTATTTTACTTTATGCTTTATGCCCAGTCTTGGTCTTTGTCTGCCAATAAGTAAGGTATCTTGTAATGACCGAAAGGTCAAGCTACTATTTTTACTTTTTCCAAAGGACAATCTGCTCCTTGGAAGGCTCGAAGAGTCGTTTGTAACTCCTATATAAGAAGGCCTTGAAGATCATTTAAGATGATCGAAGTTTTTATGCGATAAAATTCTAGTGTCGAGAAGTGTTTCTCAAAACAATGACTTACTAGTTTCTCATTCAGGCAACCCAATTATCTTATCCCTTGAGCTTTACAAATATTGGTGAAGATCATTCGCAAAGATTCTAAAAGGATTAAAATGCTTCTGTTGTTTGTCCTTCTTGATTTAGGCTAACCTCAAAAGTAATCAAAAGAAGTAGCAGGAGGCGAAAGAAGTAGATGAAACTCTGGTGAAGCCTATCTCTGATTGATATCAATGGTAGTGAAAATCTGGAAGAACAAACTGAGGGTCTGTTCCTCTTCTGATCTTCTTTAAGTTACCAACTGTTTTCTTGTTTTCACATAAGACTAATCCTATTACTTATTTCTTGCAGGAACAAGTTGAAAACAATTTTCCAAAGATTAATATCATGGAAAATGCTTCTGAATCAGAATCCTCTGAAGAAAATTCATCTGAAGAAAATATGTCTGAAACAAATTCATCAGAAGATGTTTCAGAAACAGAAGAAAGTCTTTCTGAATCAAGTTCAGAATCAAATGAAATGCTTCCACGAGTTCTTATGACTCGTGAAGCAGAAACAGAAGGTGAAGTTCATTTCCCTTCTGATGAAGAGGAAATTATCAATGAAGAACCAAGAAGACAACAGCCCAAGAAAAATGGAAAAGGGAGTATCTTCATCTTCACAATAGATGATATTCCATCTTCACAATGGGAAAATAGATTCCAAGAATTTCATGCATGGATAATTGTTAGAAATCTTACAGTTGATTCTGCATTTGATATTTTAAGTGAATTTACTGCTCACCTTGTAGGAGTTTTAAAAGATTGGTGGAATTCACTTGGAGATAATGATAAAACGATTTTCCTCACTAGACAAGATTTTTCCCAAGCAATTGAAATTCTAAACATGACATTTTTGGGAAGTTCTAATGAAAATAAGGAAATTAAAAGAAAAGAGTTTTTCCAAATGAAGTGTCAATCTTATGAAAGAAAAGATCTTAGTCGACATTTCAAAAGAATGACTCAAATCTTTTATGTTCTTGGTGCAGATATTAATTTAAAACAAGCCTTTTTGACATCTCTTCCTCACATTTTATCTAGCAATGCTGAAATTTATATTCATAACCATTATGGTTCTATTTTGAATCTTACTGTAGGTCAAATTCGACAAGCTGTGTTCCTATCACTTGAAGAATTTTGCAATAAAAGAAAAGTGATCAGAGAATACATGAAAAGAGATGGTTGCATGGATCAAGCTTGCAAGAAACCTGAATTGATAATCAAAAGCAAATGCAAGGTGATGTGAGTTGGTGTAGGATCTAGACGATTATCAAGTTGGACTTACGGAAACTCTCGACCCTTCTAACCCGCGGATCTACGAACCTTGAATTTAATCTTAACCCGTAGAACAATGAATTAGCGAACCAAGGCTGTTGGTAGATGACGCCACAATCAAGTGTGGTTCTTGATTGATAAGTCAATGAACACTCAAAATCTCTCAATTAGTCAAACAATAATCTCTTAGAAAGAGACGTGCTATTCTCACAAGAATAAGCTGAAAATTTGATTAAAAAAAACTCCCTTAAATTCGTCCATCATAGGCTGTATATATAGCCTTGGAAAAACTAATCCTACTACTACTATGAATCAATGAAAGACTAATCCTAATTGAACTAGGCTTTGACCTCATTAAGCCCAAGTGTACCTTGGTCATAAGCCCAACCACCAACCAGAATTTAACTAGCTAATTATGGCAATTGACCTTAATTACTCAAGCTTATTTAGCAAGGTAATTCGGCCCATTACAACTGAAACAAAACAAAACTCAAATCGAAAGCAAGAAAACCCTAATTAACCCTAACCCTAGGTTCGGCTGAAACTTCCAATGCAACTTCCTTATCTTCAACGACTTGGATTAACGTGTAAAGCTTGAGATCCTTATTTCCAAGTTCTTGAAGGTTACTCGGACATCCTACTTGGTCTTGCACGTGACACACCAATGCTTGCATGGAATCCTTAAGTTTTGGCACGCTCTCGCTATTGGACCACTTGGCATTGTTGGAATATCCTTGACTCCATGGCGTTCGAGCTCATCATCATTCCCCTCCTCTTGAAGCGATTTGTCCCCAAATCAAGCTCGTCAGTCTGCATGGAAAGGACTTAAGTCAAACATTGAAAGTTGCATGTACACCATACTCACTGGAATGTCAAGTTTGTAGGCGTCCATTGACACGCAACTACTTGGAATGGTCCATCGCCTAGGAAGTAGTTTGTTACGCCTTTGGACAGGAAATCTTTCCTTCCTCATGTGAATCCACACCCAGTCACCAGGTTCAAAAACCATCTTACTGATCGCCCTTATTAGCATTTTGTACATATTGTAATGTACGCTTTCAATGTTAGCACGGACCTTTGCATGGAGTTCACGAACAAATTCAGCACGCTTTTTCCCATCTAGATTAACTTTCTCAGACACAGGTAAAGGCATCAAATCTAGAGGAGTAAGCGGGTTAAATCCATAGACAATTTCGAAAGGAGAGTATTGTGTAGCACTGTGTATTGTCCTATTGTATGCAAATTCTACATGCGGTAGGCAATCTTCCCAAGTTTTAAGATTCCTTTTAATGATAGCACGCAACAGTGTAGACTGGGTTCTATTAACCACTTCCGGCCTCATTCATCACCGAGGATGACTAGAAGTAGAGAATAAAAGTTTAGTTCCCAATTTACTCCATAAAGTTTTCCAAAAGTAGCTAAGGAACTTAACATCTCTATCAGAAACTATTGTGCGTGGCATACCATGTAAACGTACAATCTCTTTGAAAAATAAATCAGCCACATGTTTTGCATCATTAGTTTTATGACATGGAATGAAATGTGCCATTTTAGAAAATCTATCAACTACAATATACACAGAATCATGCCCATGTCTAGTCCTAGGTAAGCCTAGCACAAAGTCCATAGACAAATCAACCCACGGCATACTAGGAACAGGTAGTGGAGTGTAGAGTCCATAAGGATTTACCTTAGACTTGGCATGATGACAAGTTACACACCTTTGATGATACGCCCACGCCATGCCTCATCTTTGGCCAGAGAAATGCTCTTGAGTATAGACAATGTCTTTGCCACTCCAAAGTGTCCCATAAGACCTCCACTATGTGCTTCCCTTACAAACAATCCACGCATAGAACACGTAGGAATACACATTTTGTCTTTATAGTATAAATAACCCTGTGAAAGAAAATAATTCTCACGGCTTTGCCGTGGAAAAGCATTGAACACTTCCCCAAAATCAGGGTCATTAGGATAGTACTCTTTGATTATTTCAAAACCTAACAATTTTGCATCAAGTGTAGTAATCAAAGTATACCTCCTAGACAAGGCATCAGCGACAACATTGCTTTTGCCAGTCTTATATTTGATCACAAAAGGAAAGGTATCAATAAATGCTACCCACCTTGTGCTTGCTTAGCTTGGTTTGTGACTTGAGATGCTTAAGCGACTGCGGATCGCTGTGTGTGAACAAACTCCTTGGGCCTGTGTAATGTTGCCAAGTTTGCAATGCTCGAACAAGTGCATAAAGCTCCTTATCATATGTTGAGTAGTTTAATGAGGCACCATTGAGCTTTTCAATCTTGTGCGACCGGCTTCCCCTTCTTGGGTAGTACGTCCTTTCCAACACCTATACCGGATGCATCACACTCAATTTCAAAAGCTTTTTCAAAGTTAGGCAAACTAAGTACAGGTGCATGTGTGAGTTTGTCTTTGAGTAATTGGAAAGACTTAGCTTGTTCATCTCCCAATGAAACTCTTGATCCTTCTTAACAATGGAAGTAAGTGGCGCTGCAATTGAGCTAAAATCCTTGACAAAGCGCCTATAAAAGCTAGCTAAGCCATGAAAGCTCCTTACTTCACTAACAATGAGGTAGGAGTTGGCCATTCAAAGTGATAGTTTTATTTTACTTTGGTCCACTTGAATTCCCCACCCTTACAACATAACCTAGGAAAACAACTTGATTTGTGCAAAAGTGCATTTTGAAGATTAGCATAAGTTGTTCCTTACGTAAGGACCTCTAAAACAGCTTTTAACATGCATGATGTGATCATCTAAGTTCTTACTATAAATAAGGATACTCATCAAAATAGATCGACAACAAATTTACCTAAGAAACGCGTAAGACATGATTCATTAAACGCATGAAAGTACTAGGTGCATTAGTAGTCCAAAGGCATAACTAACCACTCATACAACCCATGTTTAGTCTTAAATGCAGTCTTCCATTCATCACCATCTTTGATCCTAATTTGATGATAACCACTCTTAAGATCAATTTTAGTAAAGATCACAGCACCATAGAGTTCATCAAGCATGTCATCAAGACGAGGAATGGGATGGCGATACTCTTTACCGTTATAGTATTTATGGCACGCAATCGCACATCCTCCATGTCCTCCTTTAGGCACAAGTAGAGCAGTGTACAGCACATGGGTGACTTTTCACGCGTCCAGCCTTTGCTCAAAGAGTCCTTCTACTTGCTTGAATTTCCTTGGTTTCGTGGCTTGTCCCATACGGTGGTCGGTTAGGCAAAGATGCACCAGGAATGAAATCTATTTGATGCTCAATTCCTCTTAATGGGGGTAGACCACTAGGAACTTCATCAGGAAACACATCTTGAAATTCCTGCAATAGGTTAGCAAAAGAACTAGGCAAGGAAACATCAAGTTGGTCAGTAATTTCTTTAGAAAGGAGCAAAAAGATAGGCTGAGTAGAAAGTAAAGCTTTTCTTATAACTTTAGCTTTTGCAATTAAAATCCGTTTTTCCCCTTTCAATTTTCCCTTGGCCGAATCATTTTTGGTCAATTTTCCTTCATTTTTGGTTCGGCCATGGTCATTATTTTTCACATCATGAGTTTTAATTTCTTGTCCTAACTCACGAGGTTTCTTTTTCTCAAGTTCCTCTTCAAATTCTTTTGAAGGCTTACTTGGTCCTCATGCACTTGTTGAGGTGTAAGAGGTGCAAGTATAACCTTTTTATTTGCAAAAGAAAAGGAATACTTGTTTGTGAATCCGTCCCAACTAACCTTTCTATCAAATTGCCATGGACGGCCTAAGATAACATGAGCAGCTTGCATAGGCACAACATCACATATTACCTCATCATTAAAACGTCCAATACGGAAAGAAACAAGTACTTGTTTGAGTACACGTACCTCACCGCTGTTGTTGAGCCATTGCAACTTATAGGGCTTGGGATGGTTAGTGGTTGGAAGGCCTAGTCGATCCACCATGATGGCACTTGCAACGTTGGTACAGCTCCCTGGATCAATGACTAGACTACACACCTTCTCCTTGATGTGGCAACGAGTGTAGAATATGTTCTCCCGTTGAAGCTCGTCTACTCCAACATGGGCAGTCAAAGCTCGTCGAGCCACTAAACCAACACGGTCCACAACTGGCTGCTCTTCAATGATTTCTTCTTCATCACTTCCTCCTTCTAGGGGAGGCATGTCGGCACATTCATCATCACCTTCATCGTCAGTGACCATTTCTCCATTAGGTAGAACAAGCATTGCTCGCTGACTTGGACACTGAGAGGCAATGTGACCAAACCCTTGACACTTGAAGCACTTAGTGTCCCTATTGCGGGGTTTGGTGGCATCCAGATTAGCTTTAGGATTGCCCTTCCAGTTTGGTCTAGATGGAGGAGCATTCGGCTTTGATGAATTTGTAGAGGATGGATTCGGTTTTGCAATTGGAGTAGGGGTGAAGGAACGTTCTTCCCTTTTGTTGCTGGTTTCTCCATTTCCAGCTTGAAGTTGGAATTAGCGGAACTACCCCTCCTCTTGAGCCTCCGCTCAACCTTGACAGCTTTATCCATCAACTCTTCAATATCAAAATAATGTTGAAGCTCAACGACCTCAGCAATTTCAGGTTTAATCCTCTTAGAAAACGGCCATAGTTGTTTCAAAGATCTTCATGGATGTCAAGACGCATCATAGCCATTTCCATTTCCTTAAAATAATCCTCCACCGACAAATTTCTTGAGTAAGCATTTGCACTTTGTAATGCAAATCTCATGGTAGTACCTGAATGAATCTTTTCCTCATTACCCGCTTAAGGTCATCCCAAGTGGTCATTGGTTCCTGGTTCCTCCTTTGCTTTACTCAAGTTGGTCCCACCAGATAGCTGCATATTCTGCAAATTCCATTACTGCCAGCTTTACCTTTTGCTCTTCAGTGTAAGGTTGACAGTCAAAGACCTTTTCCATTTTTCGTTCCCAGTCTAAGTAGATTTCAGGATCAGATTTTCCTTGGAAAGGTGGAATGGTCATTTTAATTCCCTTGATGGAATCATCATTTTCGACCCCGGTTCTTTCTCTTTCTCTTTTCACTGGATTTCCTTGGTTCATAATCCTCATTGGAATCACTTGATTCACTTGTTTTTGCTTTCTCTTTGGATTTCTTGGAGGAACTCTGGGTAGTCTCTAGTTTATCAAGTCGCTCCTGGACCTCCTCAATGGTTTGCATGATTTGCCTCTTAGAATCGGCAATCAAGGCTTGCATTTGGAACGCAAGTTGGGCATTGGTCATTTCATTAGTTGATTCTCCTTCGTTTGACATTTTTTCTTTAAACCTGCAAAAATGAACAATTTGTGATAGAAAAGTCCTCACACACTTCCTCACGTATGTCCTCTCACGCTCGTGTATCACTCAAGTGTTTGTTCCACTCTAATGATCTCACCAAGCACACTCAAATTCCTTGATTTTCCTCCTTGAAGAAATCAGAAAATTTGAGCAATTCAAGGACTTATCACCAATTACCTTTCAAGAATGTGATGTATATCACCCCTTTGATTCACTTTGAAGAATAAATGAAGACACAAAGAGTTTGAGAATTTAAAAGACTAACTAGACTCAACAAACTGGAAAGAATTGGGTTGAGAAAATATAAGTGACTCAAAAAGAAACTAGTTAAGAAACTAAGACACACCAATTTTGGAAAGCAAGACTCACGAATAAGAGACACAATGTTGCTGGAAAGTGTAGATAATTCGGGTGGCACAAGGGCAAAAAGAAACAGCAGTTCGGCCCTTCAACAATTTCCAAACCCGGTTTGGATTTGTTAGTTCCTTGCTTAAGGCGGTGGAATGGCTTCCAAAACTGATTTGGTTTTTATTTATGGCGGTTGGCAGGCTAAACAAGACTTAGGATGCTGTTTTGCTGTTTTGGTACGTCTTGAAGCAACAAGGAAACCAATTTATGGATGGAAGAGCAAACCTCGGTTGAACAATCAATTTGTAAGATCAAGAATAGGATCCCAATACTTCAAGACAGCTTTGGATTAAGCAGAAATTTTCAAGCAGCTTCGGGTTTTTGTTCTTTCTTCTTCTTTTTTTTTTTCTTCTTTTTTTTTTTTTTTTACCCGATTAAATTCTGCTCACAAGCTTCAAAGATCCGTTGGAATTTTTTTTTTTTCCAGAATTCAAGATCCTTTCAATTGATTTCAAGAAGCTCAAGAAAACAGCCCTTAAGTTCAAAAAGTGGTCTTAACTTGTTGAAGATCTTTTAGGGTTTGTTTCAAGAACCCAAGAAGGCTACAATCCAAGTTCAAGATTCAAGGAATTTCTGGTTTTTTTTTTCTTCTTCTTGGTTTTGATCAGCTCACAATTTCCCAGCAAATTGATACACCAATTACGCAAGAACTAGACAATAAAAATGGATAGCACTATGGACTATGAAACGGCAACACAAGAAACTATGAAGCAATCAGCAAAACAACCAGAATTTTCTTAAAGATGCAAGAAACAAGAGGACAAGGCACAAGATAACCAGATTTCAAGATTTCAAGAACGACTTACTAGGGGTGCACAACAAACCAGAATTTTAGATGCAAGAACTACAAGAAAAACCCTAGAACAAAACAAAAAAAACAAGACACGATTTTTTTTTCTTTTTTTTTTTTTTTGTTTTGATTCAAGACTCAAGAACACAAGAAAGACAAGATCAACAATCAAGAAACTAGAGATTGAATTCGGATGAACAGTGACGCTACAGTACGATGAACAGTAACGTTTGTTTTTTTTTTTTTTTGGACACAAAACAAGAAACGACAATAACAAGAATTAAAAGGGATATACTTGATACCGTCAACTTGCTCTGATACCAGATGATGTGAGTTGGTGTAGGATCTAGACGATTATCAAGTTGGACTTACGGAAACTCTCGACCCTTCTAACCCGCGGATCTACGAACCTTGAATTTAATCTTAACCCGTAGAACAATGAATTAGCGAACCAAGGCTGTTGGTAGATGACGCCACAATCAAGTGTGGTTCTTGATTGATAAGTCGAATGAACACTCAAAATCTCTCAAGTATTCAAACAAGAATCTCTTAGAAAGAGACGTGCTATTCTCACAAGAATAAGCTGAAAATTTGATTAAAAAAAACTCCCTTAAATTCGTCCATCATAGGCTGTATATATAGCCTTGGAAAAACTAATCCTACTACTACTATGAATCAATGAAAGACTAATCCTAATTGAACTAGGCTTTGACCTCATTAAGCCCAAGTGTACCTTGGTCATAAGCCCAACTAATTAACCAGAATTTAACTAGCTAATTATGGCAATTGGACTTTAATTACTCAAGCTTATTTAACAAGGTAATTCGGCCCATTACAACTGAAACAAAACAAAACTCAAATCGAAAGCAAGAAAACCCTAATTAACCCTAACCCTAGGTTCGGCTGAAACTTCCAATGCAACTTCCTTATCTTCAACGACTTGGATTAACGTGTAAAGCTTGAGATCCTTATTTCCAAGTTCTTGAAGGTTACTCGGACATCCTACTTGGTCTTGCACGTGACACACCAATGCTTGCATGGAATCCTTAAGCTTCTTGGCACGTGCTCTCGTTATTGGACCACTTGGCATTGTTGGAATATCCTTGACTCCTATGGCAGTTCCGAGCTCATCATCACAAGGCTTGCTCTACAAAGAAGAAAGAGAGGTTTTCTAAGTTTTAAAAAAAAAAATTGAGAAAAATCAAAACAGCAGGAAAGTTCTACAAGAGAGGAAGAAAGTGGAAATTCTTCAAGAAAAAAAAAGAATGAATACGTCTTCCGATAAATGTTTCATTTGTGGCCAGAAAGGACACTATGCCTCAAAATGTCCTCAAAAGAAGAAATGTTTCTGAAACATTTGAAGAGCATATTTCTTTGCTTTACAAGTTTGCTAAACTTGTTGAAAAATTTGGCATCATGCTTTCTGAGAAGAAAATGATTATGCCAAAAGGAAATCAATTTTCTTGGAATGAAGATTTCTAATGGCACTTGTGTTCCTGAAACCCATATTGGTGATACTATTCAGAATTTTCCTAAAAAGGATCTTTCTGTAAAGCAAATTCGATAGTTCTTGGGTATTGTAAACTATGTTAGGGATTTCATCCCTAATGTTTCCCAACACACTCAACCTTTGAACAACCTTCTCAAGAAGAACCCAATTCCTTGGAGTTCTGAACAAACTGATTCTGTCCTAGCTCTCAAACATATTTTGAGAAACCTTCCAATTTGACACATACCATCCTCAGAAAATCTCATTCTCCAAACTGATGCCAGTGATTTGTACTGGGGTGCTGTTCTTCTTGAAAAAGAAGGGAAAGAAAGAAAAGGTTGTGAATTTGCCAGTGGTAGTTTTAAGAATGGACAATTGCATTATCATTCTTCTTACAAAGAGATTCTTGCTGTGAAAAATGCAATTGAAAAATTCAAATTCTATCTCAGACCATGTCATTTTACAATTGAGATGGATATGGGAAGTTTTTCAAAAATGATTACTTTCAAAAATAAGAAAATTCCCAATTCCCAATTGCTCAGATGGTCAAACTGGTTTTCTCAGTTTTCCTTCATAGTTGTTCATATCAAGGGAAAGTCCAACATTATAGCTGATTTCTTTTTCCAGAAATCCTTCTAAAGATCCCATACCCTCAATTCTAATGTATTCCGCTATCAATCCTTCTTTTCCAAATCCCCCTGAAATTCTGTCCTTACCTCAACCATGGGAAAAGGAAGCTCTTGAAAATGTAAGAAGAAACCATGAGATTTCAATTTTTGCTAATTATGGAGGCTCTATTCTGAATCCTTTTGGAATCAATCCAGAATATCCATTCTCCCAGATTTTCATTGCTTAGACATTGTTTTTCCCTGAACCATTACTTTGGGTATTATGGTACCTATGCCATTCCTACCATATTCTTATAGAGTTCCAATCTCTATCTTTCTAGAATATTGGTACTTTAGCCCCAAATCTCCAAACCTTTTTCAAATGGTTCAAACCAAAAGAATGGTGGAATGATTTGTTCAAAACTCACCCTGGTTATGTTGTTCTACATTTTCATAGACGGGTGAATATCCAAGGCAATGATCTTATGGCTTTACCTTCAGTGTTGATATACAAAGCTTTAGGATTTTCTGTTCACGAAGATAAGGATATTTATGATGAAGCCCAGAGATATATCTTCCAAGCCAATGGAATTATTCCAGAAGTTATTTGGCCCGATTTTCATGGTCCATGGAATTATCAACGAAGCCATCCTCATTTCACAGCTATTCGAAAAGCCCAGCAAGAACACAAAGAAATGATGGAAAACTCAATGATGCAAGAGTCCCAAATTCCAGATGAAGAGCCCAATACTTCAAAGCCCAAACCAAAATGGAAATCCAGAAGTGAGAAAAGGCGTCAGTTGAACAAAAGAAGAAATCAAGAAAAGCATCAAATATGGATTGAAGAAATGAATATCACTGACCCAACCTCCACTCCTTCAGATACTCCATCAGATTTCATGTCAGATTGATGTCTGTCCACTTGTTCTTTATGTCATAAAAAGTGTGATATGTTTATGTCTGCTTTATGTCAAGTATTTTACTTTATACTTTATGCCTAGTCTTGGTCTTTGTCTGCCAATAAGTAAGGTATCTTGTAATGACCGAAAGGTCAAGTTACTGTTTTTACTTTTTCCAAAGGACAATCTGCTCCTTGGAAGGCTTGAAGAGTCATTTGTAACTCCTATATAAGAAAACTTCGATGATCTTAAATGATCTTCGAGGCCTTCTTATATAAAATGACATAATTACCTCCTCCTTCTTAATGAGAATCAAATGACATAATTTCAGACAAACCACAATTACCTCCTCCCTAAGAAGATATCAGTTTGGCTCTGATACCAAATAGGGTTCCTTTCAGATTTTCACTACCATTGATATCAATCAGAGATAGGCTTCACCAGAGTTTCATCTACTTCTTTCGCCTCCTGCTACTTCTTTCGATTACTTTTGAGGTTAGCCTAAATTAAGAAGGACAAACAACAGAAGTGTTTTAATCCTTTTAGAATCTTTGCTGATGATCTTCACCAATATTTGTAAAGCTCAAGGGATAAGATAATTGGGTTGCCTGAATGAGAAACTAATAAGTCATTGTTTTGAGAAAACACTTCTCGACACTATAATTTTATTGCATAAAAACTTCGATGATCTTAAATGATCTTCGAGGCCTTCTTATATAGGAGTTACAAACGACTCTTCAAGCTAAGAACAAGAAACTAAGTTTCAGACCATTCATTTACCACTTGAAATGGATCTCAAGGCATTATTTAAAAAGACTGTAGTAAATCACGACAGTATTGAATAGCAGACACAAATTACGAAAATTTCTAAAATCAAGAAGGCGGGTTATCCTTTAATTTGTTTATATCATTTAATCATAATGTAAACAAAGTTGGAGAAAAACTTTGCCTACTAAAATTCACAAAAAACTCTTAACTGCCAAATAGAGACTACAAGTCAGTGATAAGAAATTAAATTTTACTAAATAATGAAAAAACTGGATATTATGTATCCCTTGGCAAATAACGCGGGGGTCTTTCTCCAACTCCAAAAACAGAAAGGGAAAAAAACAAAAAAGTAGCAATTAGCATTAGATTGCTACCAATTTTGAACCAAGCCATAGTAAAAGGGCTGAAATAATGAAAAATTGGTTGAGATCAATGAAGTGGATTGGATGATACTTTTATTCGTGAAAATGTACATGCCTTTCTTAGAGATTATTTTCCTTTTCCCTAAAATATCAACAGAAAATGAAGCATGGATTCTACGTAACAACCTTTTTTTATTTCTTATACACCCTGGAAAGCCAAGGATCTTGCCAACTAACATCAAAGAGTAAGTGTCACAATCAAACGCCAAAATTCACTACTCCTGGCAAGTTACGAATCAGTTATATATGCACTTCAAGGATCCACATACTTCGGGTGGACTGAGTAAATTATTGAACCACTACAACTACAAAAGTAAGCAATAGATCTCAACCAGATTTCCAGACAACCAATCAATTTTAAATAAAATAGTAGTTGCAATAGAGAATAGGGGCGTGAGTAACTTGTCTTCACCTTTGTAGGAGTTTTTCAATTGCGTAAATCTTTCACTTGGGCAATCAGCTCCTCATAGAGCCCTCTTGTTTCAACTTGTTGCTCTTGCAAGTTCTTAATCAACTCCTTTTGACCATTAAATTCTTCAGAAATTTTTGTGGTCCATTGCTCTGCCTCATCTGCTCTTCTTCGATGCTCCTCCAGTTCAGTCCTCAAGCGATTCAACTCAATTGCTTGTGTCTTGGCTGCACTGCCAACACGAAGCTATCCAGGTATGTAACCAAGTTGTTGCTGACAAATTTTCTTGCTACTCATTGAAGTCGTAGCTTGCAATTCCTTCATTGCTACTCATTGTTGTCTAGAATTTTCATCCTTATATTTGGTTATTCATAGTAAGTGGAATTGTTTATGTTCCTATTATCTTTTAATTAGAGCATTTATGATATTGAAAGTAGACAGCTAAACTTTCGTCATAGCATCCATGTGCTTCAAGATGTATACTTCAAGCTATCAAGCAAAACCAAGTCACTCCGAGCATTTTCAAGCCTAACTAAGCAAACAAAAATGAAAGGGGGCTAATAGCACGGATACCTAATGCCCTTAACCAAAAAGCAAATCATACCAAGCATGTCCAAGCATATCTAAGCAACAAGTAATATAAAATAAAATAAAACAGATGTGTACTTAGGAAACCATCTCATAAGGAAACATATGGAGAATTTATACTTCATTATATGGAAGTGTTGCAGCAAAAAACTAGTAATTTGTTGCTGAATGAAACAGAATACTGAATTGAGCTACGTCCTCTATATAACTAACTAAAGCACTACTAGTTCAGTGGTTCCATATATATATATATATATAGAAAAGTTGGAAAGCATTGCCAATTGAATCTCATAGTCTTGCTTTTTCTATTTTGTTTTGTCATTTTGTAGTGCTCTTTTCTCATGCAATATTGCTGTCTATTCTTGTGTTTATGCTACTTCTACTGTCATCTTTCTGAAAATTTCTCATGCCATGCCTAAAAATTGAAGAAGCATAATTTTTTACATGTACATGATTGAAGAAGCATCTAAAATAAGTCTCCTTTGAAAAGAACATAAAATTCATCAAGATATTTTCATATTTCTTAAAATTTCTCATCCCACATAGCAGTACACTAACAAAATAAACCAAAAAACAAAAACTAAAGACTTCCATTAGAAGAGCTTAAAAAACACAAAACTAGTTATATGTGCGCAAGATTCACAACCCGTTTTCTTTTGGGTTGTCCAATAGACTCCTGATTGCATGCGTTCTGGATTCATTTCTGTTTCACATTTCCTAATCCTACGAATCTTCTTTGTTAAAAAGAACTTGTACTTTCATCTCAAAACAATTGGCATTACGTGAACAAAGGCTCAAGACTTTCACTAAGAGAAAACATATGGAGAATGATTGAAGCCAGCAGTCACCAGTTTGCTGAGAGAAAATAGACGTGCAAGCATCAAGCAATAATATGTTGGGTATGTTATGGACCATTTACACTAGGGGTGGGCAAAAAAACCCGCCGACCCGAAAACCCGCCCGATCCGACCCGATCCGATCCGAAATTTAGGGTACCCGATCCGATTTTTCTCATCGGATCATATTACGGTCCAAAATTAAATATCGGGTATGGTGGTCAGAAAAATAAAAAAACCCGACCCGACCACCAGGGTATATTGTATAAATATTAAAAAATTAGGGTCAATATATTATTTAATATGTTTTAAGTTTTAACCTAATTGAACACCCAAGCAGTAGTAGTACATTCGATTCTTATCTTCACTCCGTCCAACTCCAAACCTCCACATTTTCTCTCAAAATATCGACCAATGACCACCGTTGAAATTCTAGTAAAAGTTCAACCTATTATCCTCCTATTTCTTCAACTTTTCTATCAAGTGTACCAAGAAAATGTTGCTTAAGGTAATTCAACTTTTCTATCAAGTGTAACAAGAAAATGTTGCTTAAGGTAATTTATCCTCTACTATTCTCTACTTGGGGGTTAGCTCATAATTTTGTTATTGCTATTGGTTTGTGGGATATTTTGTTTTTTAAATTATCATATTAGCAATTCATTTTTTATAGACTAGTAGTAGTGGTAGTATATACTAGGTTGGTGTGGTTGTTTGACTTTTCTCTGTAATTAAGCACCTACAATCAAAACTTTTTCAGCTTAAATTGTATTTAAAATGTAATGAAACTTTATTTTGTCTATTAGATATTGTAACTTTAATTTGTATTGGATACTTGAGAGTTGAGAGACTGGTTTGATTGTTGGATGAAATGTGTGATAGAATATTGATGCGTTGATTTTGAATTGTTAAATCTTTAATGAAATGTGTTGGATCTTAGATTTTTGAAATGAATTGGTTTTAGACTGTTAAATCTTTAATAAAATGTGGTCATTTATCAATAATAAATTGAAAGTTAGGGTAAAAAAATAAAAAAATAAAAAAAATTTGAAAGTTGACGATTGGATTTGACCCTTTTTTTTTGCACCAAAAAAAAGGGTTGGGTTAGGGTCGGAAATTTGCTGACCCGATAGGTTAGGGTCGGGTCAAAATTCCGTTAGAAGGCAGTTCACCAATGCCCACCCCTAATTTACACCCAATATGATTCGGACTTTCCAGCTCAAATCATGAAGCAAAGACGCAATCTCCACCACAGAACCTATATGTCTTGGACTACTTCCTTGGTTAAGACACACAAATGTAGTTCCAAGCTACAATCCCCTGCTCCCCACTTGAAAATGGAAGAAAAGCCATAGCTTTATAAAGCTTCTAGAAGATCACCAATCATAAGCTACAATCCCCTGCTCTCCACTTCAAACCACGCCATTTGGAAAAATTAAGACACACAAATGTAGTTCCAAATTAGAATCTAACACACACAAAGCCACCATCATCAAAATGAAAGAATTAATAGGCTATAAAAAATTGCAAAATATAACAGAAGCTCAATTTAGAGCAACTCATCTATGGGTTCAAGAAAACCCACTGGCCATAAATCATTAGACAAGCCCCAGCTAACAAAATCTGCACAATGCGCTCAAAATCAAACACAAAATATTGAAATTACCTCAAACTATGCCTTCAGTCCCTAGCCTCTTGTTTTCGCCCAAGCTTCAACTCCAACCTCTACCTTTCACAGAAATTTCATGGCCCAATTTTTGATTTCTTGGCCTAGGTCAGTTTAGCAGCCGAATTAGGGATGTTTCTATAGTAAAATAGCTAAAGCTCTCCACGTTCAAAGCACTTCCTACACTAATTCATGGTTGACATTGAGAAAGTCTCGCATTTTTGTTGCTGGATTTGGTACGGGTGAGTGAGGAAGATAAGGGAGAAGAAGAAAGGTAGCTTCATTTTGGTTAAGTGTTTGGGACAGAGTGTAGGTAGCAGATTGGCTCATGAAACGACGTCGTTTCATTAAAATTCCATCAACCCGTGCGTGCCTCTTGAAAATTTCAGTTTGCCGCCATTAGTTTTTCACCAAAAAGTATCACACCTTCCCTCTATTTAGAATAAAGACTTTCACGCTTTCTTTGACCTTTCTCCTATTTCTCTCTTTCCTTTTTCTCGTATTCATGTAATTAGTTTTTTCTATTATTTTAAATTTTCTTATTTCTTTTGCTCTCAAGTTGAATTGCAATTTTAGAATGCAAAAATTTTGTGTGTTTGGACAAATATTCTTTTAGATTTTTTTAACGAATATACAACTTTTTTATTTATTGTATAGTAAAATTGTTTTAAAAAAAATATAAAAGCTGTTACAAAATATGTTTATGATTAAAAACATAAACATTCTCTTAATCAAAATCTTTTTGGTACTCATTTTGTGGTCCTATATATTATGTGGGTGTTACAGTTTGATGAGAGATTACAACCAATTTAATTAGTTGATCAAACAATTAAAATAGTTTGCTAACACATGTATAAAATACTAAATCCATTTTATAAAAGTACTAGTTCATGAACACTAAATGTGAAAATTATAATAATAACAACTTTTCCTCATGCCAATATGAGGATTAGACTTAATTTCATGTTAAATTCTATTGTTCATTGCCTCTGTTATTAGATTATGCTAACTACCAATTTTGTACATGTTGTCATGATGACTAAATAGGGAATCTATTAATTTTTTTAACATTTATGACATATTACTAACTGAGCTTCGAAAAGTCATAAAATATGCATTCGTTGTTTATTAAGATACTAGTAGCACTTTGATAATTAAATAAATTTGGGACAGAATTGTAAAGGATAGGGTGCCATACTACAATTAATGAAATTGGTTTATTACACATGGGGCCAAAGTGCAAAAGTTAGGGTGTCATAGTAGAATTAAAAAAAATGGTATATTACATATAGGGCTCAATTACAAAAGTTGCGGTGCTATATTAGAATTAATACAATTGGAAAATTACATATGGTGCTAAATTGTTTAAGTTAAGATGTTACAATAGAGTTAATAAAATTGGTGTATTAAATACAGGGCTAAATCGCAAAAGTTAGGGTGCAATAGTAGAGTTAATGAAATTAGTATATTACATATGGAACTCAATTGTAAAAGATAGGGTGCCATAGTAGAATTAATAAAATTTGTTTATCATAAATGGGGCTAAATTGTAAAAATTAGGATGGCATAGTAGAATTAATGAAAGTGGTCTGGGAACAGGTAATTTAGTCAGTGATGACTAATTGTTGTCACTGCCTCTGAAGCAATAGACTGAGAGTGATGACATTCAAAGTTATCACTGCATGACTTATTTCAGTGACAATATTTTTCCAAGTCGTCACAAAGTGATTTCCCGCCATAGCCTATTAGTTGAGCGCCACTTATATTGTGACAACTACTCCTATGTTGTCACTAATGACGAGCCTATGCACAGTTATCAGTAACGACCTTAGTTGTCATCATTGAATTGTCTCAACTGTGACAAGTTTCTGTGTTGTCATTAAGAATGTTGTCACAAAAGGCTAAATTTCTTGTAGTGTACTATACTTAGACACCCTAAAAATATGATTTGAACACCAATAAGTTTATCTTGTTCTAGTAATCCACACTAAACTATGATTTAGACTCCAAAATGTAATATTATTCTAACTCTGGTAATTATTAATTAATGAGTTGAGTGGTTAATTATTCTTAAAGGTCATCTCTCTAAAATAATTTGAGTGAACCAAAAGAAATATTAGATGAAAATGAAAAAAATATAAAAGCTTATAACGCATTTTATCATTCATGAAGCAAAAGAGAACAGAAATTATAGAAAGAAAGAAAGAAAGCATTAAAGTTTGTCTTCTGATAAGGTTGAAGGTGTGTCCTTTTTTTTTGGTATGAGAAGGCGTGTCATTTATTTAGGAAAGAAGAAGCACGAAGTTGTGAAATTTTCAAAGCATGGGCAGGCATTTTAACTTTCAACCAAAACGACGTAGTTTTAGCTTTGAATTTACATTATACGTATCTTACTTAACCATTTCCTCAGACAGAAGAACTCTATGCGTCGACACTTCTTTTCTTTCACCTCTCTTTATCCAAATTATCTAATCTTAAGAAGCAGCTGGTCATTTCTTCTCGAATCTTAAGGTCCTATTTCGTCCCTTGTAGGTCTTCTGCTTCTAATTCCCTTTTGCAGATTTTTTTTAATCTGATTTTTTTTTGGCTTTGTATCTAATCTGGGGTTTTCTGCCCTTTCATATCAGGAATTGATCAAAGGTAAAAGCCGTCAGTTCAATTTATCCCACCTCTGCTATCATCGCCATATTCCATCACCATGGGTTTAGATCTTGATGTGAGTTGGTGTAGGATCTAGACGATTATCAAGTTGAACTTACGGAAGACTCTCGACCCTTCTAACCCGCGGAACTACAACCTTGAATTTAATCTTAACCCATAGAACAATGAATTAGCAACCAAGGCTGTTGGTAGATGACGCCACAATCAAGTGTGGTTCTTGATTGATAAGTGAATGAACACTCAAACCTCCCCAAGTATTCAAAGAAGAATCTCTTAGAAAGAGACGGTTGTTCTCACAAGAATAAGCTGAAAATTTGATTGATAAAAGTCTTAATAAATTCGTCCATCATAGGCTGTATATATAGCCTTGGAAAAACTAATCCTACTACTACTATGAATCAATGAAAGACTAATCCTAATTGAACTAGGTTTTGACCTCATTAAGCCCAAGTGTACCTTGGTCATAAGCCCAACTAATTAACCAGAATTTTAACTAGCTAATTATGGCAATTGGACTTAATTACTCAAGCTTATTTAGCAAGGTAATTCGCCCATTACAACTTAAACAAAACAAAACTCTAGACGGTCAATTGAGACCCTAAATCCAAATGTGATTTTAAGCCAAAGCTAGGGTTTCAATCCTTCAAATGTATCTTCTTGAATTTCAATCACTTGGACCCTTTGAATGATGAATTCTTTCTTGACAGCTTTCAGCTCTTTCATCATTTTCATCATTCCCCTCCTCTTGAAGGCGATTTGTCCCAAATCGAAGGATCGTTTATGATGAAGAACGTCAGGGAACATTTGTATGAATGCGAGCCAAGAAGCATGCCGTCTACCCAATTTGAACATGAACCAACATGCACACATCAGCTCACAATGGTTTTGCCACGATCTCCAGTCTTTGACATCTGGATCAAATACAAAGAACGAAGAGTAAGATTCATCGAAGTAGATGTATTCAACACTTTCCCGATAACAAGAGGGGTATATGTGAACGTCATGCACCATCCTAACATTTTGAACACAATTTAAAAAGACATTAGAATCACTACGTAAAGTAGGATATGCATGGATAATATCAAGACACTTAAAACTAATAGAACACATGGGACTCACATAGTTAGAATGAACAGGATTACTAAAATAACTCAAAGACAAACTAGAAGAATCGCAAGACTCAAAAGAAACACATGACATAGAAGGATTTAAAATAAATTTCACACAAGTAAAATAAACAGGACACCCAAGATGACGTAAACTATCTCTAGCATAAGGGTCATAAAGTAAGTAGACAGCTTTGTCAAACTTCATGATTCATTGATAGTTAACCATATGACTTACATAAACAACTTGTAAAACAATGCCAATTAACTCTAGAAGTTTAGCATACATGAACAAGTCAAGAAAATGAACTATGCACAAGAAGGTAGTGACCGATTCGTCAAGATTAGGCATAGAACTACTCATAGCCAACTTAAGAGTACTTACCTCCTTAGGCAACACAAAGGCAGTAGTTGTATCATGAAAACAAAGAGAATTAGGGAAGAATTCTACCTTTCGCTTGGCAATTGAAGTAACTACAATTTTACCAAATTTAGTCAAGACAATTGGCTTAGGAGTTTCATCATGAGGCAGCACGGATTTGTCTTGAAAACCCGTGAAAATGGAACAAACATACTAGGCTTAAATATAGTCAAGTTGGTTAGCCAAAAGTACATGATGTTTGCTCTCAACATTGGCTTTTTGTATTGCTTTTTCGCTCTTTCTTTCCACTAAAATCGAGCAATCTTTTGCCTTTTTCTTGGATTTTACCTCAGCTTTATCCTTCAATTCTTCCTTTTGTGCAGCAGCGTCCTCTTGAGATGATTGCTCGTCGCCTTTGACTAGCTCTCTTGATTGCTTTTCATGTAGAAGAATAGCAAGGTCTTCACAAAGTTGCTCATAAGTGACCCAAGCTTGAAACGACGTCCATTAAATATGAAGGAATACTTATTAGTTTTCCCATCATACTTAACATCGTTTTTAGACATCCATGATTCTCCCAACAATACATGTGTCACTTGAATAGGAACAACATCACAAAATACCTCATCTATGATCTACCAATACGGAAAGGAACAAGTGTATGCTTAGTAACCCAGATATCACCACTAGCACTTTGCAACTTGTATGGCTGAATAAGATCAACGGTTGGAAGATTCAATTTCAACCATAACAAAGGTTTGCAAGGTTGATTGTACAACTCCTGTCAATGGCCATGCTAAGAATTTTATCCTTGACGAGTAACGAAAGTGTAGAACCAGTTACTTTGTTGAGCTTTAATGACATTCGCTTGTTCTTCTACATCACGCAATGCCAAAACATTTACTCCTTTAGGCACATAAGGGTGATGTTCTCGATGGCTACTAGAAGGTTTGGAACCCCTCCTCTTGAAGGTTTTATCCTCCAAGCAATTAAACTGATTCATGGTTATCTCATCTTCCATAGCCATGGTTAAATCTGCAAAATTAAGGTTAAACCTGCAAAATTCAACAAACGTTAGTAGAAAATGCCTCGCACACTTCCTCACGTGTTTCCCCAGCACTCGTGTATCACCTCAAGTGTTTTATGTCATTCTAATGATCTCACCAAGCACGCCTAATTCCCTTGATTTTTTCCTCCTTGAAGAATTCAGAAAATTCGAGCAATTCAAGGGCTTATCACCAATTACCTTTCAAGAATGTGATGTATCACCCCTTTGATTCACTTTGAAGAATAATGAAGACACAAAGAGTTGAGAATTTAGAAGACTAACTAGACTCAACAAACTGGAAAGAATTGGGTTGAGAAAATATAAGTGACTCAAAAGAAACTAGTTAAGAAACTAAGACACACCAATTTGGAAAGCAAGACTCACGAATAAGAGACACAATGTTGCTGGAAAGTGTAGATAATTCGGGTGGCACAAGGGCCAAAAGAAACAGCAGTTCGGCCCTTCAACAATTTTCAAACCCGGTTTGGATTTGTTAGTTCCTTGCTTAAGGCGGTGGAATGGCTTCCAAAACTGATTTGGCTTTTATTTATGGCGGTTGGCAGGCTAAACAAGACTTAGGATGCTGTTTTGCTGTTTTGGTACGTCTTGAAGCAACAAGGAAACCAATTTATGGATGGAAGAGCAAACCTCGGTTGAACGATCAATTTGTAAGATCAAGAATAGGATCCCAATACTTCAAGACAGCTTTGGATCAAGCAGAAATTTTCAAGCAGCTTCGGGTTCTTGTTCTTTCTTTTTTTTTTTTTTTTTTACCCGATTAAATTCTGCTCACAAGCTTCAAAGATCCGTTGGAATTTTTTTTTCCAGAATTCAAGATCCTTTCAATTGATTTCAAGAAGCTCAAGAAAACAGCCCTTAAGTTCAAAAAGTGGTCTTAACTTGTTGAAGATCTTTTAGGGTTTGTTTCAAGAACCCAAGAAGGCTACAATCCAAGTTCAAGATTCAAGGAATTTCTGGTTTTTTTTTTCTTGGTTTTGATCAGCTCACAATTTCCCAGCAAATTGATACACCAATTACGCAAGAACTAGACAATAAAGATGGATAGCACTATGGACTATGAAACGGCAACACAAGAAACTATGAAGCAATCAGCAAAACAACCAGAATTTTCTTAAAGATGCAAGAAACAAGAGGACAAGGCACAAGATAACCAGATTTCAAGATTTCAAGAACGACTTACTAGGGGTGCACAACAAACCAGAATTTTAGATGCAAGAACTACAAGAAAACCCTAGAACAAAACAAGAAAAACAAGACACGATTTTTTTTTTTTTTGATTCAAGACTCAAGAACACAAGAAAGACAAGATCAATAATCAAGAAACTAGAGATTGAATTCGGATGAACAGTAATGCTACAGTACGATGAACAGTAACATTTTTTTTTTTTGACACAAAACAAGGAACGACAATAACAATAATTAAAAGGGATATACTTGATACCGTCAACTAGCTCTGATACCAGATGATGTGAGTTGGTGTAGGATCTAGACGATTATCAAGTTGAACTTACGGAAGACTCTCGACCCTTCTAACCCGCGGAACTACGAACCTTGAATTTAATCTTAACCCGTAGAACAATGAATTAGCGAACCAAGGCTGTTGGTAGATGACGCCACAATCAAGTGTGGTTCTTGATTGATAAGTCGAATGAACACTCGAAACCTCTCAAGTATTCAAAGAAGAATCTCTTAGAAAGAGACGTGTTGTTCTCACAAGAATAAGCTGAAAATTTGATTGATAAAAGTCTTAATAAATTCGTCCATCATAGGCTGTATATATAGCCTTGGAAAAACTAATCCTACTACTACTATGAATCAATGAAAGACTAATCCTAATTGAACTAGGTTTTGACCTCATTAAGCCCAAGTGTACCTTGGTCATAAGCCCAACTAATTAACCAGAATTTTAACTAGCTAATTATGGCAATTGGACTTAATTACTCAAGCTTATTTAGCAAGGTAATTCGGCCCATTACAACTTAAACAAAACAAAACTCTAGACGGTCGAATTGAGACCCTAAATCCAAATGTGATTTTTAAGCCAAAGCTAGGGTTTCAATCCTTCAAATGTATCTTCTTGAATTTCAATCACTTGGACCCCTTTGAATGATGAATTCTTTCTTGGACAGCTTTCAGCTCTTTCATCAGATCTTCCCCAAGTTGGCTGGAGATTTCTTTCCAAAAAATGGAAAATAACCTCTGCAATTTTGGAAAGATGGAAATGCACACACCATGTGATCAGATTGGTGTGATTCTTCGTGACTCTCATGGTATTGTAGCAAGATCTATGTCAAGGCTCACAGGCTTGCACCTGAGATTCTAGAGGATCTATACAATTTGATCAAGGAGGAACATGTTCTTCTATGCTGCTATGGATTTGGTAAATTGAGATATGATCTTTCTTTTGTTGTTAATTTTCCAATTTTATCATATATCTAGATTTTTCCTTTGACAATTTTTGGTTATTTTTGTTAATAAGTCCATTTTTGAATTAAGTTTTTCGCTCTGTTTATCCTTCTGTAAAAGAAATGCATGCGTGCACATGTATTTGTGATATTGCCTCAAGAAAGTTGATTTAGTAGGTGTTTTACATGTCACATAAGGGATTTTTTTTTTTTAGCTAAGTACTATCTTGTTCTCAAAAGCCACCTTTACTTTACTAATATTGTTGAATTAGCAGTTTTTTTTTTCATTTTTACGCAAAAGCTGCATTGTATTTTTTTTATTTGTTTCATGCTTCTTGTTGTATAGCTATGGTTTTTTGCTGTTCTTTTGTGTTTTGGCATTTCTATAATACCTTATTTGATGTTCTTTTGAAGTTGTTTTTTGTAGATTTTAAAAATGTATGCATAAACATTCTGGAATGCTCTGGTCATTCAGCTTTAGAGTAGGGTAGGGTAGACTTTTGAAATGTACATTGCTTTAGCTAGAATGATTGCTCTGGTAGTGATATTCGTATCATCTCAAAAAAGAAAGAAAAAAAAAGCATAGATTTGATATTTCATTGATAGTAGAAGCATGTTCTTGCTTATTCTATTTCATGTCACATGTCTTTGTTGTGTGCATTGGTTTAAGTCACACTGGGAACTGTATGGAGCCACCTCCAGATTAAAGTAGGCTTGGCTTGACTAATCACTAATGATCATTTGTTTGGATACTTTAGTGGATAAGGAATGGGTGTTCAGAATATTTCTGTGGAGTGAAGATTTTCCTTAGCCAGCAAAACAGTCCTTGTCATCATCCTGTAAAGGTTGCCGAGTGGACTTTTACTTCCATGCCAGTGATAATGGGAAGTCTACGGCAACATACAACTACAAACCCATCCCAACTAACAAGGGAAAACGCATACCCAAAGCCAAAGATGAGCCTAATTCCTGGTGAATGAAGCCAAGAGCTAATCACATATAAGAAATTAAAAACAGTGCCATGTAATTGTTGAAGTTGGATCTAAGGACCTCCAAAGAATATAGTGGAAACCAACCAAACCTGTACAGCAACACTTCTTTAAACTCAAAAGTTTTACATGCTTCTTGAGGTCTATTTTTTAACTCAAGAATCCACCAACTCTGATATGGTATGTTACAAAAACTAACCTAATTGGCTAGTTGACATAATGGCTGGTTTTCCTTCTATGCCGACTGAAGTCTGATACAAACCTGAAGCTGAGGCCACACCCGTCAACCTTGCACTTGTATGGTCGCTCCCCGGTGTGGGCTCGTTTGTGTTCAGTCCTTGCCCAAGCCCACTTAAATGTCATTGTGCAGCCCTTCCGCAGACATTTTAGTGGCCTATCATCATCATGAACCCGCTGGTGGGAAATTGCATATTTGTGGGAGCTGAAAATTTTCCCACACCCTTGTACAGGATAGTGATCACGCATGTATAGGACTAGCTCTGCCTTGGTCTGGAAAGTCATTCGGCAGCCTCTGTCCTTTTCTCTCTGAACTTTTTAGCTTGTAATTGGTTGGTTTTATTTGCATGTATGTTCTTATCCTTTTTCTTTTTTAATTCCATTTTTGGTTTTTTGTCCTTTTCCCTTTAGTTCAATGTTGGTGGTACAACCTATTATGGTAGCTTAAGTTATCACTTTTCTCACTTTTCTATTCATTGTGTATCCTTGTTTATGATAGCTCCCAATGATTGAATCAAATATAAGAGTTTTAGCCTTGTTTGAGTTTTGCTTGATGAAATAGGTTTCTACTTTGAGGGAGTTATGCAATCTTCTGAGTTCTATTAGGTTAGACATTTTAGGCCGAATATGGCTACCCACAAATTTTTACTGTTTATTGACCATGCCTTTGCTTTTCACAGGTTAACAATCTTCTTGTGCCTTTGAAAAGGAAAATAACAAAAGAAAAAACCGCAATCTTTTTGTTGGATTGACTGTGGAAGATTTAAATTATGAAACATTATATAGTAATGAGAGACCGAATGCCGTTGGAGTCCAATTGACTATAGTGCTATTGGGAAGATTTATTCATGACCTTGGACTTAAGCTCCATGAGGAGTGGCATGTCAATTATTCATATATTGTAACAAGTGTATAGTTCCAAAGTTTCAATTTTTTTAGACCTTAATCATTGATCAATTATTATGTAGTACAGCTAGGCGCAAACCACAGGATTTTTTTTAAGGGAAATCTAGCAGTTCATTTTTTCTTTTTTTTTTCTTTTATAAACTGCCAATCATATCTGGCGGGCGGGGTTGGGTACCCATTTTATTAATAAATACCAAGAATTACAGGAGAGAAGAAAACTCCTCAAATACCCACGAAAGTGGAAACCTAAGGATCTTTACATAAAAATGAAAATTGCAAATCTGTAATCTATCTAGCCTTACTAAACCATTGACGTAAGCTGGCAACTCAGCAGGATTGAAGTATGTGTGTAGCGATTTACCAGATAGTCCCAGGTTTGCCAAAGCATCGGCAACCATATTGCCTTGACGGTAACAATGTTGGAACTCACACTGACAAAGGATTTGTTGAATCTATCTGACTAAAAGCCGGACCTGGACAAGAGCATTATAGGAGCCGTTTAGCACATTGACCATCACCTTGGAGTTTGATTCAACCTGAATTCGAGTGAAGCCCAAAGAGCAGCTTATCCATAAACCACTCAAGATGGCCTTGGCTTCAGCTTGCAGGGCATCCGCCTTCCCAAAATTCTCTGCGAATGCAAGGAGCATCTGCCCCTGAAGGTCCCTCAAAATGCCTTCACCAGCCGCAGTAGACGCATTGGCTGCTCCATCTGTGTTCAACTTCCACCACCCCACTGCGGGGAATGCCTAGGAAACCCGGATAGCTCGTATTTGAGGACAACGCTTCCCCAAGGCAGATAGCCAGTTCCCCCAATCCAAACCTCCTCCAACAACGGTGATACGAACTACGTTAATTAATAACGCAACCCGCACACGAAAGATGTAGGATCTAGGGTTTTGGTAAACAAAGTTGGAACACACCGCGGAAGACCTTCACCCGTTGAGCACTTGGACAACGAACGTTGGTATAAGGTAGAAGACGCCACAATTCAACGTGTTCTTGAATTGATAAGTCAGTGAACCCTTAAAGAGCACTCTAAGGTATTCAAGTCGCTTCAAAGAAGCAAGAGAGGTGATAAAACACTCAATGTTATTTCTGAAAATTCTTGTTGTTAAAAATCAAAATAAGCAGGGCTATTTATGGCCTACAAGACACGAAATCCTAATGTAAGTAGGAAACCTAAATTCGGCCAGCTTTGGAAGCTTGAAGAACCGAAACCTTAACTAGCTAGGAAACTAGTTTTTAGGAAACTACTAATAATACTAGAGGCTAAACAATTATGAAATTATTTTAACCTAACTAAGAATGGAAAAAGACTGCTCAATAATTCAATGACCAGAAGACTTTAGCTTGTAAAGCGTGCCCACGCTCTACATGTAGGAGAGGGATTAGAAGAATCTGGCTTGTAAGGCGTGCCCACAGCTAACAGGTGCAAGTCTTCTGGTTTGCACGTTTATTAACTAAAGTAAATGAAATTATGGAGTGATGTTGCTTGAATCCTCATGCACACTTAGCATGGTAACACAAGGCAGTGATTGCTCGTCCAAATTGCTAAGTGGCTTAACTTGATCATGAGATGGCTTGAATGTGGACATATGGTAGCCCACCGGATTCGTATCATTCCCCTCCTCTTAAAGGCGATTTGTCCCAAATTGAACGATTGCTTGAGGAGAAGAATTGTAGGTAACACGTGGATAAATGCAAGCCATGAAGCATGCCTTCTACTTAGCTTGAAGTGGAACCAACGAGCACGCTTCAACCACGATCTTAACTCATGCACAAACCAAGGCCAACAAGGATGCTCACGTTCCATGAACCACTAATCATTATCACATGTAGCCTCACTATGGTCACAATCATCCTTCCAATCTATGCCTGGATCAAACACAAAAATTATAGGATGAGTAAAAACAAAGGATACGCAAACACTAGTTGCACCAAGAAAATTATCATCTTGGTTAGCACGCAACACACTATTAGGATATTTAGTATAATGCAAAAACTCACTAACAAAACGATATGGACAAGCATCACACTCACATAAATAAGGATCACTAAACTCAAAAACATTAAACAACTTATAAAGACTCAAAATTTGATTTAAACTAGTGCTTTTCCCATCAAACCTCAAACAACTCTTTGCATGAAGGTCATAGAGTAGATGGACAGCCTTATCAAAACTCATAAGTCCAGGATGATAGACTATATCACACACATTGACAATCTTAGCAACAATAACAATGAATTTGAAAGCCATAACACGTATAAAATCACTTGGAACATATGGCTTCACTAGAAGAATTAAACCACAAAAACACAAAACAATACTCCCATGACTAGAACAAATGCAACACATAGGGGTACTAAAGCTAACTAGAGATTGAGGATATTGGAGTAAATAGACAGATTTGTTAAACTTCTTAATCCTCAAAGAACTAGTCATACCATGCACACATGTATCTTTCAACATGATGCTATTCAATTCACATATACAATCAAAAACACACAAGTCAAGGAAAATAAAAGACACATGAGGACTCAAAATGCAAAGCTGAAAATGGCCTATTTCAATACTAGGACTAATAACACAATGCAGACAATTGACACAAATAAGAAAATCAAATTGGAAAGGAGTAATTTCATTTTCAAAATCAATTGGAAGTAAACTCCCTTTCAAAGCAAGTGGATGGTGTGCTAAAGCAGTGCATTTCGCCATAGAGTGATGATAGAAATTAGCAACTCCTTGAAAGATCAACAATCCATCAAATGACTTAGCAATGGTGCATGTCAAAACCAGCTTCACTTCACCTTGTGTAACCTGCAAAAAACAAGAAACACTAAACAAAACAAAGTTAAGTTCGTTAGAAGAAACATAAGACTTTGAACCCTCACTTGCTACCAACTCAAGTTTGGATTGCTCACTCTTTTTTGCAAGCGCAACACTTGGCTCACAAACTAAAATGTCACTCTTAACACTCACGACTTGAACACTCATTTTATCATTCTCACTCATTTCACTTGATTTTTTAATTTCTTTTTTTTGAGTGTCTTTGATGTGAGTTGGATAACGGACCTAGACGAATATCAAGTTGGAGTTGCGGAAAACTCTTGACCCCTCTAACCCGCGGAACTACGAACCTTGAATTTAATCTTAACCCGTAGAACAATGAATTAGCGAACCAAGGCTGTTGGTAGATGACGCCACAATCAAGTGTGGTTTTTGATTGATAAGTCGAATGAACACTCGAAACCTCTCAAGTATTCAAAGAAGAATCTCTTAGAAAGAGACGTGCTATTCTCACAAGAATAAGCTGAAAATTTGATTGATAAAACTCTTCCTAAATTCGTCCATCATAGGCTGTATATATAGCCTTGGAAAAACTAATCCTACTACTACTATGAATCAATGAAAGGCTAGTCCTAATTGAACTAGGCTTTGACCTCATTAAGCCCAAGTGTACCTTGGTCATAAGCCCAACTAATTAACCAGAATTTTAACTAGCTAATTATGGCAATTGGACTTAATTACTCAAGCTTATTTAGCAAGGTAATTCGGCCCATTACAACTTAAACAAAACAAAACTCTAGATGGTCGAATTGAGACCCTAAATCCAAATGTGATTTTTAAGCCAAAGCTAGGGTTTCAATCCTTCAAATGCATCTTCTTGAATTTCAATCACTTGGACCCCTTTGAATGATGAATTCTTTCTTGGACAGCTTTCAGCTCTTTCATCAGGTTGGCATACAAGGCTTGGCTGAACAGACTCTCAAAGGTGTTTTCTTATTTCTTGAATAATTGTCTATTACATGCGGCCTATGAGCCTTTAAATAGGCTAATCCTATGTAAACCTAACCCTACTTGGCTAAGGTTAGCCAATGAACTAATAACGACTAAGCATAACTAACTAGGGTTCGGTTGGCACACAAGGCTTGGCCGAACTCTTTATTGAATGAGCTAACCAATTCACCTAACTAACATACTAAACTAACCAAGGCTCCTCTAATGTGCAACATGCACTTAGCCAATTATTCAACTAATAAAACTACTATAAAACTACAGTCGTTATTCGTTCATTGGCTAACCTTAGCCAAGTAGGGTTAGGTTTACATAGGATTAGCCTATTTAAAGGCTCATAGGCCACATGTAACAGACAATTATTCAAGAAATAAGAAAACACCTTTGAGAATCTCTCTCTTGCTTCATTGAAGCATTCTTGAGTATCTTAGATTGTTCTAGGACATTCAATTCAACTTATCAATCTAGGAACACGCTAGATTATGGCGTCCATTCACCTAACTAACACACTAAACTAACCAAAGCTCCTCTAACGTGTAACATGCACTTAGCCAATTATTCAACTAATAAAACTACTAAAATGGATGTAATACAACCCCCGACTCAAAGTTAATGGACTTGTAAGATTTCCAACGATTTCTTCCATCTTGGGCAGCCATGGATTGTAGCAGCAATATCTTCCTAGACACGCACTCTTTAGGTGGGTCCCACCGCGACACGTGTCTCGACAACAGTGGCCAGCTTTACAGCTGGCATACAGTGCCTCAGCACTGCTCATCCGTCATTCAAATTTTGAAACACTCATTGCCACTAGCTTTAGTGCTAGTGGACATGGCCCATATGTCCTTGACGGCCAATGACACACTGCCACCTGGCAGTACTTTTGTCGGTCACCATGCCTTGTTGGCATGGTGGGGGACAGGGCCACGTAGGACGTGGCCCACAACAGAACTCAGTCACAAGTGGCATCCTGCCACGTGTACTAATCCGTACTGCAGGCCCACAAAGCGGGCCATTCAAGCATAGATCTTGACTGTCTATTCCCCATCTTTCAATCTCATCTGTCCACGTGGCGACCCTGAGCGTCTTAGTAATATTATATAAGACGCTCGGGAGGCCACGAGGGGGTTACTATTTAGGGACCCAATATATCCAATATAGGCGATACTTTTTGAGAGCCCTCTTGTTACAGTGATCACCCATTGCTACAGTCATCATGCCTAGAATTGCTTCTTCATTCTTCATCAACGCGAAGAACATCTTTCTCACCTATCCTAGATGCACAGTCACAAAGGAGGAAACCCTCGATTCTCTCTGACAGAAACAGTTCCCGATTCCTCCGATCTACATCCGCGTTGCTGCAGAGCAGCACCAGGATGGAACACCGCATCTCCACTACTTGCTGTAGTTCTCCGGCAAGTTCAGAACGAAGAATCACAGGTTCTTCGACATTTCTCTCTTTCATCCCAATGTACAGGGTGCGAGCAATTCATCCGCTGTTAGGGATTACATCTCCAAGTATGGAGATTTCACAGAGTGGGGGACTTTCCGGTCCGATGGTCGGACCAGACAAGCTGCCGACCATGGGGATGAGGTATATGCCGTTGCGCTAGCCTCAGAGGATAAACGAATGGCTCTGGACATGATGCGAATCCGGTGGGCTACCATATATATTCACATTCAAGCCATCTCATGATCAAGTTAAGCCACTTAGCAATTTGGACGAGCAATCACTGCCTTGTGTTACCATGCTAAGTGTGCATGAGGATTCAAGCAACATCACTCCATAATTTGATTTACTTTAGTTAATAAACATGCAAACCAGAAGACTCGCACCTGTTAGCCGTGGGCACGCCTTACAAGCCAGAGTCTTCTGATCCCTCTCCTGTACGTAGAGCGTGGGCACGCCTTACAAGCTAAAGTCTTCTGGTCGTTGAATTATCGAGCAGTCTTTTTCCATTCTTAGTTAGGTAAAATAAATTCCTAATTGTTTAGCCTCTAGTATTATTAGCAGTTTCCTAAAAACTAGTTTCCTAGTTAGTTAAGGTTTCGGTTCTTCAAGCTTCCAAAGCTGGCCGAATTTAGGTTTCCTACTTAGATTAGGATTTCGTATCTTATAGGCTATAAATAGCCCTTCTTATTTCGATTTTTAACAACAAGAATTATTCAGAAATTTCATTGAGTGTTTATCACTTCTCTTGCTTCTTTGAAGCGACTTGAATACCTTAGAGAATTCTTTAGGGGTTCACTTGACTTGTCAATTCAAGAACACGTTGAATTGTGGCGTCTTCTACCTTATACCAACGTTCGTTGTCCAAGTGCTCAACGGGTGAAGGTTTTCCGCTGTGTGTTCCAACTTTTGTTACCAAAAATCCTAGATCCTACGTTCTTCGTGTGCGTGTTGCATTACTTATTAACGTAGTTCGTATCAGTTGGCCTCAGAGCCAGGTTGGAGGTAACAAAGTATATCTTTTTCTTATTTTGAGTCAATTGTTGTCGTTTCTTGAGTCTTCAAAATTCAAAAAAAAAAAAAAAATCGGAGTTACTGTTCATCGGCACTGTAGCGATACTGTTCACCGCTACTGTTCATCCGAATTCCTCTTGATTGCATCATTCAAATTCTGTGTTTTTTCCTTCGTGTCCTTGCTGTTTTTGTGTCTATTGTATGTCAAGAAAATCAAAAAAAAAAAAAGTTTTGAGTTTACCTATCTTCTTGTCATCTTTCTTGTCTAGTTCTTGTTCTTCTTGTACAGTCAAATCGTTTCTTGTTACTTGTTGTCCTTTGATGAGTTGAGTCATCTTGTTGTTGCTATCCAAAATTTCCTTTAGGGTATCTTGCATCTAGTCTTTTGTCTTGAGTTAAAAAAAAAATTTTTTGTTCCCAAACCTGTCCAAAGCTTTCTTGATTGCTGGAAAAATCGAAGTCATCTTGTGAAGTCTTGTAAACCTGAATTTTTTTGGGAAAAACTAATTGAATCTTGAAGCTTTCTTGATTGATATCTTGAGTTCTTGAATTCTTGGGTGCATCTTGAAGGCTTTGGTTCAAAAGAAATTGATCTTCGATTGATTCTTGAAACCTTGCACATTACTTTCCAAAATCTATTTTCCAAAGTTCCTTGAACTGCCAAGTTCGTTGCTGTCTTGTTTAAAAAAAAAAAAAAAGCAACGAAGCAGCAAGAAAAAAAAAAAAAGAAAGCCTAAAGCCAAACAAATCATCAAAAGGGAGGCTTTAACATCGGGTAAAGGAAAGAATTCCAAAACAGCTTTGGAAACAAAGCAATTTCCAAAACTGATTTGGAAACAAACCAACCGCCTCAACTTACTTCTTTTGCTGCCCGAAATTGTTCCTTTTTGGAAACCAGTACATGCCGGTTGATTGCTGCCTAAAACACACCTGGAAAGCTGCCAAATTCAACCGCATTACTGTTCAGAATTCCCAACAATCCAACCAGAAAATCAAACCCAGGAAAAGCTGTCCAAGCCTCAGTTGGAATTCTTGTCTTCCAACCATTTGAGTTTTGTCCCTAGGGTTGTGTCCATTAAATTTCCAGCATTCAAACTTGTCTAAATCCCGTATTTCTTGTTTTTGTTGAGTACTTAAATTGGTTCTTGAATTAAAGTGACTTAGTTTCCTAATTCTTTCTCGTGAGTCTTTGTTCCCTAATGTGCTGTATCTTTTGATTCCTAAGCTGTCCGTAGCATTTGTTTCCTAAATTTTGCCTTTATTCCTAAATCTCTTGTGTCATTCTTGCCTAAATTCACCGTGATCTAAATTGGTAAGTGGTCTACACTAAAAGAAGCTCTAATTTCTTCAAGTTGTTACCAAAATTGACTTGAGAAGTGATTGGTGAGAGCAATAGAGTGTTTATTGAGTGTAAACACGAGAGTTGAGTGTATACACATAAGGGAGTGTGTGAGGTCTATTTGCTTTTATTACTAATCATTTTTGCAGGTTTAAATGGCATCCCAACAAGCTGAAATTAGTCTCATGATGGAGTCCTTGAGGGAAGCATTAAAACAAGTGATAAATGACAGTTTTGAGCCTCTTGAAAGACGACTTGATCAAATGGTGAATAAAGAAGTCAAGAGGAGGGGTTCCATGCGCTCTAATCATGATTGTCACACACTCAAAGAAAGGACGGATCATCTTCATGCTAAGGAAGTATACAATGGACGACGTGCTTATGAAGAAAATCAAAAGTGGCAATGTCAAGAATCTAAGCGTCGTCAATCCAAGTATTGTGAGCAAAAGGAACAAAATTCATCAATTTCTTCCAAATCTAAGTCTAGGGATGACCCATATAAGGAGGAATCGTGGTGGGACACTTATCAACGTCTTTTACATGAAAAGCAATTGAAGGAAAAAGTTGAAAGCAATATCCAAGAATCTCCTAAAGAAGAGCTTGTAGAGATCATTGCTCATGAAAGCCAACATAATCCCATTCAAAGTGAAGTTGAACTAGAAGAAATCATAATTGAACCTGAGAAATGGGAGAATGTAGTTGAATGTGCCATACAAAATATGAGTGTGAGTGAAGAGGTAAAACTAGAGAGTGAGCATGAGGTAAAAATTGCGAAAGACACTCAAGAAAAAGAAATTGAAACATCAAGTGAGAATGAGTTAGTTATGAATATTGATCATAGAGAGTTTGTACTTATGACTAACCATCCTTGCTTTATTTTGCCTAGTTTGTTTGTCACTTTTTCACAGGTTAAAGAAGCTCTCCAAGTGCTAAATTGTGAAGTTACTCTTGGTGGTAATCAATGGTCAAGTGAATTGCAAATAATTGGTAAATTTGTTATTAATTCCTTTACCATTGACAAGGTAAAGTCCTTCTATAAGTCTCTTTACTATCATGATACAATTGATGAGATTGGTTTGTTTCCAAAGGTGATACCCTTCCCTTATGTGTCGTGGTATGATTCTTATGACGTGAATGAGTATCCTTTGGTTGTATCATTAGTAAAGTCTTTTGTTAACATTCTTGAGTTAGCTGGCATTATTTTGGTTCATGCGCCTAATGTGTTGCGTGCTAACCAAGTTGATAATTTTCTTGGTGCAACTAGTGTTTGCGTATCCTTTGTTTTTACTCATCCTATAATTTTTTTGTTTGATCCAGGCATAGATTGGAAGGATGATTGTGACCATAGTGAGGCTACATGTGATACGTATTCGTGGTTCATGGAACATGAGCATCCTGGTTGGCCTTGGTTCGTGCATAAGTTAAGATCGTGGTTGAAGCGTGCTCGTTGGTTCCACTTCAAGCTAAGTAGAAGGCATGCTTCATGGCTTGCATTTATCCACGTGTTACCTAAAATTCTTCTTCTCAAGCAATCATTCGATTTGGGACAAATCGCCTTTAAGAGGAGGGAAATGATGCGAATCCGGTGGGCTACCATATATATTCACATTCAAGCCATCTCATGATCAAGTTAAGCCACTTAGCAATTTGGACGAGCAATCACTGCCTTGTGTTACCATGCTAAGTGTGCATGGGGATTCAAGCAACATCACTCCATAATTTGATTTACTTTAGTTAATAAACATGCAAACCAGAAGACTCGCACCTGTTAGCCGTGGGCACGCCTTACAAGCCAGAGTCTTCTGATCCCTCTCCTGCACGTAGAGCGTGGGCACGCCTTACAAGCTAAAGTCTTCTGGTCGTTGAATTATCGAGCAGTCTTTTTCCATTCTTAGTTAGGTAAAATAAATTCCTAATTGTTTAGACTCTAGTATTATTAGCAGTTTCCTAAAAACTAGTTTCCTAGTTAGTTAAGGTTTCGGTTCTTCAAGCTTCCAAAGCTGGCCGAATTTAGGTTTCCTACTTAGATTAGGATTTCGTATCTTATAGGCTATAAATAGCCCTTCTTATTTCGATTTTTAACAACAAGAATTATTCAGAAATTTCATTGAGTGTTTATCACTTCTCTTGCTTCTTTGAAGCGACTTGAATACCTTAGAGAATTCTTTAGGGGTTCACTTGACTTATCAATTCAAGAACACATGTGCGGGTTGCGTTACTTATTAACGTAGTTCGTATCAAGACATCATCAAGAATGGCGATCCTCGATCCTTCGTTATACATTATGACTGGATGTCCAACAATCTCGATCGCATCTTTCCGAAGCCATCTGACCGTACCAGTGCAACTTTCCCAATTTCCAGAATGTTCCACAGTCTCTGGCCCAGTGGGCCGCAGAGAATGTATGTGGGCCTGAGAACAGGCCACATAGGCCCAAGTCCATCATAATTGAAGGCCCAAGTAGAACATGGATTAGGCCAGAAGCCTCAATCCACAGGTCCATAACTATTACGCGGGCCATATTGACCTGGCCCACCATTCTGATGATGCGTGGTATAATGTCATTGATGACGTCAATCCACAGTTCTTCAAGCACTGGGCTTCAGTCCCTGTTGATGTCTTGGAGAGGGGGAAACACACAGTGTTACAGTTAGTAAGAACTGTAGCTGATTGACATAAAGTTGAATGTCGTACGATCTCCTCAGGAGTACGCGGTGATAAATGGAAATGAAATCGATGAAGGGGAATTGTTGTGCTTGTTGTTGTGTAGGAAAATGGGAAGTCGCAGTGCGAAGAAATATCTTCCTCCAGGAACGCCGGCGATCCAGTCAGCCCCGCCGGCGGTGGTTCTAGCAGTATGACAGGAAGAAGATCAAGGCTGTTTGGTCGAGGTAGGAAGAGACAGTTTGCACAAACGGGCATTATAGATGAAGTGTTTGATCCGGATGACGGGATCGGACCTGAATGACTCATATGAACGACGGGAACACTGTTGAAATGTCAAGCCCAGCCAATTGCATATTGGGCCTATTCATAGTCCAAGATTGTGAGCCCAGTGATCAGCGGAAGCCCACATTCACCGACGTGTTCAGTGAGGTTAGTGGGGCCCATGGGTCAAAGGTTGGCTTGCATGTACGATCAGACATACTTAGCAGATTTCGAGTGCTTATGCACGAGAAGATTGTTGTGCAAAATGCTAATGTTAGAAGCCGTATATCGATCGATAGATTCCTCCCACTATTTAGGAAGAATAAATTCCTGACAAAGTTCAAGGATTATGGAACTGTAACGGATGGCCGTTACAGTAATGTGAAGGAGAATGCACTCATACTTTACGTAGTCTGGGACTGTACATCAGACAACACTGTTGCCGTTAATATTAATTGTAGGATGATGTATCATCATTAAGTGTAAATACAAAGGATAATGTGTGATTAAGCACATTAATTGCTCGATTAAGGATGCAACTGTGTAATTTATAGAAGAAAATAAGAGAGTTTCATATAGGCCTTGATCTTGCAGAAATTGACCCCCGCATTGATGTTGGTGATGAGAATAATGGGACGCATCAACGTCAACGTGATCCATTAGCCAGTATTGATGATCCAATGACATGTTCAAGAGCTAAGCATGTGAAGGATGCTTTACAATCCTTAATAATCCACCAAGCCAACAAGGAGCAAGCCAAGCTTGACGAGTTAGAGGAGTATGACGTCAATCTGCTCACTTGTATTTTGAAGTGAAGGAATGATCTTGACTGACATGGGCACGTCTTACAACTGCAAGTCTTTTGCTCACATATTTACTGTATCAGATTTAAGGCGTGGGCACACCTTACAACTGCAAGTCTTCTGATCGCATAATTACTATGTCAGAATTAAGGCGTGGGCAGGCCTTACGACCACAAGTCTTCTGGTCACATTCCTAGTTTCATTAGGATTTTTATTTTTTTTAGCAAGTCCAAGTAGTATTAGGGTTTGTCTTGTAAGGCTTATAAATAGCCACTCTTATGATTATTTTTGGGGATGATTTTTGACATAATACAAGTGAGGAATTTTCCTTCAAGTTCTTGATTAAATTTCTCTTGAATTCTTGAGTTCTTAACTTGGGATTTTCAAAGTAGACTTTAGCGATTAGCTTTGTTCTCTAATCGTGGTGTCTCTGCTTCCATTCATATTTACTTGAGGTTGCTAAATTCCTTTGTGGGTTTAGAGGCCTTGGGTTTATAAGAACAAAACTAGTTCAGTTTCCATTGAAGAGAAAAGATCCACTCTGATATTCTTTGTATTGGGAGGTTCTAGGAGGGTCTGCCCCTAGGGTTGCTCATCAGTTGGTATCCAGAGCATCAGGTTATTTCTCTTTTAATTGAAGTTGTTCATATCTTTGTGTTTCTTACCAAAAAAAAAAAAGTTACTGTTCATTAGTACTGTTTATCATCACTGTTCACTACTGTAGTGCTACTGTTCACGTTACTGTTCATGTTACTGTCCATATTGTCCTTTTCATCATTGTGGTCACGAGTGTAATTTAGATTTGCATCCATCCCGTCCCATAGTTCAAAGCATTGGTGATTCACGTATTACTACTCCTTTACCTGCATCTCTTTACAAGTCTCAACTAAATAATATTTATTCTTCACAGCACTTGTTTGGTCCAGTCCATCCACACGAATATTACCTACCTTGTGTAGTTTTTCAACACCTTGATATAGAGGAAGCATATCACTATATTTTTAAGTTACAGTTTTATGGTGCTCAGTTATTAGATAGTGGTTTCTCCCCAACATCTGATCTTGTGAGTAAGTGTCAGATCTACATAGATTTGTTGTGGCAAAGAATCCATACTATCCAGACTGAAGCTGACTTGGAAAATCTTGGTATATTGGATTAAGCACACTGTGGCATAATGGTGAATATAGTAACCCATTGCACAAGCCTACGTCACTGCTCCAGTACTAGATTTTCACAAAGATGAGTCTGGCAAGAGCTTCATCCTCTTAAAAATTAGATTATCTATATGAAGTGTCTATTGAACCAGAGCAAGTTAGCCCTACAGATCTACCTTTGTTAGATCCATACTCCTCATTTGCTAAAAAGAACATCTCTCCTTTAGGCACCATCAAGTCCTTGATTAAACATCGACCTAAGGGTGTTAAAGAGTATGTACAGTCTTCCAAACTAGACCAGCACAAGATCCCAGCAACAACAGGAAAAGAACAATTTATAACCCTGCATATTCCTCCTGATTTCCCCACTTTATGGAAACAGCAAGGTTATACTCATATCCATTTTGGTGCAATCCGGTTTTCTCTGTCTTTCCATGGTAGAAAAGGTCTTCCAGTTCATGCTCGTCTTGCTTTACTAGACAGTAGATTTGTCAAATATCAGCATGCCTGTATAGGAACAGTAGAGACAACTTTGAATGCTGGTACTGTGTTCGTTACTTTATTTCCCAATTTTAATATGTCTCTTGATGATCCATATTTGCTAAGTGCTCTTAAGATCCAGGTCCAGATAGCAGGTGCAGAACAGGTCCCTGAAGCCATTGCAGCAAACTCCATTATCAAATGGCTTACCGTGTTCAAAATCATGCTCTTGACCTTACTCTTTGATGAAAGAGCTAAAAGCTGTCCAAGGAAGGATTCATCATTCAAGTGATCTTCAAAAGCTTGGCAATGAGGATCACAAGCTGTACACATTAATCCAAGTGATTGAAGGAAATTAGCTTGCATTGGAGGATCAACCCTAAAGCCCGGACCGATTTAGGGTTAATTAGGGCTTCATATTTTATGTTAAGTTTTGTTTTGTTTAAGTTGTAATGGGCAATTACCTGCTAAATAAGCTTGAGTAATTAAGTCCAATTGCCATAATTAGCTAGTTAAATTCTGTTAATTAGTTGGGCTTAAGGACCCAAGTACACTTGGGCTTAATGAGGTCAAACCTAGTTCAATTAGGACTAGCCTTCATTGATTCATAGTAGTAGTAGGATTAGTTTCTTCCAAGGCTATATATACAGCCCATGATGGACGTAATTTAGGGAGTTTTTTTTAATAAAATTTTCAGCTTATTCTTGAGAGAATAACACGCCTCTTTCTAAGAGATTCTTCTTTGAATACTTGAGAGGTTTCAGTGTTCATTCCTTATCAATCAAGAACCACACCTGATTGTGGCGCCATCTACCAACAGCCTTGGTTCGCTAATTCATTGTTCTACGGGTTAAGATTAAATTCGAGGTTCAGATCCGCTGGGTAGAAGGGTCGAGTCTTCCGTAGTTCAACTTGATAATCGCTTCAGATCCTACTCCAACTCACATCATCTGGTACGAGCTAGTTGACGGTATCAAGTATATCCCTTTAATTCTTGTTATTGTCGCTTCTTGTTTTGTGTCAAAAAAAAAAAAAAAACGTTACTTTGTTCATCGCATCAGTAGCGTTACTGTTCATCCCAATTGCATCTTTAGTTTCTTGATTGTGTTCTTGTCTTTTCTTGTGTTCTTGAGTCTTGAATCAAAAAACAAAATAGAATTCTCCTTCAGGTTCTTGCTTTGTTGATTGTGTCATAGTTTCTTGTGTTGTCCGCTTTCATAGTTTTGATTCCCACGTAATTATTGTGTCAATTTGTTGGGAAAACGGGGCTGATCAAACCAAAAACCGCCATTGACTTAACCTTGCTGAAATCATTGATTCTTGAACTTGTGTTGTGGCCTCTTGAGTTCTTGAAGCAAACCCTAAAAGATCTTGAACAAGTTTCAACCAAATCTTGAACCGTGGACTGTTTTCTTGACGTTCTTGAAACTGATTTCATCTTGGAAATTCTGGAAATTTTCACCACTGATCTTTAAAGTTTAAGAGCAGAATTCAATTAGCTGAAGTTAAAAAAAAAAAAAAAAGAAGGAGAAAGAACGAAAGAAAGCAACCTTGAACTTTCGGTCCGCCATCCCTTGATTGATTCAAATCTCTTGTGTTCAATTGTTGTTCAAGCTGTGAAACACTTTTGGTAGCTGATAAGATTTATTTGTTTGTATTGGGAAGCCTAAAATTTGATTTGGAAACAAAAAAATACCAAACCAGAAATTATACCAAAAGCGTGTAGCTTTAATTGTCCAAGTCTGGAAGCAGTTTATTTGCTGCCTAAGCTAAAGTAAAACCAAGTGGAAACCACCATAAACCCAACAGCAAAATAAACTTCCTAATCCTTATCCAGTTTAACCCCTATACAAAGCCTCAAGACAGCTAGGAATTCAGCCAAGTAATCAAATTTCAAATCAAACAGCATTGGCTGAAGTCTTCCACCCTGGACAAAAGAACCAAACCTAAACCAGCTTTGATTAAAAATTGTGGAACCTTTGACAAACGAACCTTTGTTTGATTTTTCAAAACCAAAATTCCATCGTACTTTGTTTTTGCCCTCTTTCCAGCATCAAGTCAAGTCGCTTGATTCATTTTATTACTGATCTCTTTAGTTTCCTTTTAATTCTTTCCAGAAGTCCAACTAGGAACCTAGTGGTTTCCTAAGTAAGTTTCCAATCTGAAGTCTTTTTCTTGTTCTTTCAGTTCTATTGTCCATTCTATGGTCTTAAATCAGTGTTGCTTACCATAACCCCCGGCCTAGAGGTCTAGGAAATCGGAAGTTTTACCAAACCACCCTGCCCTTCTTCAGCCTCTCTTTCATATACCGAATTTTACTTTAGTGTTTTTATCAATTCTTTTTCCAGTTTTTCGAGTCAACATTTTTTATCTTTTAAATTCTTTCAAATCTTTTTGCTTCATTCTTTCATTCTCCTCCAAGGAACGTATCCACGGTGATTACATCACATTCACTGAAGGTAAAATTGGTGATTAATGTTCTTTGAATTGCTTGAATTTTCACAATTCCTTCAAGGAGGAAGATCATGGAACTGGTTTGGTAGAGATCATTAAAAGGAAATAAAAACACTGGGTTAGAGTGATAAAACACTTCTGAGGATACATGAAGCCGGCGAGAAACACGCGGAGGGAGTAATGTGAGGTCTTTTCTATCACGAGTTTGTTCATTTTGCAGGTTTTGAAATATGTCTACCAAAAAGTTGACATAGATAACCAGAATAAGTTTGATTGCTTGGAGGATAAAACCTTCAAGAGGGGGGTTCCAAAACCTTCTAGTAGCCAGATCACCCCTTATGTGCCTAAAGAGTAAAACACTGCTTTTTGGCATTGCGTGATGTAGAAGAACAACCAAGATCATTAAAGCTCATCAGTAACTGGTTTCTACACCTGCCATACATCATGATAAAATTCTAGTGCCGGCCATTGACAAGAGTTGTACACCAACCTGTAAGTACTGTCTTGGTTGAGAAATTGAATCTTCCAACCATTGACCTTATTCAGCCGCTACAAGTCGTAAAGTGCTAGTGGTATGGTCTCAAGGGCTGGCATAGCACTTGTTCCTTCCCAGACAGGTAGATATGTAGATGAGGTATTTTGTGGATGTTGTTCCCATTCAAGTGACGATGTATTGTTGGGAGAATCATGGATGTCTAAGAACACAGCAGGCGATGGGAAAACTGCCAAGTATTCCTTCATATTTAATGGCCGCCGGGTTTGGCTTGGTCACTAACTGAGTTAACCAGGAAGACCTTGCTATTCTTCTACATGAAAAAAAGCAATCAAGTGAGTCAGGGTCAAAGGCATGCATGAGCAATCACCCCTAAGAGGAAGCTACTGTAACAAAAGGAAGAATTAAAGGATAAAGTCGCAGGTAAAATCCATGAAAAGGTAAAGATTGTTTGATTTTAGTGGAGTTAGTATAAGTAAGCAATACTTGTAAAAGCCAATGTTGAGAGCAAACATCAGTGTAACTTTGCTGTTCAACTTGACTATAATTTTCGTCTAGTAAGGTTTGTTCCGCATTTTCACAGGTTTTCAAGACAAATCATGTGTTGCCTCAGATGAAAACTCCTAAGCCCCACTCAAATCCCAAGGCAAAACCGTGCTTACTTCAATTGCCAAGAGAGTGCAGAATTCCTTCCCCTAATTCTTCTATATTTCTCATCATGCCAACCACTACCTTGTGTTGCCTAAGGAGGTGGGGTACCTTAAGTTGACTAAGTAGTTCACATGCCTAATCTTGACTAATTAAGCTACTAACTTTGCATGTTCATTTCTGACTTGTTCCTTCAAGTGTATGCTGTACCCTAGAGTTAATTGACATTGTCAAAGTTGTTTATGTAAGTCATACATAACTATCAAGGAATCATGAAAGTTTGATGTTGTCTACTCTTACTCTTTATGACCCCTTATGCTAGAGATAGCTTCATATCATCTTAGGTTTCTGTTTATTTTACTTGGTGTGTAAAAATTTATTTTGAACTTCATGTCATATGTGTTTCTTTATCTCTATGCATTTCTAGTTTGTTTTTTTTGAGTTATTTTAGTAACCCGCTCATCCTCTAACTATGTGAGTCCCATGTGTTCTATTAGTTTTAAGTGTCTTGATATTATCCATGTATCCCCAGCTTTTAATGTAGTGTAATTCTAATGTCTTTTAAATTGTGTTCAAAATGTTAGACGGTGTAATGACACCACATATACCCTCTCATACTGGGAGAGTGCTTGGAGGTTACATCTACCAAGGAATCTGCCACTCTCGCTCTTGTACTTGATCCAGGTACAAAGACCGGAGATCTGGCAAAACCATCGAGTTGACGCCAGTGTAATGCTATTCGTGGTTCAAATCAGGTAGACGTACGTTTTGGCTCATTCATACAAATGTTCCCAGTTCTTCATCACAAACGACCTTCCGATGATAATACGTAACTGGAACGAAGTACATCGA
>CM023096.1:19996952-20161401 GCA_013103745.1 Gardenia jasminoides
GAGTAGCCTTCGTTCCTGAGTTACGTATTGCTCTTTGGCCAAAACAGAGGATTATAACCCTTCGTTCTGCTTTTCAACACATCCTGGAATTTCTTAATTTCGATTTGTGAACGCTGAGTTATATCTGTTGAAATTTTATCGGTGGGACATTCTGATGGCAAAAGTTTCTAGAAACTGTTTCTGCGTTTTTTGACCTGGGAAGGGGGGTGAATCTAGGTGGGGTTGTCTTCATGAAAGTTGTAGCTTGTTCTCTTAGCGAGCGGCACCTCGTGCAGCAGCGGCTTACAGATATATATGAGCAATGGGTACAAAGTGTCAAAGCTATTTTCCACCTTTGGAGTGTATGTTTTCCCGTTTTCATGTTGTCCTAAATCAGATTTCCGTCCAGCGCCCATGGCATGTACTTCTTTTTTGCTATTTAAGTGATTATAAGCATTTTTTGAGAGAACTTAGTTCATTGGGTATATATATGCGTCAGTTCACATTGAAATGGTTTCTTCTTCAATCTTAGAGCCGGGGTTCCTTTGTTAAACAAGGTTAATGGTTTGGTTGCATGTTCAGGTGAGTCCATTGGGCGTTAAACAAAGCGTGTTGCTCTACATTATCTTGCTTACGCTCAACTTCTATTGGTAGTGTTCAAGTGCTTATTGTTTTTCATGCTTGGATCTTCTCTGAATTTAGTAAGAAATTCATTTAAGCTTATGCTGTTTGGCACCAGTGGCTGATGTACTACCGCTCACCTGTTTGAACCGCGGGTAAATCAATACAAATACTTGTATGCATTAATGCTTATTCTGTATACTAGAACCATGGTTATATGTACCACACACTCAAGAAGTGGGGTACCTCTCACTCCGTTTAGGTCAGTATTGATTAAGTGGGTGGAGGCAATTTTAGATGGAGCTCATTTACCAAGCGGTAGTATGTACCACACTCTATGGAGGTGCTGCTCATCCCATTGGTTTAACGATATTACTATTTTGACAAGCGGGGCCGGTGGGAAGTGTAAGTGAAGCGGTGAGAGTCAAGTGATTGCTACGATCTGTTGAGATAGTGGTTGATGGAGTGTCGGCGTTTCCGTTGAAGTCGGACTGAAGAGCGAATGATGGAGGCAGCAAGTTGCTTATCCTTTTCTAGTAGATATTTTATATATACACATACATGTTTTTCTGTTTTTCCTGTTATTGTTACATTAAGTGTGTGTTACTTTAACCTACTTGTGCATAATTCTTAGCCTCACTGGCTTTGTACTCACCCATAACTTTTGTTTTCCTTGCTTTTATGGAGTCCAGCGGAAGAGTTACCCACGGAAATGTCGAGGATTCCTTTGTGGATTTCTTTTTCCTTTTTTGTATAAGTTGGAAGATAATGGATGCCTTAGAATGGTTTGTAGTATTTGGGGAGTTATTCCAACATATTATGATGATGAAATTTTGGAGTTGTAATTTATATAAAAGAATTTGTCCAGTTTCTTTACAATGGTTTATGGTTCTATCTTTTGAGTCACGAGTTGGGTGAAGCGGTCCATGACCTCCGAGAAACTGCCTTTGGGGAGAAGTGGGGCTGTACTTAAATACTATTAGTAGTAGCTTCATTTGAAAAATACTTCAGAACTTCCCAAAATGCCAATATTCATGATTTCTAATTGCTTGAGAAAATCTTGTGCAGGAAAATAGTTTTGTCATTGTCTCAGTAAAATTCCTAATATTTCCAAATTCACACCACAAAATGTGCTGTGAATTCACTCCAAAATCTTTATCAAGCCGGTGAATCAATTGTAATATTTCTAGCAGGTCATCATGCATGAAACTCTTGAAATCTTTTTTCCCATTGAGATGATGGAATGTCATGAGTAAAGATACTCCTTGCTTGGTATTGTTAGATTTCTTTGTGAAAGTTCTTCATCAGAACTTCTTACTAGAGAAGCCTTCCTCTCAATTACACTTCTACGAGCCATAAAGAACATTAGAAACCGCTTTAATCTTTCGAACTTGAATGCGATGAGACCTCTTGCAGAACTTTGGGATTCGGGCCTCAAAAACTAAGAATTCTGAATCATAGGACCGTAGTATCTTCTGTTGATGCTTCTTCTTCTGAAGCATTTTTCATAATAGAGATCTTGGGTATACTTGCTTCCACTTGTTCCCTGCAAGAAAGAAGTATTAGGATTAATTTTTTTGAGAAAACATAAACATATCTTTAGTTTCCTTTTCTTCTTTGTCCCCTGAGGATTCAACTTTTCTTTTCCTTTTCCAACTTCTTCTCGTTTCTTGTCTGATTCTTTCTTTCTTTTTCTTCTTTTTCAGCACCTTTTCTTCCATCTCTTTGTTCCCTAATCCATTTAGCATAATTTTTTGAGATGGTTGGTTTTCTGTTGAATGGGGGGTTGGAAGAAAAGATGGATAGCACCAAAAAAGAAATGGTGAGGCTTATTTCTCTTAATGGTTTTGCTCCAAAATGGGATAAATAATCATCCTTGGTTGTTGGACAGGTTCGATGATAATTTTCCAGTTGTTTTCAAACAATCTGCCCTTTTGGCACTCAATATCTTTCTCTTTGTTCAATGGAGTTGGTACAATGGTTTTCCAATCTCAGGAATTCCATGATGAACTTCATCAAGTCTTTTTCCAAGAATTTAAATTCCTGCTTCAATTTGAGTTTTGATTCATCTCTAAAAGAGTCAATCTTGTAGAGACTTGAGTAACCCTTTTCATGAATCAAGGAAAGAGCTTTATTCATTGACATAGCCTCGACCGCCATTAAGAACTTCTTCAGTTCACAATTGAGCAATTTGTCCCAATGGTAGAACCATTGTCCTGAGCATTCTGAAATTTTGGAGCATGGCTTTGCTCATCTTTGGTGAAGGTTTGCTGGGAAAATCCTGTTTGAACATGCAAATTTGAGGAATAGGTTTTAGGCTTTTTGGGGTTTAATTCTTAACCTTCTTGATCAAGAATTTCCAAACACTTTGGTAATGAGGGACAAAGCTATTTTAGGTTTTCGATCCCGGTCGGAAGGAATAGCATAACCATCAAAATTACTTATGGATGAAGTAAATGTGGTTCTTTTCTTTCAAAGATCGATTCTTTTATCTGGACAGCATAGACCTCTTTAGACATTTTTTTTTCATACATTTCCGCACAACAAACATCAAAATAAGTATGTCCGTAAAATGGATCTTGAAAGAAATAGACTGTTGACCTTCTTGGTCGTTAAAATGAGAAATGAGATCTATGAGAGACTCCTTGGTTTTCTTCCATGGAACCGTGTATTCATTGGAATTTGGATGCAGACATGGACATGATTCTGGGAATATCTTTTAATTTTTTTAGATGTGAATGGTCAAAAGATATGGCAATTGACCCATCGATCCGTTGAGATTTGAGAGCTTGTTGATTCCAATCGGACGTTGGTAGATTGATTCAATTTTTCGTAATCGTTATCCATGTATTAGGCAGTAAGTCTAATCTCGCCCGATTTCTAGAATTTGCCTAGGAATATTGTACATGTAGCAGTGTTCGCTCATCTACCCTACTCATAAGGCATCCCTCCTCCCTCCTGGGAAAGTAAGATCCAAGCAAACCTGATTTTGTAAGCCATTTGATCGGTAAACCATTTGATAAATGTTGCTGCAATAGCTTTGGGACCCTCGCACCGCCACTTCTCATGCACTTGAATCTTAAGAGCACTTAGCAAATATGGATCATCCAATGACATATTAAAATTTGGAAATAAAGGAACAAATACAGTACCAGATTCAAAGTTGTTTCAATAGTTTCAATACACGCATGCTGATATTTAACAAATCTACTGTCTAGTAAAGCAAGACGAGCATGTACTGGAAGACCTTTCCTACCATAAAAGGACAAGGAGAACCGGATGCCCCAAAATGGATATGATTGTACCCCTGCTGCTTCCCTAGATTAGGAAAATCTGATGGAATATGAAAGTGATAAACTGTTCTTTTCCCGTTGCAGGAATTCTATGTTGATCCAACTTAGAAGACTGAACATATTCCTTAACACTTTTGGGTCTATGCTTGATTAAAGACTTAATTGTGCCTAAGGGAGAAAATGTTCTTTTGGCAAATGACTAATAAGGATCCAAACAAAGGCGCATCTGTAGGACTGACCTGTTCTGGTTCAATAGAAACTCCATACAAATAATCCAACTTATTAGCAGAAGCAGTTCTGGACAGACTCATTTTTTTCTAAATCTAGTATTGGAGCAAAGGACGAGGTTTGTGCAATGGGTTACTATATTCATGCTTATGCCATAGTGTGCTTTATCCGATATACCAAGATTTATACACTAGCTTTTGATCTGATAGTAAAAACTCTTTGCCACAGAAGATCTAAATATATACAACACTTGCTCACCAAATTTGAAGTTTGAAGAAAACCTTGATCCAACAGACAACTACAATAATTGCACGGACAAAATATAATTATATGCTTTTTCAATATTTAAATGCTGAAAATCTCACTACAAGGGGATAATACCGTGAGGATTTATATGGACCAAATAGTTCTTTGAGAATGAGATATTATTAGGTTGAGATTTATAGTAAAATGAAGGCAATCAAGTTGTTAAACGAGAATCAAATAATATACTAACCAACGGAAGATTAAGATGGGGATCAAAATGACATACTTATAGACAAACCACAATTATCTCCCTCCTAAGAAGATATCGTTTGGTCGATACCATTTAATTTTCTGGGAGAAAACATAAACATATCTTTAGTTTCCTTTTCTCTTGCAGCATTTTGCTTTTCATTTTCTTTATAATCAATTTTGGTTTTCTACAAGCTTGATCCATGCAGGCACCTCCTCTCATATATTCTCTTATCAATCACCTTCTTGTTGCAAATTTCTTCAAGGGATAAGAAAATCGCTTACGATTTGTCCCTAAAGGAGATTCAAAATAGAACCATATCTATTATGAATATATATCTCAGTATTATTGGAATAAAATATGAGGAAGTGATGTAAGAAATGCTTGCTTCAAATTTATGTCAGCCCCAAGAACACAAAAGAGTTGTGTCATTCTTTGAAATGTTTATTGAGATCTTTTCGCTCATAAGATTGACATTTCATTTGAAAAAACTCTTCTTTTGAGTTTTTTACTTTCACCGAACTAACCTCCCAAAATGTAATGTTTAGCAATGATTTCAATTGCTTTTAAAAATCTTGTCTAGTGAGGAAAATAGTTTTATCATTGTCTCTAAGTGAATTCCACCAATCTTTAAAATTCTGCAAATATGCTGTGAATTCACTCAAAATATCAAATGGTGAATCAATTGTAATATTTCTAACAGTCATCCATGCATGAAACTCTTGAAATCTTTTTTCCATTGAGATGATGGAATGTCATCAAGAGTAAAGATAGAAATACTCCTTTGGTATTAATCCTTTACCGAGTACAAAATCATGCTTTGATCTTACCTCCGTGAGGAGAGGATGCCTTATTAATTAGGGTAGATGAACAGAACACTGCTACATGTGCAAATATTCCTAGGCAAATTCCCAGAGAAGAACTGATTAGACTTTTGCCTGATACATAGATAGCTGATTACGAAAAATTGAATTAATCTACCAACCGTCCGGTGGAATCAACAAGCCTCAAATCTCAACCAGATCCGATGGGTCAATTCACTTTCTTTGACCATTCATGATGTGAACCCGATTCCTCCAAGTCTCCGCCTTGAAGAAACAATCGATCATGCAAATGAAGGATCTATCTTGATCGCTATGGATACAATAGACGGAAATCCCACGCACCCTCTAACCCCGAAGATTGTGAACCCACGAATTGAATCTCAACCCACAATCTAGCAAATTAGTGAACCAAGGAATTGGTAGAATGGCCTGGCCAACCCAATGCATCTTGAATTGATAAGTTGAAACTTGAACAACAAAGGAGATCCCACTCACTTTGTATCAAGGGTCAAAGGAACAAGAAGAGAAAACTCTCAATTTTATTACTCAAAGTCTTGTCTACCCAAAAAATGTCACAAGGCTATTTATAAGCCCACGAGACAAAACCCTAATACTACTTGGAACTAGATCAACACAAGAATACTAACAAAAAATAAGAAACTCCATGCCTCGTGCATGACGCCGTTGCGCCCGCATAAGGGTTAGTCTTCTGGTCGACATCAGATTCCACGTGCCCACATCATGCGCCCGAGTCCAAACGAGGACTAGTCTTCCGCCCAAACAAAAGAAACACAACTACTACTAATCTTAGTCCAACTCAACATGAGATCGTGGACAAGATCTTTTATTCCAAACTAAATACAAATTGAAACATACTAATTGAACATGAATTTGACATGAATCTAGTCCTCTTAACCCATGACAAGGTTGGACCTCACGAGCCCAGTTTGGACGTGATTAGTCTTGATTGATCTTTGACTTCAAGAACCGGATTCATATCATACCTCTCTTAAAAGAGATTTGTCCTCAAATCAAGAATCGCTTATGAAGAATTTCGTGGAATGTTTTGATGAATGCAGCCAAGAAACATGCCTCTAGTCAATTGGAACACAAACCAAATATCATCCTTCATGCTCACATTATTCCCTCCTCAAAAGCTGCATTCGCTCTCAATCATACCTGGATCAAAATGAAAGATGAAGAATGAGTAGCAACAAAACACATAGATTCACCCAATTCACTTAATTGATAACAAGTAGGAAACATGTGAACACCATGCGTTATTCCAACACCTCTAACACAACCTAAAAACATATTAAACTCACTAGACAAACATGTATCAAGACTCTTATCACAATAATCACAACTCAAAATGACCTGCAAAAGACTACCACAACAATAGACACAATCCAAAACAAATGGCACGCTTTGCCTCAAAATGCAAAGGAATGAACCATAGGATAAGATTGAAGACTCCCTTTCAAACTCAAAACTTGGTTGGTGAAAACGGTCCTCAATTCTTTGGAGTGAATGTAGAAATTGGCAATGCCTCAAAAGAACATTGTTCTATTGAAAGACCTTGCAATGGTGCACATCAAAACCATCTTTACTTCACCTTGTTGTACCTACAAAAGACCATTAACACTAAACAAAGTAAAGTTAAGATTGTTAGGAAAATAATAAGTCTTTCACTTCATTTATTTTCACTCACAATCAACTCACGTGCGCACTTTTCTTCTACTTCCTCACTCAACTCCACACTCTTTTATCCACACACTACACTTGATTTTACATTTCACATTCCTCACATAGTTCCTTCCCAACTAGCTTTGACTAGTGGCTAGTGTAACGACAGTTCAAACTCATTCTTTTCAATGCAGAGTACTAATTTAAGATAGGTATCCAATATATACTCAAGTCGTTCCATAAAAGAATCTTTCTTGGACACTTGATGTGACCCTTTAATTTCTTACTCATGTTTCTCAAGTAAAGCACGTTTGGCCGAGGAAAGTCTCCACTGACACCTCCTCTCAAGCTTCTCTTCAATTTCTATTGCTACAAGTGCAACATCTTCCAACTCCATATGTGGTAGCAAATCAATGTGATTAACAATAGCCTTATTTAAACTATTCAAAAATAGATCAATAGCTACTCCTGGATGCTCCTCGCCTCACTCTTCCTCATTAATGATTTCACCTTGTTATAATACTCAACCATGGATTTAGAACCCCGTGAAGTAGTGCAAACTTTGCAACAAACTGCGGAGATAAGTAGGAGCATATCTTTGAGCAATATTCTCAACACAGCTCAAGAAACAATAGGTGGTTCATCATACCTCTGACGTTCCCTCACAAATTGATCCCACCATGGTAAGGCATAACCATTAAATGTAGACATAGCCAAATTTACACTCTCCTTCTCGATATAAGATTGAAACTCAAAGGTGCTCTCCACCTCTTCATCGATGCTAGGGAATGCTGCCTAGATCCCACGCCTTGAAAGGATGGTATGGACATTTCAGATGAATAAGTTGCTCCATTTGAGTAGTCAAATCTAGATCTTTCCATGATATAACCTGCAAAAAGTTAGTGAAACAAAGAAAATTTTCTCACCACACAAGCTCATGTGTTTACACTCGCTTCGTCAGAGTATCACTCAAGTGTATATCACACCTTAATCTCACCAACTCTTTCAAGTCATTGTTTACAATTCTTGAGAAAATGAATTGGCTCACGATTGACCAAGAAGGCTTAACAACCCAATCGCTTGTATGTGTGACAAAGGGCTAATGAATGGACCAAAAAATATGATGAAATTACAATGGAAATCTACATAGAAAACACACTCAATAGGATGAACAAATGCTGGAATTTTTTTCACCTAATTTGACTAGGATTAAGAAAATGACTTAGAAAGGCAGATTTGGAATTTTGCTTGCCTAAATGCAATCCTATGAAAATTTCTTGAAAACAACTTAACAAATCTTGAATTTGACTTTAAAATCTTGAAACAAATCTGATTTGGTAAGTGTTTGAAGGATTTAGACAACTTTGACTTAGTCAAACAAGTAAAGTCCGATTTTGACTAGTCAAACACGTAAATTCCGGCTTTTTGGCAAAATACCCCTATCAATCTTAGATTAAAGGTAATGTAGGTCAATTTGGCAACTTCTAAACAAATTTGAAAGTGAATTTGTTTTAAGTGGGATTTGGAAAGATTTAGTCAAGATTCTTTCCAAATTTGGCAAGGGAAACAACGTAAACAACTTTCCACTTCCAATATAAGATCAAAGGTAGTTATTTTTTCTTGGTTTTCACATGAAATTGCTGCTGAAAATCTGGTTGCAAAATTCCAAAACTTTGTTGTTTTCTTGATGTTCAATTTATGATGACGATAATGGGACGCGTCAGCGTCAACGTGATCCATTAGCCGGTATTGATGTTCAAGAGCTAAGCATGTGAAGGATGCTTTACAATCCTTAATAATCCACCAAGCCAACAAGGAGCAAGCCAAGCTTGACGAGCTAGAGGAGTATGACGTCAATATGCTCGCTTGTACGTTTGAAGTGAAGGAATGATCTTGACTGACGTGGGCACGCCTTACAACTGCAAGTCTTCTGCTCATATATTTACTGTATCAGATTTAAGGTGTGGGCACGCCTTACAACTGTAAGTCTTCTGGTCGCATAATTACTATGTCGATTTATATGCTATGCGTCCTTTCACCACCACAAGTCTTCTGGTCACATTCCTAGTTTCATTAGGATTTTTAGTTTTTTTAGCAAGTCTAAGTAGTATTAGGGTTTGTCTTGTAAGACTTATAAATAACCACTCGCTACTATTTTCGACACTTCCATGGCCTACTTTTCACAAGCTCAGTGCTTTAGGAGGTTCATCGGACCTTTTGCCTAACCCAAGAATAGTCTAGACCCCTCTATGGAAATTTAGAACTTCATGTTGGAAAGCACACTCATTTTATTTCTTGAAGAAATTTTACATCAACCAGACTCTGGCTTCTTTATGTGCAAGAAGGTGTATTTATAACAATCTTACTTTGGATTTGAAATCCGGACTTTAAATGACACGGACGTAACACACGGACTTGAAAATAAATACTACAGCTGGCCTAAACATGTGGCCAACAACTTTGACGATTCTAACAACTTTTACAATAATACAACTGGCCTAACAAATGGCCAATAACTTTTAAAGTCACAAGGTTCATTAAAGTCACATCACAAAAGTCACACACTTTATTAAAGTCACAAGGGCTCATGAGATCACACTTCATAAGATTCTTCCATATCCGAGGGTGATGTGAGCATGGATGCCAACGTGTGCTTACAAATTCGTATCAAATTCAAATGCCCTGAGTTGATTCATTCCAAGTTGTTTTATTCAGAAATTGGTTCTAAGATGGTCAGCAAACTTGGAAAACGTTGGTCAAGTGCGCGGAGGAAGAAGCGTGAAGCTGAAATGAGGAAAAGGTGCAAGATGCGCGATCCGCGAACTGATCCGCGACCCAACACCTCGCGGATCCTGGTCAGAAATGAATTTTCTGAGATCCGCGGACCTATCCGCGAACCACTCCTCGTGGTTCCAACTCGCGAATCCCAGTCGCGAATTTTTGTGATTTTTCCACTTTTTGCATATTTTCTTTAGTTTATTATTTTCATTGGTTCAATATCCTAATTAGGGTAATTCCAATAATTAGTTTTAGTTATTTGGTAGTTTCCTAAGAAACAAGGGTCCATGTTGGCCAAATCCATTAGTATTAGGTTTAGTTATTTTGAGTCCAAGTTGGACTAGGTTTGAGTCTTGTAAAGGCTATAAATAAGCCTTCTTCCAATATTTTCATAAGACTTTGATTAATGAAAATTGAGAGTTTTCCTTCCTTGTTCCTTGGGAACGCCCCTTGATACAAAGTGAATGAGTTCCTTTGTTCAAGTTTAGTTTATCAATTCAAGAACGCGTTGAGTTGTGGCGCTTTCTACCAAATTCCTTGGTTCAAGCACCGCTAGATTGTGGGTTGAGATTCACCGAGGGTTCGCAATCTTGAGGGTTAGAGGGGTCAGAGGATTTCCACCCTTGTATCCATAACCCTGCTCAAGATAGATCATTCCACGGCCGCCAATTCGCTTTTAAGAGCTGGAGCTTGAGATCTGAAGTTCGCATCAGTTGGTATCGTGAAGCCGCCTTGAACCAGGTTAATATCCCTTTTTCTTTCTTGTTTTCCTCTTTGTTAAATTAAAAAAAGTACCCAATGATCCATGCTCAGGTTGTTCGCCCAAACCAGATGAACCTGATCAACCTCCATCCTTTACTTCTTTAAGAAGTCAATTTGACGGATACACCATCCCAAACAAGTGGACTCATAAATCCAAGCCTTTATCTCCAAAATCTAATAAGGATCTTCATCCTTATTACCAAAATGCTTGAAATCCTTAAAGAAACTGAGGGATATTGCCCCTCCGCCATACCCGTCCCCTCCAATTCCACTATGCTTCATGTTCAACCCTGAAGATTTTCCTCCCCTTCAGTCATTCATAAAAAATGGAACAAAACATACAGTCAAATTCCAAAATTCCGCTCCTACTGTGTTACCTTCTGGTCAATCATTTCCAACCAACAAGACTGAAGAAGTCTTAAATTGGCAATCAGAAAATGCATTAGTCCAAAATGCTGCTTTGACTGATATTCATCAGGAAGTCTCCAAGGTCTCTTCTAAATTGACTAAGGTGGAAATTGAGGTCAAAAAATCTTCTTTTGAAACTCTAAAGTTCATTTCTGTTTTGAAAATGCCTCAAGAACTCAAGTATCGCTTGCCTTCATATGGTGTTTCTCCTCAAAGATTTTCGAACAAAAGCTCAAGATCTAACAATTTCTTCAAGCAACTGCCTTGAGAGCTTAAAGAGCTGTGAGAATTTTCATATGGTCCGAAAACCACACAACCTGAATCTCAGCCATACTATTCCACTACCCTCTATAGGGCACAACCCATAAGTTACAACCCAACTGCTTCATACTTTTACAATCCATTTCCTTCAAGCTCAACTTATCCATCCACTTTTGCAACATATACTCCCGGACCAAAAAAGCCAGAATTTGATCTTGCTACAAAACAAGCAGCTAGAAAAGCCAAAGAAGCCCAGGAAGCTAAAGAAAAGCAAGTTGCTGCAGAAACATCCACAAAACCACAAGAAGAAAAACAAAATCTTATGATGAATTCCACTGACAATGTTATTTCTTCTTTATTACAGAAATTCTCCGGACAAGAACAAGAGATAATCTCTTCTGAAGAATCTTCATTTGAGGACCAAAGCGTTGATCAAACTGTATCACTTAGTGATGACATTTCTGATCGATCTGATATTGATGTCCAAGACAGTGATCTTCCTCCAAACTATATGGCCAGACCTGATGACCCTATAGTAACAGACCCGTCTGATGAAGAATAGCCTGAGTCTTCACATGCAAGAGCATCTAAGGCTTCCTCCTCAAAGCCTAAGAGCTCTACGCAGATTTTCACTATAGATGATATTCCATCATCACAGTGGGAATCACGATTCCAAGATTTTCATGCTTGGTTAAATGTCCAAGCTTTAACTATGGAATCCAAATTTGATATTCTAACCAATTTTACTGTACATTTTTCAGGTACTCTTAAAGATTGGTGGAATACTCTTGGTGACCGAGACAAACTCCAATTTCTCACCCGTCAAGATTTTATTGAAACTCTTGACCTTCTTCATCATATCTTTCTTAGCAATGCTCAAGAGAGCAGAAAACAAACTAAAGGATTTCTTTCAGATGAAATGTTTTTCATATGATTGAAAAGATCTTCGTAAACATTTCAAGAAAATGACTCAATTGTTTTATGCTCTTGGTGCAGATATCAATTTTAAGCATGCTTTTCTTACTTCTTTACCAAAACCTTTAGCTGATGGTTCTGAATTATATATTCAGAATAAATTTGGCTCCCTTTTGAACCTTACTCCAGGACAAATTCAACAAGCTGTTTTTCTAGCCCTGGATGATCATTGCCATAAAAGGAGAGTTATCAAAAGGTGATACATGTCTTGATAAAGGCATGTAAAAGCCTAATTGATTACCAAAGGTACATGCAAGACTTGTACTTCTCCGAGGCAGAAGAGGAAAAGGTTCAAGAAATTCAGACTTGCTAAGAAAACTTCTCGTCCTACTAGAAAACTGGATTTTGCATACCAAATCATCATTTCCAGTGGAAAGTCATGCCATTTGGCTTAAAGACTGCTCCATCATTGTTTCAAAAAGCCATGATCAAAATATTTCAACCTCTTCTTGACCATGCTATCATTTATATTGATGACATTCTATTGTTCAGTGAATCATTTGAAGAACACATGAGTTTACTTGGAAAATTTGCTGAAATTGTTCAACAATATGGAATCATGCTCTCTGAGAAAAAAATGGTTCTCGCAAAAATGAAATTACTTTTCTAGGGATGAAAATCAAGGAAATGCATTCCGTAATCTCATTATGCGTAGATCATAAAAAATTTTCCAGATTCCAATCTTTCTGCCAAACTGATCCAGCAATTTCTTGGCACTATCAATTATGTCAGAGATTTCATTCAAAAAGTGATACGATTCTCGCCTATTTCGTAAAACCCAGAATACCTAAAAGTTCACTGTGATCTAGACGATTTCACCATGGTTTGGTAGAAGGAAATATCAACTTGATCAAGGGCAACATGAGACCAAGATTGATGGTAAGACACCACAATCAACGCGGATCTTGATTGATAAAGTCTTTGAACACTTAGAATTCCATCTAAGGCACTCAAAGGTTGTTCTCGCAAGAACCAAGAGAAAACTCTCAATATTTCTGAAATAATTCGCTCCATCAACTTTTTTTAAAACGACTTGGTAGCCTATTTATAGGCTTTACAAACAAAACCTACTACTACTGGAAACATAAGAACCGGCTAGACAAAGAAACCCTATCCAAAGAAGAAAAAGATCTCGCTTCCAATGATTGTTGATCGAAGACTTCAACTAGTAAGACGTGCCCTTACGCTTATCGGTAGTTGATCAAGACTCTATCGACAAGGCGTCCACCGGCTAACAAAGTAAGTCTTCGGTCAAGTTTTATTAGGTAAACCGTGCGAACACTACCCTTGTTCTTCTAATGCAACATGCACTTTAACCAATTAATCCCACTAATCAAAGCTAAACTAAATGTACCTTTTCGCCAACATTAGACATTAATCTAGCATAAGCTAAACATGAAGAAAATAACAAGGAAATAACTGAAATACAAAATCGGCTAGAGAGGATTGCATCAGGATTGCATCAAAAGTCTCTTCTAACTTCCCCTCTCCGACATGTCAAAAGAAACCTCCCGTCCGAGTATTTTCAAACCAACTCTGTCAAAATTCTCAAATGTGATTCTTCGTAATCTTCCAGACTTCATATTCCACAAATGGTCTTAGAGTTTTGCAACCGGATGCGTTAGTGATGAACACCGAGTTCTATTCTCCTTGAAGAACTTCCAGACAAAACCAGAAAATGTTGTGGTTTTGCTAGTGGTCGGTTTAAACCCTCAGAGTCCCATTACCATTCTACATTCAAAGAAATTTTAGCAGTAAAGAATGGTATTAAGAAATTTGCTTTCTTCTTGACATCTCATGCTGTCTTAGTAGAGATGGACATGTCTAGTTTTCCCAAAATGCTTTCTTTCAAGCAGAAACAAATTCCTCACCCCCAACTTTTAAGATGGGCAAATTGGTTTGCCCAACATACCTTCAAAGTCAAACACTTGAAAGGTTCGGCTAACACTGTTGCTGATTTCTTTTCTCGTCCTCCACTGTCTAAACCTCTCATGATGTTTACCCCTCTTTTTGAGGTACCACCTGAAATCCACCAAATTTCATACCATGGCAAAAAGAAGATCTGGAAAGGAATCGTGTGATTCATGAACTTGAGATTTTTAGATCCTATGGTGGACTGATGTTACAACCTTTTGGAATCAATCCCATATACCCCTTTGCTCAAATCTTCATACCAAGAAAAAATTTGGTATTCCCTTCTGAATTATTATGGATATTTTGGTATTTGTTTCATCAGTATCAAATATTCATGGAGTTTCATAGCCAGTCCTTCCAAGAGGTCGACCTTCTACCGTAAGCTCGAAAATGCTTTTGTGGTTCAAGCCCGCATGGAAAAATTATTTTGTGAATATCCGGGATATATAATTCTCCATTTCCACAAGCCAGTTCATTTTTCTAATGGACAGTTTGAAGCTCTACCTTTTGTCTCTCTCCACAAACACAAGACAGGGAGTGTCCTTGACCAAGATGATGACTACTATGAAATCCAAAAATATTTATTTCAAGAAAATAGAGTCATCCCAGATGAAACTTGGATCGGATCATATGGTTCTTGGAATTATTCAGATTCTCATCCTCATCGAAAAGCCATTCAAAAAGCAAAGCAATATGAAGAATTATTGTTCCAAGATGCCCAACAACCATTCTCCCCACAAGAAGGCCCAAGCTCATCCTCTGGACCACCTCCACCAAAATTCAAAAGTAGATCTGAACTCCCGAAGGTAGAAAATTGAGGATCAACCGAAAAGACAGCTGGACTACATTATTGAGATGAATATCACACCCACCTACTGCCTCGGATACCCCTGATATGGAAGAATCTTATGAAGTGTGAGCCCGTGAGCCTTGTGGACTTTAATAAAGTGTGTGACTTTTGTAATGTGACTTTAATGAACCTGTGACTTTAAAAGTTATTGGCCATTTGTTAGCCAGCCAGGCTATTGTAAAGTTGTCAATCGCCAAAGTTGTCCGCCACATGTTTAGGCCAGTCAGTATTTATTTTCAAGTCCTGTGTTACGTCCCTCAGTGCGAAAGTCCTGATTTCAAACCAAGTAAGATTGTTGTAAATACACCTTCTTGCACATAAAGAAGGCAGAGTTTGGTGGATGTAAAATTTCTTCAAGAAATAAAATGAGTGTGCTTTCCAACATGAAGTTCTAAATTTCCATAGAGGGGTCTAGACTATTCTTGGGTTAGGCAAAAGGTCCGATGAACCTCCTAAAGCACTGAGCTTGTGAAAAGTATTCAAGTTCTTGTTTGAACTCTCTTGAATTTTGAGTTCTTAACTTGGGATTTTCAAAGTAGACTTTAGCCACTCAGCCTTGTTCTCTAACTGGGTGTCTCTTCTTCCATCATATTTGCTTGAGGTTGCTAAATTCTCTGTGGGTTTAGAGGTCTTGTTCATAAGAACAAAACTAGTTCAGTTTCCATTGAAGAGAAAAGATCCACTCTGATATTCTTTGTGTTGGGAGGTTTTAGGAGGGTCTGTCCCTAGGGTTGCTCTAATGCTTGGTATCCGAGCATCTGTTATTTCTCTTTTAATTGAAGTTGTTCATATCTTTGTGTTTCTTACACACACCAAAAAAAAAAAATTCGTTCTTGTTTATATTCTTGCTTGGGTTTCTAGTTTGTGTTTTGTTCTAAGTGTCACGTACCTTTTGTCACTTGATTGCTGAAATCTCCTTGCAATATCCATCATTGTTCTTGACATTCCTTTTGAATATTTATCTGTGAATTGTAGTTCTTGTGAAGGCCAATATTTTCTTGCTTATTTGATCCAAAATTGAGACCAAGAGAATCACACAATTGTTATTGGGAAGTTCCTAAAAAGGAGTCCAAGAAAAGATCCCAATTTTGATTGAAAAAGATTTTCCAAATCTTCTTGATTAGGTTTCTATATTTAAAAGGACGGACCAATGCAGCACACCTGTTCACACCTAATTTGTGTTCATACATTAAAGATTGCCCAAATCATTTGATTAGATATTTGAAAGGACGGACCGAAAAGTAACACCCCTGCTCACACCTAACCACCCTTACTTTTGCATTCACACCTTTAAACGCTTACTTTCACCGTCTCATTTGAATTTCTTTTCAAAGGTACCATGTAATTCTAGATTTCTAGGATTTGTAAATTTCTGCTATGTGTCTTATTAGTGTGAAAGATTCCAAAAAAAAAATCTGAAAATTTTTTTTTTGAAAAAAGTCTTGTTGAAATTTTGAGTTATTAATTCTTGAATTTTTCAAGAGTTCCTTTAAGAACTTTGGGAAGGAAATTGAGGGAGAGTGTCTCTTTTACTTGAGAGAAACACGAGCCTGTGAGGTAGACTAGGTTATACTTGTTTTTCTTTACAAGAATTCTCAACATGTCTCAAGAAGAGAAAACACCTGAACCCGATGTTTCAAATAAACTTTTGCTCCAAGCCATTCGACAACAAACGGAAAAACATGAGTATATTATGTGATGTGAGCATGGATGCCAACGTGTGCTTACAAATTCGTATCAAATTCAAATGCCCCGAGTTGATTCATTCCAAGTTGTTTTATTCAGAAATTGGTTCTAAGATGGTCAGCAAACTTGGAAAACGTTGGTCAAGCGCGCGAAGGAAGAAGCGTGAAGCTGAAATGAGGAGAAGGTGCAAGATGCGCGATCCGCGGATCGAGCCGCAACCCAACACCTCGCAGATCCTGGTCAAAAGTGAATTTTCTGAGATCCGCGAACCTATCCGCGAACCATGACTCGCGGATCCAACTCGCGAATCCCAGTCGCGAATTTTTGTGATTTTTCCACTTTTTGCATATTTTCTTTAGTTTATTGGTTTCATTGGTTCAATATCCTAATTAGGGTAATTACAATAATTAGTTTTAGTTATTTGGTAGTTTCCTAAGAAACAAGGGTCCATATTGGCCAAATCCATTAATATTAGGTTTAGTTATTTTGAGTCCAAGTTGGACTAGGTTTTGAGTCTTTGTAAAGGCTATAAATAAGCCTTCTTCTCCAATATTTTTCATAAGACAATTTTGATGAAATAAAATTGAGAGTTTCTCTTTTCTTGTTCCTTGGGAACATCCCTTGATACAAAGTGAATGAGTTCCTTTGTTCAAGTTTAGGCTTATCAATTCAAGAACGCGTTGAGTTGTGACGCCTTTCTACCAAATTCCTTGGTTCGCTAATTCGCTAGATTGTGGGTTGAGATTCAATTCGTAGGTTCGCAATCTCGAGGGTTAGAGGGGTTGTAGGATTTCCATCCCTTTTGTACCCATAACCTGTTCAAGATAGATCATTCCACTGCGTCGCCAATTCATTTCTTCAAGAGCGGGAGCTTGGAGATTCGGGTTCGCATCATTATGGGACAGTTGTCCGATAGACAGGCTGCACTCGAGATGCGGAGTGTCGGAGATACACCCAACAGGGCATCAAACAACTGTGATGATGATCATGATGCCGATGATGAGGGGTACCAATCAAACGATCTAGGAGAAGTCAAAGGGGAGTTGGTGAAATAGACCTAAGAGGCCTAATGACAACCTTGGTTCAATCAAAACCAAAATACCTACATTTCATGGAAAGAATGACCCTGAAGCCTACTTGGATTGGGTCAAGAGGATTGAATAAGTGTTTGAAATTCACAGCTACTCTAAGGAAAAGAAGGTAAAACTAGCAGCTGTTGAATTTCAGGACTATGCGTCTATATGGTGGGAACAAGTATGTGCCACGAGAAGTAGAAATCGGGATCCACCGATAGACACTTGGGCTAAAATGAAACAAGTGATGAGGAAACGATTTGTACCTTTCCATTATACCACGGATTTGTACAATCATCTCCAACGACTCACTCAAGGATCAAAATCGGTCGATGAGTATTACAAGCAAATGGAAATGGCAATGATCCGGGCTAATCTACAAGAAGATCCAAAAGTGACCATGGCACGATTCCTCAATGGACTAAATCCTGAGATAAGGAAGAAAGTTGAGCTCCAAGATCATTATGAGCTTCAACAAATGGTGTCTTATGCAGAAAAGGTGGAAAGACAACTTGTGTCCACCAAAGCACCTAGTGGACAAACCACTACAACCCCTACCCCTCCGTGGAGAAGAACTCAATTTCCAGCATCTAATACTTGGCCAAGGCAAGGTAATAGAGAATGGAGAGCAAGCAATCATCCAGCTCGGTTGCCACATCTTCAAAAACATTTCCAAGGCCAAATGTACCAAAGCCAAGTGCATCCCCAAATGCCTTGACTAACCAACCAAAGCAATGCTTCAAATGCAAGGGAATTGGCCACCTAATGGCTCAATGCCCTAATCGGAGCATTATGTATATGAACGAGGAAGGAGTATGGCTAAGTGAAGATGAGGAGGAGTATGCGGATATGCCACCACTAGTTGAGGAGGACACCAAAGAGGAGGAATTGGTCGAAGTGGAGGAAGAACCAGTCGCACGAACCATGGTGACCATGAGAGTGCTTAACGCACAAGCTCAAGAAGATGACCTCCAACGCACCAACATCTTCCGCACAAGATGCAAAATTGGAGATGAGGTATGCCTTATGATCATTGATAGTGGTTCATGCACAAATTGTGTATCTGCTGATTTTGTTGAACAAAGGAATATCCCATGGACTTACCACCCTAAACCCTATAGACTATCTTGGTTGAATGATTGGGGGGGGGGAAGTCAAGGTGAATAAACAAGCTTTGATCACCTTTTCTATTGGTAGATACAAGGACCAAGTCCTATGTGATGTAATTCCTATGCATGCTAGTCATGTATTGCTAGGGCGCCCCTGCGAGTATGATAGGCAAGCTGACCATATTGGACTAACTAACAAGTATACATTCACTATGGATAAGCTCAAATTCATGCTTTCACCATTGACCCCTACACAAGTGTATGAAGAACAATTGCACTTGAGAAAAGAAAAGAGGGAAGAAATCGTGCAAAGAGGGAAAGAAAAATTGAGTGGAAAGAAAGTTAGTAAGGTAGAGAAGAAAAAGAGCTTTTATGCAAGCGTGCGTGAGGTAGATAGGATTTTAAATGCACAAAGTCTTCTCATAGTACTCATGTACAGAGAAACTGATTATTACTCTTTTGACACACTTGGCATAACATATTCTCTCCCTAGTGCAATCTACTCTCTTTTGTAGGAATTTCAAGATGTGTTTTCGGAGGAACTACCCAAGGGATTGCCTCCTATTCGAGGTATTGAACATCAAATCGACTTGTTCCCGGAGCAATCTCACCAAATCGACCAGCCTATAGAGCCAATCCTGAGGAGACAAAGGAAATACAAAGGCAAGTCGATTCCCTCCTTGAGAAAGATCAGGTGCGTGAGTCTCTTAGTCCCCGTGGTACTGAATTCTTGTACCCAAGAAAGAGGGAACTTGGAGAATGTTTACTAATTGTCGTGTAATTAATAAAATAACTGTTAAATATTGTCATCCTATCCCTAGGTTAGATGATATGTTAGAAGAATTGCATGGGGCAATCATCTTTACAAAGATTGATCTTAGGTCAGGTTATCATCAAATAAGAATGGAAGAGGGAGACGAATGGAAAACAGCCTTTAAAACAAAGTATGGTCTCTATGAGTGGCTTGGAAAATTCTTTGTTGTCTATTTTGATGATATTTTAATCTACAGCAAGTCCTTAGAAGAGCATGTTGAACATCTGAGATTAGTTCTAAGTGCCTTGCGTGAAAATCGACATTTTGCTAATGTTGACAAATGTATCTTTTGCACTAATGAAGTTAATTTTCTTGGTTATATTGTGAGTGCTAATGGTATAAGTGTTGATCCAGCAAAAGTCAAGGCCATTCTAGAGTGGCCTACCCCAACAAATGTATCTCAGGTAAGGTCCTTTCATGGTCTTGCAAGTTTCTATAGGAGATTTGTTAAAGACTTTAGTACAATTGCTACACCTTTGAATGAGATTGTTAAAAAGAATGTTGGGTTTCAATGGGGAAAAGAGCAAGAGAAATCATTTTCTAAGTTTAAGGAGTTTTTGACCTCTGCACCTATTCTTGCTTTACCTAACTTTGACTTAACTTTCGAAGTAGAATGTGATGCAAGTGGTATAGGGATCGAGGCTGTTTTGACCCAAAATAACCGACCCTTAGCCTACTTTAGTGAAAATTTAAGTGGGGGAGCTCTTAACTACCCCTACCTATGACAAAGAGCTCTATGCAGTAGTACGTGCTCTTGAGGTCTGGCAACATTACCTCATGCCTAAGGAATTTGTAATTCATACCGACCATGAGTCTATTAAATTCCTTAAGGGTCAAGGTAAGTTGCATAAAAGGCATGCTAAATGGATTGCATTCATTGATTCATTCCCTTATATCATTAAGTATAAGAAGGGAAAGGACAATGTTGTAGCTGATGCTTTGTCCAGGAGATACACTTTGATCACTAACATGAGCACTAAGTTACTTGGTTTTGAGCACATTAAAGAATTGTATGAGAATGATGTTGACTTTTCCAATGTGTTTAAAGCTTGTGAGCATGCTGCATTTCATAAGTTTTACAGGCATGAAGGATTCTTGTTTAAGGGCAATCGTCTATGTAATCCCAATTGCTCACTTAGGGAATTACTTGTGAGAGAAGCCCATGGGGGAGGCTTAATGGGACATTTTGGCATAGACAAAACACTTGACATTTTTCACGAGCACTTTTATTGGCCTAAAATGAGGCATGATGTTACTAATATTTGTGAAAAATGTTTGAAGTGTAAGCAGGCTAAATCAAGGAGTAACCCTCATGGATTGTACACTCCGCTACCCATACCTCACGTTCCTTGGACGGATTTATCCATGGATTTTGTACTTGGGTTGCCAAGATCTTCTAGAGGTATGGTGATGTGAGTTGTTGATGGACCTAGACGAATATCAAGTTGGACTTATGGAAATCTCTCGACCCCTCTAACCCGCGGAACTACGAACCTTGAATTTAATCTCAACCCGTAGAACAATGAATTAGCGAACCAAGGCTGTTGGTAGATGACGCAACAATCAAGTGCGATTCTTGATTGATAAGTCGATTGAACACTCAAGCTCTCTCAAGTATTCAAAGAAGAATCTCTTGGAAAAGAGACGGCTATTCTCACAAGGAATAAGCTGATAATTTGACTAAAAACTGATTGAATAATTCGGCCCTATTGAGGCTTATTTATAGCCTTACAAGACAATCCTAACGCTACTAGGAATCAGCTAACACTTAGCTTTAAAACTAATCCTAATTGAACTAGGCTTTGACCTCTTAATCCCATGTGGAATTTTGGTCATAGCTTTATTTGACTAACTAGAAATTTACTAACTTACTAATAGCAATTGGACTAAATTAACCAAGCTTATTTAGCAAGGCAGCTCGGCCCATTACACCAAATAACTAACAAAACTTAACATAAAATATCGAAGCCCTAATTAACCCTAAATCCGGTCCAGGCTTTAGGGTTGATCCTCCAATGCAAGCTAATTTCCTTCAATCACTTGGATTAATGTGTACAGCTTGTGATCCTCATTGCCAAACTTTTGAAGATCACTTGAATGATTAATCCTTCCTTGGACAGCTTGTAGCTCTTTCATCATTTTCATCATTCCCCTCCTCTTGAAGGCGATTTGTCCCAAATCGAAAGATCGTTTATGATGGAGAATGCCAGGGAACGTTTGAATGAAAGCGAGCCAAGAGACATGCCTTCTAGCCAATTTGAACATAAACCAGCATACACGCTTCAGCTTACTTGAATTTTGCCAATTGCTCATCACATGTATACCTGGATCAAACACAAAGGATGGTGAATGAATGTTAGTGAAATAAATATAATCAAAACAGTCCCCTAATTGATAACACGATGGAAATATGTGAATGTCATGCACTATCCTAACATGTTGAAGACAACTTATAAGGACATTAGGACCACTAGGTAAACTAGGATATGCATGGATAACGTCAAGACACTTAAAATGAGTAGAATACATGGAACTCACACAGTTAGAACAAACAGGATTACTAGAGTAATACAAAGACAAACTAAAAGAATCGTAAGACTCAAAGGAAACATACAACATTGAAGGATTTAAAATAAATTTCACACAAGTAAAATAAACAGGACACCTAAGATGACGTAAACTATCTCTAGCATAAGGGTCATAAAGTAGGTAGACAGATTTGTCAAACTTCATGATTCCTTGATAGTTAACCATATGACTTACATAAACAACTTTTAAAACAATGCCAATTAACTCTAGAAGTTTAGCATGCATGAACAAGTCAAGAAAATAAACTATGCACAAGAAGGTAGTAACCGATTCGTCAAGATTAGGCATAGAACTACTCATAGCCAACTTAAGAGTACTTACCTCCTTAAGCAACACAAAGGCAGTAGTTGTATCATGAAACAAAGAGAATTAGGAAGGAATTCTACCTTTCTCTTGGCAATTGAAGTAACTACAATTTTACCAAATTTAGTCAAGACAATTGGCTTAGGAGTTTCATCATGAGGCAGCACGTGATTTGTCTTGAAAACCCGTGAAAATGGAACAAACATACTAGGCGAAATATAGTCAAGTTGGTTAGCCAAAAGTACATGATGTTTGCTCTCAACATTGGCTTTTGCAAGTATTGCTTGCTTCCGCTCTTTTCTTTCCACTAAAATCGAGCAATCTTTTGCCTTTTTCATGGATTTTGCCTCGGCTTTATCCTTCAATTCTTCCTTTTGTGCAGTAGCTTCCTCTTGAGATGATTGCTCATCGCCTTTGACTAGCTCTCTTGATTGCTTTTCATGTAGAAGAATAGCAAGGTCTTCACAAAGTTGCTCACAAGTAAGTGACCCAAGCTTGAAACGACGTCCATTAAATATGAAGGAATACTTATTAGTTTTCCCATCATACGTAACATCGTTTTTAGACATCCATGATTCTCCCAACAATACATGCGTCACTTGAATAGGAACAACATCACAAAATACCTCATCTAATGATCTACCAATACTGGAAAGGAACAAGTGTATGCTTAGTAACCCAGATATCACCACTAGCACTTTGCAACTTGTATGGCTGAATAAGATCAACGGTTGGAAGATTCAATTTCTCAACCATAACAGTGCTTGCAAGGTTGATTGTAAACTCCTGTCAATGGCCATGCTAAGAATTTTATCCTTGACGTAGCAACGAGTGTAGAACCGGTTACTTTGTTGAGCTTTAATGACATTCAGTTGTTCTTCTACATCACGCAATGCCAAAACATTTACTCCTTTAGGCACATAAGGGTGATGTTCTCTATGGCTACTAGAAGGTTTGGAACCCCTCCTCTTGAAGGTTTTATCCTCCAAGCAATCAAACTTATTCATGGTTATCTCATCTTCCTTAGCCATGGTTAAATCTGTAAAATTCAACAAACGTTAGTAGAAAATGCCTCACACACTCCCTCACGTGTTTCCCTCGCACTTGTGTATCACTCAAGTGTTTTTATTTCACGCTAATGATCTCACCAAGCACGCTCTAGTTCCTTGATCTTCCCCCTTGAAGAAATCAGAAAATTCAAGCAATTCAAGAACTTATAATCAATTACCTTCACGTGAATGTGATGTATCACCTTTTGGCTCACTTGAAGAATGAAGAATAGGAATTAGAGAATATGACTTAAAATAGAGAGGAATTCGGATGAAAGACTCGAAAGAATTGAAAACTAATTAAGAAACTAAGACATAACAGTTTTAGGAAGCTAGGCACAATCTAGGAAACTAGGCTGCAATCTAGACTTGACTCCTAATCAAACTTGGAAATGTTAAAGACAATTGATTGGACCGACACTAGACACAATTCAAGTGTTGGAAAACAAAGGTTAGTGGCGTGAAACAGTAATCAGCAAAGCAAGTCAAACCAATTCAGAATTGGTGATGTTTGAAGACGGTGGGACTGATTTTCCAAACTGGTTCGGGATTTGTGAGCTGTGTCCAAAGCGGTGGAAGGCTTCCCAAGACTGTTTGGTTTTGTTTTGAGCGGCTGGCTGCTGGATAAGTATTAGGAGACTGTTTTTTTTTTGGGACTTAGGGTGGTTTCCTAGTTGTCTTCTAGTACTATTTAGCAACAAGATCCGAATCAAGAAAGGAAAGGGAAACTGGTTTGTAGGAAAACTGAACTTCTGGGTTGATTTCCAGCTTCCAAGTTCGTCCTTTTTTTTTCTCCCAAAAGTCTGCAATTCTATCCCAACAATCCCCAAGATGAATTTCAAAGTGTTGAACAATAGATGCAACACAAGAAGTGAAATTAACACACAGATTCGGTTTATCAAGCAGAATTTTTTTTTTTCAGCACAACAATCGGGCTTCTTCCTTTTCCTTCGTTTCCCCCTTTTTTTTTCACTTCAGGCCAAATAAACCTGCTTTTAACTTCAAGAATCAGTTGACAATTCCAGAATTCCAAGGATGACGAATCAGTTTCAAGAAAACTCAAGAAAACAGCCCACGAGTCAAGGTTTTGGTTGTATCTTGTTCAAGGATTTGGAGCTTTGTTTCAAGATTTTAGGAAGGTCACTAAAACAAATCAGAATTTGATGATTTCAGCAAGGTTAAGTCACGGTGATGCGAATCCGGTGGGCTACCATATGTCCACATTCAAGCCATCTCATGATCAAGTTAAGCCACTTAGCAATTTGGACGAGCAATCACTGCCTTGTGTTACCATGCTAAGTGTGCATGAGGATTCAAGCAACATCACTCCATAATTTCATTTACTTTAGTTAATAAACGTGCAAACCAGAAGACTTGCACCTGTTAGCTGTGGGCACGCCTTACAAGCCAGATTCTTCTAATCTCTCTCCTACATGTAGAGCGTGGGCACGTTTTACAAGTTAAAGTCTTCTGGTCATTGAATTATTGAGCAGTCTTTTTCCATTCTTAGTTAGGTTAAAATAATTTCCTAATTGTTTAGCCTCTAGTATTATTAGTAGTTTCCTAAAAACTAGTTTCCTAGTTAGTTAAGGTTTCGGTTCTTCAAGCTTCCAAAGCTGGCCGAATTTAGGTTTCCTACTTAGATTAGGATTTCGTGTCTTGTAGGCTATAAATAGCCCTTCTTATTTCGATTTTTAACAACAAGAATTTTCAGAAATAACATTGAGTGTTTTATCACCTCTCTTGCTTCTTTGAAGCGACTTGAATACCTTAGAGTGCTCTTTAAGGGTTCACTGACTTATCAATTCAAGAACACGTTGAATTGTGGCGTCTTCTACCTTATACCAACGTTCGTTGTCCAAGTGCTCAACGGGTGAAGGTCTTCCGCGGTGTGTTCCAACTTTGTTTACCAAAACCCTAGATCCTACATCTTTCGTGTGCGGGTTGCGTTATTAATTAACGTAGTTCGTATCACACGGTTTTCTGGTTTGAATCAGCCCAAATTTTCCAGCAACAAACACACAAGAACAAGGTAGTTTCGGGTTACTTTAACAAGAACAAAAGAAATAGCCAGCAACTTAGGATGACTATAAGACACGACACGGCAGAATATCTTGGCACAAATCAACTCAATATAACCAGAAATTTCAAGACCTAGGCGACACTCAAGATTGCAAGGTGACGAGAAAATTGAGGCAGCAACACAAGACCAAACAAACGGAAATTAAGACAAGAAGAGATGCGGACAGCAAGACAAAGGAAACAAGACTCGAAACAGAAAATTTTTTTTGTTTAAACAGATTTGACACCAAGAACAAGAAACGACAATAACAAGAATTAAAAGGGATATACTTGATACCGTCAACTAGCTCTAATACCAGATGATGTGAGTTGTTGATGAACCTAGACGAATATCAAGTTGGACTTACGGAAATCTCTCGACCCCTCTAACCCGCGGAACTACGAACCTTGAATTTAATCTCAACCCGTAGAACAATGAATTAGCGAACCAAGGCTGTTGGTAGATGACGCTACAATCAAGTGCGGTTCTTGATTGATAAGTCAATTGAACACTCAAACTCTCTCAAGTATTCAAAGAAGAATCTCTTGGAAAAGAGACGGCTATTCTCACAAGGAATAAGCTGATAATTTGACTAAAAACTGATTGAATAATTCGGCCCTATTGAGGCTTATTTATAGCCTTACAAGACAATCCTAACGCTACTAGGAATCAGCTAACACTTAGCTTTAAAACTAATCCTAATTGAACTAGGCTTTGACCTCTTAATCCCATGTGGAATTTTGGTCATAGCTTTATTTGACTAACTAGAAATTTACTAACTTGACTAAATTAACCAAGCTTATTTAGCAAGGCAGTTCGGCCCATTACACCAAATAACTAACAAAACTTAACATAAAATATTGAAGCCCTAATTAACCCTAAATCCGGTCCAGGCTTTAGGGTTGATCCTCCAATGCAAGCTAATTTCCTTCAATCACTTCGATTAATGTGTACAGCTTGTGATCCTCATTGCCAAACTTTTGAAGATCACTTGAATGATGAATCCTTCCTTGGACAGCTTGTAGCTCTTTCATCATTTTCATCATATGGACAGTATATTTGTTGTGGTGGATCAATTTTCTAAAATGGCGCATTTTATTCCTTGTAGGAAAACAAGTGATACGCGCCACGTTGCTGAATTGTTTTTCAAGGAAGTAGTGAGACTGCATGGAGTGCCATGCACAATCGTGAGTGACCGGGATGTTAAGTTTCTTAGCTACTTTTGGAAGTCACTTTGGGGTAAGTTGGGTACCAAGCTTTTGTTCTCCACATCTAGTCATCCTCAAACAGATGGTCAAACAGAGGTAACTAATCGTACCCTTGGTGCTTTACTTAGAGCTATTATCCAAAAGAACTTAAAAAGGTGGGAAGAGTGTTTACCTATAGCTGAATTTACCTATAATCGCACTACACACTCCACCACTGGCTATTCACCTTTTGAGATTGTATATGGTTTTCAACCCCTAATGCCTTTAGATCTTTCACCTATTCCTATTAAGGAGTGTTTAAGTGCAGATGGAGTCAAAAAGGTTGAGGCTGTAAGAAATTTGCATGAGCGAGTCCGCGCACAAATTGAGAAGAAGAATATGCAATATGCACAACATGCCAATAAAAGAAGGAAGCATGTTGTATTTGAACCCGGTGATTGGGTTTGGGTACATATGCGGAAGGAGGGGTTTCCTGCATCTCGGAGGACCAAATTACATCCTCGAGGAGATGGACCGTTTCGTGTGATATAAAGAATCAATGAGAATGCCTACAAGCTGGAGCATCTTTTAACGTCTCTGACCTTTCTCCTTTTGATTTTGATATTGACCTTGATTCGAGAACGAATCCTTTCGAGGAGAGAGGGAATGATGAGGATAATGGGACGTGTCAGCATCAATATGATCCATTAGCTAGTATTGATGGTCCAGTGACATGTTCAAGAACTAAGCGTGTGAAGGATGCTTTACAATCCTTAATAATCCACCAAGCCAACAAGGAGTAAGCCAAGCTTGACGAGCTAGAGGAGTATGACGTCAATCTGCTTACTTGTACGTTTGAAGTGAATGAATGATCTTGATCGACGCACGCTACAACCGTCTTACATTCACATATTTACTGTATCAGATGTAAGGTGTGGGCACGCCTTACAACCGCAAGTCTTCTGGTCACATAATTATTATGTCAGATTTAAGGTGTGGGCACGCCTTACGACCACAAGTCTTCTGGTCACATTCCTAGTTTCATTAGGATTTTTAGTTTTTTTAGCAAGTCTAAGTAATATTAGGGTTTGTTTTGTAAGGCTTATAAATAGCCACTCTTATGACTATTTTTGGGAAAGATCTTTGACATAATACAAGTGAGGAATTTTCCTTCAAGTTCTTGATTGAACTTCTCTTGAATTCTTGAGTTCTTAACTTGGGATTTTCAAAGTAGACTTTAGCGATTAGCCTTGTTCTCTAATCATGGTGTCTCTTCTTCCATTCATTTTTGCTTGAGGTTGCTAAATTCCTTTGTGGGTTTAGAGGTCTTAGGTTCATAAGAACAAAACTAGTTCAGTTTCCATTGAAGAGAAAAGATCCACTCTAATATTCTTTGTGTTGGGAGGTTCTAGGAGGGTCTGCCCCTAGGGTTGCTCATCAATTTAGCTCCAAACAAATTTCAAACGAGGGTTCAAGGTTTCTCACTTGGTTTTCAAGGAAATCAAAGGCTTTTCTAGATTGATGCAAAGGTTTTATTCAAACAAGTTTCAGGATCAATCAAACTTCAAGAAAAGCACAAGTTGTACAAGAATTTTCAAGAATCACACAAGCAAATATCAGGAATCAAGATGAACACACGAAGAACCAAGAATTCTAAGAACTTCAAGATATTAGGGATTCCAGCCCAACAAGAAATTGATGCACAAGAATCTAGGGTTTACAACCACAATTCCAAGAACACAGGTAAACAAGACTAAAAATTCTTTTTTTTTTTTTTGGATGAACAGTGTTTCGGATGAATAGTAATTCTGCTACAGTAGTGATGAACAGTATGTCTACAATACTGCTACAGTACCGATGAACAGTGCTCCGAATTTTTTTTTTTTGATCACCAACAAGACACAACAAGATTCAAGAACAGAAATCAAATTCAGACACAAATCAAGAAACGATGCATAGGGAAAACACAAAAACCACTAGAGATTAGAAACAACACAATGATGGGAATTCAAACCCTAAAAGGTGGAATTTTTTTTTGTAGGGCTAGGGTTTGGTAGAACAAGAAAGAGGAAAATAATAAAAAGAAAAAGGATATTAACCTGGATCAAGAGGCGAAACTCTGATACCAACTGATGCAAACCTGATTCTCCAAACTCCCACACTTGAAGAAACGATTCGATCATGCAGCGGAAGGATCTATCTTGATCAGGCTATGGATACAATAAGACGGAAATCCTACGACACCTCTAACTCTCGAGATTGCGAACCTACGAATTGAATCTCAACTCATGCCCAAGGAACAAGAAGAGAAAACTCTCAATTTTTATTACTCAAAGTCTTGTCTAAAAAATGTCACAAGGGGGCTATTTATAAGCCTTACAAGACAAAACCCTAATACTACTTGGAACTAGACGACACAAGAATACTAATAAAAATAAGAAAATTCCATGCGCCCAGATGACGCGCCCGCGTCCAGACAAGGGTTAGTCTTCTGGTCGACATCAGATTCCACGTGTCCACATTATGCGCCCGCGTCCAGACGAAGACTAATCTTCTGCCCAAACAAAAGAAACACAACTACTACTGATCTTAGTCCAACTCAACATGAGATCATGGACAAGATCTTTATTCCAAACTAAGACAAATTAAACATACTAATTGGACATGAATTTTACATGAATCCGGTCCTCTTAACCCGTGACCAAGGTTGGACCTCACAAGCTAAGTTGGACGTGATTAGGCTTGATTGATCTTTGATTGCAAGAATCTGGATTCATATCAATTCACATCTAAAAAAATCAAAAGATGTTCCCAGAATCATGTCCATGTCTATCCAAATTCCAATGAATACACCAGTTCCATGGAGAAAACCAAGGGAGTCTCTCATAGATCTCATTTCTCATTTTGACCAAGAGGTCAACCAGTCTATTTCTTTCAAGATTCATTTGCTGGACATACTTATTTTGATGTTTGTTATTGCAGGAAATGTATGAAAAAGAAATGTCCTAAAAAGAGGTCTAGCTGTTGTTCAGATAAAAAGAATCCCAATGCTGAAAAGAAAGAACCACCTTTTACTTCATCCAGAAGTAATTTTGATGGTTATGCTATTCCTTCTGACTAGGTCAAAAAACCTAAAAAATAGCTTTCTCCCTATTACCAAAAGTGTTTGGAAATTCTTGATCAAGAAGGATTAAGAATTAAACCTAAAAAGCTGAAACCTATTCCTCAAATTTGCATGTTCAAAGCAGAGGATTTTCCCCTGCTTCAAACCTTCACCAAAGACAGAGCAAGCCATGCTCCAAAATTTCAGAATGCTCAGACAACGGTTCTACCATCGGGACAAATTGCTCCAATTAACAGAACTGAAGAAATTCTTAATTGGTAGTCAGAAAATGCAATCTGCCAAAATAAAGCTCTTTCCTTGATTCATGAAAAGGTTACTCAAGTCTCTACAAAGATTGACTCTTTTAGAGATGAATCCAAAACTCAGAATTCAGAAGCCTAAAGAATGATTAAAGTCTCGGAAAAAAGACTTGATGAAGTTCATCACAGAATTCCTGAGATTGGAAAACCATTGTACCAACTCCGTGAACAAAAGGAGAAAGATTTTGCACAATTTTCTCGTATCATATCAGTAGTTCGGTGCCTCCCCCTTGCTCTACGTTAGAAGCCATCATTGACTTTCCACTTTTCATCATACACACACAATATATATAGAGATAAATATCCAACATTATATTCGTATAATCTTATCTCTCAATACTAAATCATTGGCAGTTAATGTTATATAAGGTTCCCTGTTTCTGAAGAAAATCTTCATTGGCTTTTCACATCTTACTTTCATGGCAAACGAAATTGACAACGTTCGGTATGAGGAGGAGTTCATATTGAATTCAAGAGGATTGAAGCTGTTTACGTGCAGATGGTTGCCTAAGCATTGTGAGCCAAAAGCTTTGATATTCTTGTGCCATGGTTATGCCATGGAATGCAGCATCTCCATGAAAGATTCTGGAATTCGGCTTGCAAAAGCAGGATTTGCTGTTCATGGGATTGACTATGAAGGCCACGGAAAGTCATCAAGGATTCCTGGTTACGTACCCGACTTCGATGGTCTTGTTGATGACTGCTCCGATCACTTCACCAATATCTGTGAAAGGAAAGAGAACAAGAAAAAGATGAGAATATTACTGGGAGAATCAATGGGAGGAGCAGTGGTTCTCCTACTACACAGGAAGAAGCCAGAGTACTGGGACGGTGCAATTCTGGTGGCTCCAATGTGCAAGATTGCGAATGAAATGAATCCAAATCCTGTGGTGACAACTGTTTTGACCAAGCTTTGCAACTTCATTCCAACTTGGAAGATTATACCAACACAAGATGTTATTGACGCAGCTTTTAGACTTCCTCAAATTAGAGAGGAGATCAGGGCCAATTCATACTGCTACAAGGGACGGCCACGCCTAAAAACTGGCTATCATCTGCTGACGGTTAGCATGGACTTGGAGAGAAGACTTCAAGAGGTTTCCCTGCCATTTATAGTCCTCCATGGTGGGGACGATAGAGTCACCGATCCATCAGTTAGCAAATTGTTGTTCGAGACAGCTTCTAGCACAGACAAGACTTTCAAGCTGTATCCGGGCATGTGGCACGTCCTGACTTATGGGGAGCTACCCGAGAACATCAATATAGTATTTTCAGATGTAATCAACTAGTTAGATGAGAGAACATCCGTGGGTAATTCAAGGCTGGAAATTCAACAAAAACTGGCAAATGATGTTTTAGCAGAAGCAAAGACTGAAGTTTGTGCCTAATTTATATTAAAAAAAACAGAGAGAGAGATAGAGGAGTGAAGTTTGTACGTAGGATAAACTAGCATGGAACAGCAGCAAGGTTGTGACAAAAGCAAATATGTATTTCAATTAGTTTATTTTTCAGTAGTAAATAAAAGCTATAGCTTTGCTTGAAAAAAAAAGGAGAAAGATATTGAGTACTTAAAAAGGCAGAATGAGAGTTTGAAAACAACTGGAAAATTATCATCTAAACCTGTCCAACAACCAAAGGATGATTATTTATCCCATTTTGGAGTAAAACCATTAAGAGAAATGGCCTCACCATTTCTTTTTGGTGCTATCCCATCTTTTCTTCCAACCCCTGTTCAACAGGAAAAACCAGCCTCATCTCAAAATTATGCTAAATGGATTAGGGAACAAAGAGAGATCAGAAGAAAAGCTGAAAAAGAAGAAAAAGAAAGAATCAGACAAGAACAGAAGAAGTTGGAAAAAGGAAAAGAAAAAGTTGAAATCTCAGGGACAAAAGAAGAAAAGGAAACTAAAGATATGTTTATGTTTTCTCAGAAAATTAATCCTATTACTTCTTTCTTGCAGGAACAAGTGGAAGCAAGTATACCCAAGATCTCCATTATGGAAAATACTTCAGAAGAAGAATCATCAACAGAAGATACTACTGAGTCCTATGATTCGGATTCTTATTTTGAGAGTTCTGAATCCCAAAGTTCAGAAGAGGTCTTGATGCGAATCCGGTGGGCTACCATATGTTCAAGTTCAAGCCATCTCATGGTTTAAGTCCATCATGTAAGGATTCGTAGAATTCAAGCACGATTCAAGTGATATTCACATTTGGCTAAGTGTGTATGAGGGTTCAAGCAAGATCACTCCAAGATTTGATTTACTTTAGTTAATAAACGTGTAAACCAGAAGACTCGCACCTGTTAGCCGTGGGCACGCCTTACAAGCTAAAGTCTTCTGGTCGTTGAATTATTGAGCAGTCTTTTTCCATTCTTAGTTAGGTTAAAATAAATTCCTAATTGTTTAGCCTCTAGGATTATTAGTAGTTCCTAAAAACTAGTTTCCTAGTTAGTTAGGGTTTCGGTTCTTTAAACTTCCAAAGCTGTCCGAATTTAGGTTTTCTATTTGGACTAGGATTTCATGTCTTGTAGGCTATAAATAAGCCACCTTATTTCATTTTTAATATACAAGAATTATTCAGCAAATTGCTTTGTGAGTGTTATCACTTCTCTTGCTTCTTTGAAGCGACTTGAATACCTTAGAATTCTCTTAGGTGTTCATTGACTTATCAATTCAAGAACACGTTGAATTGTGGCGTCTTCTACCATTATACCAACGTTCATTGTCCAAGTGCTCAACGGGTGAAGGTCTTCCGCTATGTGTGTGTCAACTTTGTCTACCAATATTCTAGATCCTATGCTTGTCGTGTGCGGGTTGCTTCTTTCTAGGTAGTTCGTATCAGTTGGCCTCAGAGTGCTAGTTGGAGGTAACAAAGTATATCTTTTTCTTATTTTGATTCAATTGTTGTCGTTTCTTGAGTCTTCAAAATTCAAAAAAAAAATATCGGAGTTACTGTTCATCAGCACTGTAGCTAAACTGTTCACCATTACTATTCATCCGGATTCCTCTTGACTGCATCATTCAAATTCTGTGTTTTTTCCTTCGTGTCCTTGCTGTTTTTGTTTCTATTGTATGTCAAGAAAATCAATTGGAAAAACAAAAAAAAAATTGGGTTTTTACCTTACTGTTATCGTTTCTTGTCTAGTCCTTGTCCTTCTTGTTGAGTCGAGTCGTTTCTTGTTGTTTGCTGTCTAAAAACTTCCTTTAGGACGTCTTGCATCTAGTTTCATCTCTTGAGTCAAAAAAAAAATAATAGAAGAGTTTCTGTTTTGTTTCAAATTTGCCCAAACCATAGCTTGCTGGAAAATAGGAATTGCCTCGTGGTTCTTGTGAATCTGAAGTTTCTTGGGCAAAAATTAATTGAATCTTGAAGCTTTCTTGATTGTTATCTTGAGAACTTGAAATTGTTTTGTGGATTTTGAAAGCTTTGGTTCGAGAGGCGTTTTCAAAGTGATTCTTGAAACCTTGCACGTTACTTTCCTAATTCTACTTGCCAAATTCCTTGGCTGCCAAGTTTGTTTCTGTTGTAAAAAAAAAAAAGAAAAAAGGGAAAGAAAAGAAAAGGGCAACGAAAAGAAAAAGAAAAGGGAAAGGATAAGCCAAGAATCCTCCAACAAGAAAGCTTCCTAATCCATTGCAACCAAGCTTCCAAAAACTGCTTGAAGCTCGGTTTCCAAATCAGTTTTGGAAACAAAGAAGTCCACTGCCATAAACCTTCCTATTCTTAAATCCGTTTTGAATTCCTTTTTGGGTGCTGCCATATTTGCTGTCCAAAATCCACCTGGAAAACCGTCCAAAACAGTCACAAAAACATTGCCCATTCCAGAAAGTCCCAAACCAGAAAATCCAAAGGAAAGAAAAGCTGTCCAAGAATCGGTAGGGCTTTCTTGCTTTGCAATAATTTGAGTTTCTGTTCCTAGGGTTGTTTTATCAAATTTCCAGCATTCTAAATTTGTCTAAATCCCGTAGTTCTTTATCCTTGTTGAGCACGAACTGGTTTAAATCTTTGTTTCCTAATCTTTTGTGTCTTAGTTTCCTAATTCTTTTTGTAGTGTTTCCTAATCCTTTGTGTCTTAGTTTCTTAATCTGTTTGTGTCTTTGATTCCTAAACTTTGTGTCTTTATTTCCTAATTTTTCGTGTCATTCTTGCCTAATTCACCGTGGTCTAATTTGGTAAGTTGGTCTACACTAGAAGAAGCTCTAATTTCTTCAAGTTGTTACCAAAGTTGACTTGAGAAGTGATTGGTGAGAGTAATAGAGTGTTTATTGAGTGTAAACACAAGGGTTGAGTGTATACACGTAAGGGAGTGCGTGAGGTCTATTTGCTTTTATTACTAATCATTTTTGCAGGTTAAATGGCATCCCAACAAGTTGAAATTAGTTTCATGATGGAGTCCTTGAAAGAAGCATTAAAACAAGTGATAAATGACAGTTTTGAGCCTCTTGAAAGACGACTTGATCGAATGGTGAATAAGGAAGTCAAGAGGAGGGGTTCCATGCACTCTAGTCATGATTGTCACACACTCAAAGAAAGGACGGATCATCTTCATGCTAAGGAAGTGTACAATGGACGACGTGCTGATGAAGAAAATCAAAAGTGGCGATGTCAAGGACCTAAGCATCGTCAATCCAAGCATTGTGAGCAAAAGGAAGAAAGACCATCTAGGAGGCATAAGGAACAAAATTCATCAATTTCTTCCAAATCTAAGTCTAGGGATGACCTATATAAGGAGGAATCGTGGTGGGACACTTATCAACGTCTTCTACATGAAAAGCAATTGAAGGAGCAAGTTGAAAGCAATATCCAAGAATCTCCTAAAGAAGAGCTTGTAAAGATCATTACTCATGAAAGCCAACATAATCCCATTCAAAGTGAAGTTGAACTAGAATAAATCATAATTGAACCTGAGAAATGGGAGAATGTAGTTGAGTGTGCCATACAAAATATGAGTGTGAGTGAAGAGATAAAATTAGAGAATTTAAATGAGGTAAAAATTGAGAAAGGCACTCAAGAAAAAGAGATTGAAACATCAAGTGAGATGAGTGAGAATGAGTTAGTTATGAAGGTTGATCATAGAGAGTTTGTACTTATGACTAACCATCCTTGCTTTATTTTGCCTAGTGTGTTTATTGAATTTTCACAGGTTAATGAGGCGATTAAAGTGCTTAATCGAGGAGTTACCCGTGATGATTTCAGGTTACTTGTGGATCTTGATGCTAATCAATGGTCAAGTGGATTGCAAATAATTGGTAAATTGGTTATTAATTCCTTTACCATTGACAAGGTAAATTCCTTCCATAAGTCACTTTACTATCATGATACAATTGATAAGATTGGTTTGTTTCCAAAGGTGATACCTAATGTGTCATGGTATGATTCTTATGACGTGAATGAGTATCCTTTGGTTGTATCATTGGTAAAGTCTTTTGCTAATATTCTTGAGTTAGTTGGCATTGTTTTGGTTCATGCACCTAATGTGGTTAATCATATTGGTTTTATGGAATTTGACAAATCTATGTTTTTGCTTTATGATTATTCCACTAATGGAAATTTGAAGCTTACAGCCGAAATTCATCTTGGAATAAGTATGAATGAGCATTTGGCCATGGAGTTTAAAGTAGCTTTACTTACTAATGAACTTGATGTTTCCTTACTTACTTTTATTTCTAATAATTTGCAAGTTCATCAAGGTGAATTGAAGTACAATTTTTCAAGTTCTAATCCTCGAACCATTGGTGAATTGGTGATGTTTCACGGCCTAGCATGTTGCTACCAACAAGCATGGGGTTTTGTCTTGCCTAAACAAGAGAAAAGGATCTTCCTAATTAGTGCTTCAAAAGATGAACTTTATACTTACTATTCTGCCCTAACTAATTCATTACTTTTATGGACTGTTTTGCATGCCAATGATCCATGGATACTTGTGTCGAGTACATTTGGCTTAATTATTGTTAATCATCTTGCCATGAATGTGATAGAATTCTGCCCTATACTTCTTTGTTATTATGGTGGAGTTTATGAGCTTATCATGGTTATGCCCTTGAGTGTACTTAGTGAGCTTACTTTATCTATGCAAGTGCATGTTTTTTATTGTGTATGTGAATTGAGTAGCATCATATTGAAAGATACATGTGTGCATGATATGACTAGTTCTTTAAGGATTAAGAAGTTTAACAAATCTATCTATTTACTCCAATATCCTCAATCTCTAGTTAGCTGTAGTACCCCTACGGTTGCATTTGTTCTAGTCATGGGAGTATTGTTTTGCGTTTTTTGTGGTTTAATTCTTTTAGTGAAGCCATACGTTCCAAGTGATTTTATACATGTTATGGCTTTCAAATTCATTGTTATTATTGCTAAGATTGTCAATGTGTGTGATATAGTCTATCATCTTGGACTCATGAGTTTTGATAAGGCTGTCCATCTACTCTATGACCTTCATGCAAAGAGTTGTTTGAGGTTTGATGTGAAAAGCACTAGTTTAAATCAATTTTTGAGTCTTTATAAGTTATTTAATATTTTTGAGTTTTGTGATCCTTATTTATGTGAGTGTGATGCTTGTCCATATCGTTTTGTTAGTGAGTTTTTGCATTATACTAAATGTCCTAATAATGTGTTGCGTGCTAACCAAATTGATAATCTTCTTGGTGCAACTAGTGTTTGCGTATCCTTTGTTTTTACTCATCCTATAATTTTTGTGTTTGATCCAGGCATAGATTTGAAGGATGATTGTGACCATAGTGAGGCTACATGTGATACGTATTCGTGGTTCATGGAACGTGAGCATCCTTGTTGGCCTTGGTTTGTGCATGAGTTAAGATCGTGGTTGAAGCGTGCTTGTTGGTTCCACTTCAAGCTAAGTAGAAGGCATGCTTCATGGCTTGCATTTATCCACGTGTTACCTACAATTCTTCTCCTCAAGCAATCGTTCAATTTGGGACAAATCACTTTTAAGAGGAGGGGAATGATGCGAATCCGATGGGCTACCATATGTTCAAGTTCAAGCCATCTCATGGTTTACGTCATGCAAGGATTCGTAGAATTCAAGCACGATTCAAGTGATATTCACATTTGGCTAAGTGTGTATGAGGGTTCAAGCAACATCACTCCAAGATTTGATTTGCTTTAGTTAATAAACGTGTAAACCAGAAGACTCGCACCTGTTAGCTGTGGGCACGCCTTACAAGCTAAAGTCTTCTGGTCGTTGAATTATTGAGCAGTCTTTTTCCATTCTTAGTTAGGTTAAAATAAATTCCTAATTGTTTAGCCTCTAGGATTATTAGTAGTTCCTAAAAACTAGTTTCCTAGTTAGTTAGGGTTTCGGTTCTTTAAGCTTCCAAAGCTGGCCGAATTTAGGTTTTCTATTTGGACTAGGATTTCATGTCTTGTAGGCTATAAATAAGCCACCTTATTTCATTTTTAATATACAAGAATTATTCAGCAAATTGCTTTGTGAGTGTTATCACTTCTCTTGCTTCTTTGAAGCGACTTGAATACCTTATAATTCTCTTAGGTGTTCATTGACTTATCAATTCAAGAACACGTTGAATTGTGGCATTTTCTACCATTATACCAACGTTCGTTGTCCAAGTGCTCAACGGGTGAAGGTCTTCCGCTGTGTGTGAGTCAACTTTGTCTACCAATATCCTACATCCTATACTTGTCGTGTGCGGGTTGCGTCTTGCTAGGCGTAGTTGTATCAGGTCTCATCAGATTCAAGTTCAGAGATCAAAGCGGTTCCCAATGTTCTCATGGCTTGAGAAGCAGAACCTGAAGCAGAGGTTGTTTTCCCCTCAGATGAAGAAGAAGTTCTTGATGAAGAACCACAAAGGAAATCTAAGAATACCAAATAGGGGAGTATTTCTATCTTTACTCTTGATGACATTCCATCATCTCAATGGGAAAAAAGATTTCAAGAGTTTCATGCATGGATATTGGTGATTAGAAATATTACAATTGATTCACCATTTGATATTTTGAGTGAATTCAGGCGACATTTTGCAGGAATTTTAAAAGATTGGTGGAATTCACTTGGAACAATGATAAAACCATTTTCCTCATCATGACAAGATTTTTCAAGTAATTGAAATCATGAACATTACATTTTGGGAGTTTTGGTGAAAATAAAGAACTCAAAAGAAAGAAGTTTTTTTCAAATGAAGTGTCAATCTTATGAGCGAAAAGATCTCAATAAACATTTCAAAAGAATGACACAACTCTTTATGTTCTTGGGGTGACATAGAATTTGAAACAAGCATTTCTTACATCTCTTCCTCATATTTTGTCCAATAGTGCTGAGATATATATTCATAATAGATATGGTTCTATTTTGAATCTCACTGTAGGACAAATACGCCAAGCAGTTTTCTTATCCCTTGAAGAAATTTTCAACAAGAGAAAGGTGATAAAAGAATATATGAGAGGAGATGCCTGCATGGATCAAGCTTGTAGAAAGCCAAAATTGATTATAAAAGGAAAATGCAAAGCCTGCACAAAGAAGAAAATGTTTTCTAATAAATTTTCTAAAAGAAAACTTAAGAAAATCAAAACAGTAGGAAAATTCTACAAAAGAGGAAGAAAATGGAAATTCTTCAAGACGAAGAAAAACATGGACAAATCATCAGACAGATGCATCATTTGTGGACAAAAAGGACATTATGCTTCTAAGTGCCCACAACAAAAGAAGAAGACTCTCAATCTTATTTAGAAAGTCCAGGATGAACTTAAAATCCCTGTTCTTAATGAATTAGAAAATGTTTTTTTTGAAGAAGATGAGCCTACTGATAAGACTGTTTTTGCATTGCAGGTCCAAGAACCCAAAAATCAGTTCCATTACATGCAAGCAGCTAAAACATGTCCTCAAGCATTACTTCATGTCTTAAAGTCAAAATATGATAAATCAATTCCTGTTATTGGTTTCTTTGACTCAGGTGCAGAGATGTCCATCCTCAATCAAGAAGTTCTTCCAGATGAATGCTGGAAATATGAATCCCATGTTTTCAGAGCTGTAAATAGTGAGTTATTTGAAACCACCAAGGTAACCAAAAAATCAATTACTGATCGGGTTTTCTAGTTGTGAATTAAAGACTCACATTCTTGGAGGAAAAATGCGAGGAAAAGATCGGTTATTGGATTTGATATTTATGAAAGGATTTGTATGTTTTAAAGCAAAAGGGATTGATCAAAAGTGGCGATTCTTATTGCTGTATCCAAAACCTTTTCATATGTGATTCCACATTATTAGAAAGACTCAATTCAGAAATTGGGGACTTTATTGTTAATCAATCTTGTGCGGAAAATCATGTGGAATTCATGAAAAAATGTGACCGTCCTTTGTGGAAAAACTCAAATTTCTTCATTAAACTCCCATTTTTCAAAGCTGAAAAAAGATCCAACAAAAGTCAGCCACCCTAGAATGAACCCTGATCATTCCAAACTTGCTGAAAAGGAATGTCTAGAACTACTTGAATTTGATCTCATCAAAATTTTAGATTCGCAGTGGGCATGTCAAGCCTTTTATGTTAATAAGCGATTTGAACAAGTTCAAGGGAAAATGAGGTTTGTCATCAACTACCAACCTTTGAATTTATTCTTGGCCGATGACAAATTTCCCATTCCAAATAGACATTCTCTGTTTTCTCAACTTGCAAAAGCAAAATGGTTTTCAAAGTTTGATTTAAAATCTGGTTTTTGGCAACTTGGAATATGTATTGAAGATAGGTATAAAACTGTTTTTTGTATACCGAATCATCACTACCAATGGAAGGTAATGCCTTTTGGTTTGAAGACAGCACCTTCTCTTTTTCAAAAAGCTATGATTTGTGTATTTGAGCCTATTCTTCATACATGTCTTGTGTACATTGATGATATTTTATTATTTTCTGAAACATTTGAGGAGCATATCTCTTTGCTCTACAAATTTTGTGAAATTGTTGAAAGTTTTGGAATAATGCTTTCTGAAAAGAAAATGATGTTGTGTCAACAACAAATAAATTTTCTGGAAATGAAAATTTCAAATGGGACTTATGTTCCTGAGACTCATATTGGAGATGCTATCAAACATTTTCCTGAAAAAGATTTTTCAATGAAACAGATTAGACAGTTTCTTGGTATTGTGAATTATGTTAGGGATTTTATCCCTAATGTGTCAAAACATACTCGTCCTTTGAATGATCTTCTCAAAAAGATTCCAATTCCGTGGGGAAAAGATCAAACTCAGTCTGTTCAAGCTCTTAAACAGATTCTGAATAATCTTCCTGTTCTTCATATTACTTCCTCAAAAAATCTCATTCTTCAAACTGATGCCAGTGACCATTATTGGGGAGCTGTTCTCCTTGAAAAACAAGGAAAAGAAAGAAAATGTTGTGGGTTTGCTAGTGGAAATTTCAAAGATGGTCAGTTGCATTATCACTCTTCTTACAAAGAAATTCTTGTTGTGAAAAATGCAATTGAAAATTTTGAGTTTTACCTAAGACCCTATTTTTTCACAATTGAGATGGATATGAGAAGTTTTTCTCGTATGCTTTCTTTCAAAAATAAGAAAATCTCAAATGCTTAATTACTCAGATGGTCAAATTGGTTTTCCCAATTTTCATTCACTGTTACTCATATTAAGGGAAAGTCCAATATTGTTGCTGATTTTTTCTCAAGATACCCACGTGATCCTTCACATCCTGCATTTGTGATACGATTCATGGCTGCCCAAGATGGAGGAAATCATTGGAAATCTTACAAGTCCATTAGCTTTGAGTCGGGGGTTGTATTACATCCATTTTAGTAGTTTTATAGTAGTTTTATTAGTTGAATAATTGGCTAAGTGCATGTTTACCTGCGTTAGAGGGCGTTAGTTAGTTTAGTATGTTAGTTAGGTGAATTGGTTGGTCATTCAATAAAGGTTTAGCCATGCCTTGTGGCCTTAGCAGACCCTAGTTAGTTATGCTTAGTCGTTATTAGTTCATTGGCTAACCTTAGCCAAGTGGGGTTAGGTTTATAGGATTAGCCTATTTAAAGGCTCATAGGCCGCATGTAATGATATATCGGCGAAATCAGAAAACACCTGCGAGAGTCTCTCTTGCTTCCTTGAAGCGTTCTTGAGTATCTTAGATTGTTCTAGGGTTATTCAATTCCAGAACGATCTGACGTGCCAAACCGTGTGGAAACTTCATTTTAAAACTACCACGGATCTAGAAGGCTAAAACGCGCTTGACACAATGAACGTAGCGAAAAAAATCAAGAACCCATTGATCACCCATAGCGATCCCTTGATATGGTAGGGGCCACAATCTAGGCGTGTTCCCTAGATTGATAAGTCAAGTGAATACCCTAGAACAATCTAAGATACTCGAGAGCTTCAAGGAAGCAAGAGACTCTGGAGGTGTTTTCGATTTCTTCCATAATTGTCTATTACATGTGGCCTATGAGCCTTTAAATGAGGCTAATCCTATGTAAACCTAACCCTAAGGCTGGTTAGCGTAATGAACTAATAACGACTAAGCATAACTAACTAGGGTTCACGTGGAAGTTGATTCGCGTCTGCGAAATCTTTGAGGAATCTTATGGGCGGTCTCGATGCATGCGAAATGCATGCTTTGATTACGGATTGAGGTTGTTTGTGATCAAGGATTTAGAAATGTTCCGCGTGGAAGTTGATTCTAACGTTGGCGGCTCAAATGGTCAACTAAAATGCAAACTCCGTTTCAATACCGCTACCTAATCTCGACGGATTGACAATTTGATATGGTGACTTGCGGTGCAACATGGTTTTAGGCAAAAATCACGATTCGATGCTTTGGCAAATTTAGGAAGTGGGGGTGTTAGTGCTATATTTCAATCCTTTGATCAACTACCACGCGACTTATGCAGGGAACTTATGACAATATGGATGGGTTTCAAATCCCATCCTTTTCGATTTAAAGATGTCCAATTTGTAGGAGGTAGGTTTGCCCTCAAGTTTTTTTTTTCTTCGATATAAATAAAGGGGAGCTTTGCCCATTAAAAAAAAACTAGGGTTGGTTGGGGCTTGGCGAACTCTTTATTGAATGACCTAACAATTCACCTAACTAACATACTAAACTAACCAAGGCTCCTCAACATGCAACATGCACTTAGCCATTTTCAACTAATAAAACTACTATAAAACTACTAAAATGGATGTAATACAACCCCCGACTCAAAGCTAATGGACTTGTAAGATTTCCAACGATTTCCTCCATCTTGGGCAGCCATGGATCGTATCAACTCCCCTCTTCTTGAAAAGATTTGCCCTTGAATCAATAGATCTCTTAGAAGACAGCAATGTCAAAAAGATTTGAATGAAAATTAGCAAAGTCACACGTCGCTTGGATAACTTGAGAATGCTTAGCTTGAAAAGGAATTCAAACCATGGAATATGCCATATTCTATGAACCATAAATTCCACAATATTCTCGAACAAACAGCTTGTAACATCAGAAAGTGCATTAGGTAGCAAAATGAGTTGCACTCGAACTAAGGGATGCATGCAGGCCATCCTAATAAGGAAACAAGGTAATGCCTTGATGACCAGTTGGTGATAAACATGAGAAGTAAGATTCATGTACCTATCTTTGGTGGGGACAATTAGGGTCAACAGTAATTTGACTTTTTTAGACTACTGTTTGGGTTGACGGATTTTCCTTATCCTACTAAAAATTTGGTCCAAACATGGCTAAAGTGTAAATCTATATTTCATAGAATTATTGAAAATAAAACTCAACTAATCTTTGCTTCGACAAAGTTCATCAAAGTTGGTCACTTATTCCTTGCTAAAAATAGCCTATGAAATTAATAACAAATAAAAGAAATTTTGCATGGTGGGGAAACTAAACTTATTAATGAGGCGGTCTTGAGAATTCTTGACGATTGGCAGTGTAATTGTTCTCACATCATTCCCTCCTCTTGAAAGATTCACCCTCGAATCAATGGATCTCTTGGAGAGACAACAATGTCATGGGAAGGATTTGAATGAACATTAGCAAAGCGAGATCACATGTATACATTTGGGACAACTTGAGAATGCTTAGCTTGAAAGAACTCAAATCATGGAATAGGCCACATTCTATGAACCATAAATTCCACAATATTCTCGAACAAACAGCTTGTAACATCACAAAGTGCATTAGGCAATAAGCAAAATTGGTGCACTCAAACTAAGGGATGCATGCGGACCATCCTCCGATGGGGAAACTAGGTAATGCCTTGATGACCGGTTTAGTGATGAACATGAGTGAAACTAAACCATGTACTTGTGTGATGCAGGGACAAGATGGGAGTAATTTCGACAGGTTCAACCTTGTTTAGGACGGATTTTCCTTGTATCCTACTAAAAATTTGGTCCAAACCGAAGGCTAAAAACTGGCAGTAAACTACTTGAATAATGAAAATAAAACTCAACTAATGTACACAACTTGGTCAAAGTTGGTCACTTATTCTAGCTAAAAATAGCCTATGAAATTAATAACAAATAGAAGAAATATTGCATGACTAAGCTTCAAAACTTTTTTTTTATCAAAGCTAGCAATTGCCCTATTTTATTAATAATAATCAACATATTTTATGTGAGGTGTCGATGTACCCCGTTTAATTCTAACATTTGAAACTCTAGTTTTGATATAGTGGTGTTACCAACTTACTTTGTGCTTGTTAACTTTAGTAGCATATCGACCAAGCAGCAAGAATGAAGATGGCGTAAGTGAGGTGAAAAGCAGCTAGGAATCCTCAACCATATTAGCCTCTGAGCTTGATGGTGAAACTTCGAGCTCAAATGCCTAAGCTGCCTAATCCTATGTATCACCGATCTTACATAAGGAGGACCCCATTCCGAGCTCAAGGATTGACCCGCAGTGTATTGAGTCTGTCTCAATGATCCGAGATTAGGGGTGTGCATTGATTGCAAAATCGGTATGGTTAATTGAATTGGTAATTGGTTATTTTCCTCTAAAAGTCTAAACCGTTTCCAATTTCAAATTGAATTTGGTAAATGAAAATCGGTTACCAAATTGAATTCAACTTGATACAAAAATCATATTATTATCCGAATTGGGACTTTTGCTAGTTTATTTAATTGTTTATAGTTTGTATGTTGTAATTTGTTTTTATCAATTATCACAATTTAGTAATTAAAGCATATTACAATTTACAATTTACATTCTTTAATAGTGTAATTTACAATTTTGGTCTCTAAATTTTTGTACATTCATTGTGTTTCTCATTAATAAATTTGTATTCTCGATTTGAACCCCAAAATTATTCACAATTTAACATAGTAGTCATGTTCTACCTATTTGAAAAATTAATTTAAAGTCATTTGATCCCTTATACATACAAAATTATATCTCAACTCCTTGGTTAGTGATAAAGTGGTATTAGTTACAATTTATAATCTACAAAATATATGATAATTTACAATGAATCAATGATTAGTGTTATTTCCCCACTTAATGGAAAAAAACTTGTGGTTTACAAATTATATGTAATGTATTGTAATGCACACCGATGCATTACACTTATTATCCTTGTTTCTTAGTTTTTGCATAAATTAAATGCTTTATTTGCAAATGATTTGATTGCTTTCAAAAGTGAAAACTAATAGGCCAATATACTAATATGTTGTCCACTTGTCATGCGTATTTTCTAATTCTAATTATGTATAAAATGGTAAGTATTCTAGTTATGTATTATTGTATACCATTTGTATTAATATAGTCATATTACAAATTCTAAAATAGTATATTATAAATAATGATTAGTGTTATGTCACTTAATCCGCATTATAATTCACCAATTAAGTAACTTTTAATGCATGCTACGTTATACTTATATTTATTCTTATTTCTTACACCGTAATTTAAATGCTTAAGTTGCAAATGACTTGATTACTTTTAATGGGTGAAAACTAATGTACTAATATACTATACTTATTATCTAATTCAAGTTATATATAAGTGATAAGTGTTATAATTATTTACTATTATATATTTGTATTAATATAGTCGTATTACAAATACTAAGATGGTATATTGTAAATAATGTGTATTAGTTATGTGTCACTTAATCAGGAGTTCACAAATTATATGTGCAATGCGGTATTAATTACTATCTATTATTAATAACTTATTAGCCTTTATCTATATATATATTCATGTATATATTACATATATATATATATATATATACCCAATTTTATAAACTAATTTGGTAATTGAATTCGAAATCGGTAACCTATTTTTGTTATAGTCAATTCCGAATTCAGTATTATTAATACAAATTAAGAAAATCTATTACTATTTCACACCATGTGTTGAAATTGGTTGAATTTGGTATATCTTAGATTATGTACCAAATTACAAATACCAATTCAAAATACAAAATTCAATTGAAATCGGTTATGAAATCGGAATCTGAACCAAATTTACGCATTACACCTACTTGGGAGATGCCCTTCAGTGACAAGCTCGATCCTAAGCAACATGAGCCTGCGCATACTATACGAGGGGAAAGGTTTCCAGAAAAGTCAGTAGGCAAACGCAGTACCAGCCCCGTCCGCCTTTCCACGCGATGCCGCGTCAAGGTCAGGTGGAGCTGTATGTTCAAAGTTCAAACCATCTCATGATTTAAATCCATCATGCAGGGATTCGTGAAGTTCAAACGCGATTCAACATGGCGTATTTGGTTTATTTTGGATTCATAAAGGGTTGCACAGAAGACTTGCACCTATTGGCGGCATAGAGCATGCCAAGTGGTCGAGTCTTGCAGTCCACTTTCCACCGCACGCGTTGAAGCGTGGGCACAGCCCTATAAGCTAAAGTCTTCAGTGTGGTGAAATTATTGAGCAGTCTTTTTCCATTCTTAGTTAGGTTAAAATAAATTCTAATTGTTTAGCCTCTAGTATTATTAGTAGTTTCCTAAAAGTAGTTTCCTAGTTAGTTAAGGTTTGGTTCTTCAAGCTTCCAAAGCTGGCGAATTTAGGTTTCTACTTAGATTAGGATTTAGGTATCTTGTAGGCTATAAATAGCCCTTCTTATTTCGATTTTTAACAACAAAATTTTCAGAAATAACATTGAGTGTTTATCACCTCTCTTGCTTCTTTGGCGACTTGAATATTAGGTGCTCTTTAAGGGTTCATTGACTTATCAATTCAAGAACACGTTGAATTGTGGCGTCTTCTACCTTTATACCGTTCGTTGTCCACGTGCTCAACGGGTGAAGGTCTTCAGCGGTGTGTTCCAACTTTGTTTACCAAAACCTAGATCCATCTTTAGGTGCGGGTTGCGTTATTAGTGCGTGGTTACGTGTCAGTTAGGGTACCTCAGAGCTAGTTGGAGGTAACAAGGTATATCTTTTTTCTTGTTTTGAGTCAATTGTTGTCGTTCCTTGTGTTCTCAAATTCAGTTGTGTCCCAAAAAAAAAAAAATCAGATTCTGCTTCATAAACCTTGTGGCTTCTTGTTCACCAGCTAGCTGTTCATCAATTCCTCTTGATTGCATCATTCAAATTCTGTGTTTTTCCTTCGTGTCCTTGCTGTTTTTGTGTCTATTGTATGTCAAGAAAATCAGAGAAAAAAAAAATAGTTCGATTCTTGCTTAGTTGTTCTTGTTCTTGTTTCTTCTTTATCGTTCTTGTTCTTCTCATTAAAGTCTTGTCTTTTTTGCTTGTTGTTCTTTGATAAGCTTGAACCAATCTTGATTGTCTAAGTGCTGTTTAGGGTTAGTGTTGTGCATCTAGTTTACTTTGAGTCAAAAAAAAAAAGAAAGAAAGAAGGAGTCTTGTCAGAAAGTCAATGCTGGGAAATAGAAACTGTTTTGGTGATTCTTGCAAAAAAATTAAAGTTCTTGGGCATACCTGATTGAATCTTGAAGCTTTCTTGATTGTGGTTGTGTGATCTTGATACTATTACACCAATCTTGAAGCCATTCTTGAATACAATTTGATTCTTGCAAGTTGTAATCGGTTCTTGAAACTATTCTTGTTGCAGCCCTAACCGTTTCTTGTTGTTGAGAATTGTTGCTTTGTGAAAAAAAAAAACAAACAAAGAGCAAAACGTAAAAGAAAGAAAAGGAAGCCTAAACCAAGAACCATGAAAAGAAAGCCTTTAAAATCGGTTGGCTCAAGGAATCAAATCAACTTTGGAATTAAAAAGCCACCGCCATAAGGCTCTTTATTTTAACCCATTCTCAATTCCTTTTGGAAACAATTGCTGCCAACTTGGCTGACCAAATTGAGCCTGGAAAACTGTCCACAAGCAGCCACAAAACATTCCAAAATTCAGCAAGCTTCCAATAAGAAAATCGAAACATCAAAGCTGCCAAACCGTTGGGTGGATTGCTTCAATTCATTCTTTCCCCCAATCAGCTTTGAAACCACTCCTTGGGAAACAAGTGCCGCATATTTACAGCCAAAAAACCACCTGCAAACAGCACCCAAAACCCGAATTCTGTCCAGAAATTTTTTTTTTGGAAAATCAAACCAAGAAATTCCTCTCAAGTTTGGATTAGGGTTCCTTGTCTTAAGCAATAAAGACACCTTGTTTTCTAGGATTTGTATTCAGCCTTTAAGGTAAATTCCAGCACCTTTAGTTTGCTTAAATTCACTATAATCTTGTTCTTGTTGAGCACGAAATTGTTATTTCATATTTCTTGTTTCTAAGTTCTAATTCTAATTGAATCTTGAATTCAGTTTCTTTTAGTCTTTCTTTTTTCCAAATCTGTCCTAATTTTTGTTTCTTACTTTTACTCTTTATTTTCTCAAATTCTTGCATCATTCTTGTCTACAAATCACCGTGGTCTAATTTGGTAAGTGGGTTAACACTAGAAGAAGCTCTAATTTCTTCAAGTTGTTACCAAAGTTGACTTGAAGTGATTGGTGAGAGTAATAGAGTGTTTATTGAGTGTAAACCACGAGGGTTGAGTCTTATACGTAAGAGAGAGTGCATGGTCTATTTGCTTTTATTGCTAATCATTTTTTGAGGCTTAAATGGCATCCCAACAAGTGAAATTAGTCTCATGATGGAGTCCTTGAGGGAAGCATTAAAACAAGTGATAAATGGCGGTTTTGAGCCTCTTGAAAGCGACTTAATCAAATGGTGAATAAAGTCAAGAGGAGGTTTAGCTCTAATCATGATTGTCACACACTCAAAGAAAGGGCAGATCATCTTCATGCTAAGGGCGTTATACAATGGACGGCGTCCGAAGAAAATCAAAAGTGGCAATGTCAAGAATCTAAGCATCGTCAATCCAAGTATTGTGAGCAAAAGGAACAAAATTCATCAATTTCTTCCAAATCTAAGTCTAGGGATGACCCATATAAGGAGGAATCATGGTGGGAGACTTATCAACGTCTTCTACATGAAAAGCAATTGAAGGAAAAGTTGAAAGCAATATCCAAGAATCTCTAAGAAGAGCTTGTAGAGATCATTGCTCATGAAAGCCAACATAATCCCATTCAAAGTTAAGTTGAACTAGAAGAAATCATAATTGAACCTAAGAAATGGGAGAATGTAGTTGAATGTGCCATACAAAATATGAGTGTGAGTGAAGAGGTAAAACTAGAGTGAGCATGAGGGTAAAAGTTGAGAAATACACTCAAGAAAAGAAATTGAAACATCAAGTGAGAAAAGTGAGAATAAGTTAGTTATGAATATTGATCATAGAGAGTTTGTACTTATGACTAACCATCCTTGCTTTATTTTGCCTAGTTTGTTTGTCACTTTTTCACAGGTTAAAGAAGCTCTCCAAGTGCTAAATTGTGAAGTTACTCTTGGTGCTAATCAGTGGTCAAGTGAATTGCAAATAATTGGTAAATTTGTTATTAATTCCTTTACCATTGACAAGGTAAATTCCTTCTATAAGTCTCTTTACTATCATGATACAATTGATGAGATTGGTTTGTTTCAAAGGTGATACCCTTCCCTTATGTGTGGGTATGATTCTTATGGCGTGAATGAGTATCCTTTGGTTGTATCATTAGTAAAGTCTTTTGTTAACATTCTTGAGTTAGGCGGCATTATTTTGGTTCATCGCGCCTAATGTGTTGCGTGCTAACAAGTTGATAATTTTCTTGGTTGCAACTAGTGTTTGCGTATCCTTTGTTTTTACTCATCCTATAATTTTTGTGTTTGATCCAGGCATAGGTGGAAGGATGATTGTGACCATAGTGAGGCTACATGTGATACATTATTAGTGGTTCATGGAACGTGAGCATCCTTGTTGGCCTTGGTTTGTGCATGAGTTAAGATCGTGGTTGAAGCGTGCTCGTTGGTTCCCCTTCAAGCTAAGTAGAGGCATGCTTCATGGCTTGCATTTATCCGTGTTACCTACAATTCTTCTCCTCAACAATCATTCGATTTGGGACAAATCGCCTTTAAGAAGCGAGGGAATGATCGAATCCGGTGGGCTACCATATGTTCAAGTTCAAACCATCTCATGGTTTAAATCCATCATGCAAGGACCGTAGAGTTCAAGCCACGATTCAACATGATTTGGTTTATTTTAGGTTCATAAAGTGCAAACCAGGAAGACTTGCACTTAGTTAGCCGCAGCTTACAAGTCGAGTCTTGATCCCTTTCTGCACTTAGAAGCGTGGGCCATGCTTACAAGCTAAAGTCTTAGTGTGAAATTATTGAGCAGTCTTTTTCCATTCTTAGTTTGGTTAAAATAAATTCCTAATTGTTTAGCCTCTAGTATTATTAGTAGTTTCCTAAAGTAGTTTCCTAGTTAGTTAAGGTTTGGTTCTTCAAGCTTCCAAAGCTGGCGAATTTAGGTTTCCTACTTAGATTAGGATTTATTATCTTGTAGGCTATAAATAGCCCTTCTTATTTCGATTTTTAACAACAAATTTTCAGAAATAACATTGAGTGTTTTATCACCTCTCTTGCTTCTTTTGAAGCGACTTGAATACCTTAGAGTGCTCTTTAAGGGTTCATTGACTTATCAATTCAAGAACCGCGTTGAATTGTGGCGTCTTACCTTTATACCAGCGTTCGTTGTCCACGTGCTCAGCGTGGTGAAGTTCTTCAGCGGTGTGTTAACTTTGTTTACAAAACCCTAGATCCTACATCTTTTGTGCGGGTTGCGTTATTGATTAACGTGGTTGGTATCAACCAGAGGCCGGTTTCCACGAGGCGAACCATGAATTTAGCTTGATACAGTACGGCTGACCAAACCACTAGTTTCCATGGCTGAGGAACACCTTTTACCCAAATCAAGTAACTCCCTCCAGACCGGCACGCCCAATCAACCAGTCTAGCCGAGACAATAAAACCTAATTCACATTGTAATGTGAAACAAATACTCCCAAATCCCGACACCCCCTCATATTTGCATCGATTCCGACCCTTCCAAATAAATCAAAAAATCACAGACGGGGCAATCTGAAGCAACTAGGCGAACTTGCTTACTGGACAACTTGATTGACCACCAAGAAAGCAACCGACTTTGTACCGATTGATTTTGGCCAAAAATTCCAAGCGGCAACTCAAAATACTTCCAAACTGCATTCGATAACTCACTCATAGAAATGAATGAGTCATAGACTCAATTGCCGCGGAAGCACAACACACACATCGTGACAGGCCATGGATGCCAAACTGAGACAAGACCTGATTCACCGGCAACCAGGCGAACTTGCTTACTGGACAACTTGATTGACCACCAAGAAAGCAACCGACTTTGTACCGATTGATTTTGGCCAAAAATTCCAAGCGGCAACTCAAAATACTTCCAAACTACATTCGATAACTCACTCATAGAAATAAATGAGTCATAGACTCAATTACCAGTGGAAGCACAACACACACATCGTGGCGGACCATGGATGCAAGCGAGACAAGACGATTCACGGGGCTTGGACAGCAGCATTCTCTACATAAAAAAGGAGATTTTCAATGGCAGTCCGGACTGCCAAATCCCATGAATCGAGTAGGCTTGACCTTCTAAGAAGAGAATAACTCGTACGAACCTTGAAAGTCCCCGTATTACTTAACGGCCAAGTTAATACATCCCGATCATTCCTCGAGGCCAAAAAAATACTCTGTACCCTTCGAACAACCTCCTCTGGAACCGTAGATGCAATCAAGGATAGATCCAGCGTTGGCCTAGCTAGAGTCAGAAACCAACCCTTGAAAGTTCAAGTCCTTAAACTTCCATGCCAATGGACCCAACCCTGACCAATTGTCCCAACAAAATGAACCGACCCATGAAGATCCCAAAGCACCTCAGACTCCACTGGAGCCCTCTTTGACATCATAAGCGCCTCCATGTCAGCTTTGAAGGCTGAGAGATAATCTCCCTTGTTGGTGAGCCCAGCAATCTGAGAACATACATAAACTCCGCCCAAAGAGACCCTGGGGAATCTCCATACGACTTATAGACCAAAACATCGACCACTTGATCTAAGGCACAGAAACCCCCCCTCACTCAATCAATCGGCCAGCACATTTTTCTCCCGGCCTTGATGAAGCGATAGCCATATTCGGAAGAGCCGAAAATTGGAAAATATTTTCTCAAGTTGTTGAATCACCCCAGGCGGCCCGCGATAATAAGTAGATAGCAAGTGAAGCAAAACCTGATTTAAGGAGCACAATTGCGACCCAGCTGAAAGGAGCTTCTTGCTCCACACTCAATCTAGCATTTACCAACCAGCCGAGAATAGCCCTTTGGGTTAATGCGCCAACAAATAGCGGACAACCCAAATATTTGATCGGCAAAGACATCAGTTTGAAAACTGTGATGGCGAGGTCGATGTAGAGTCCGCTTGCCTCTGGACCCACCATAAAACCACTCTTGGATACATTAACCAACTGACCCAAACATTGCTAATATCATTTCAAAACCAACATTACCTGGCTAAGCAACTTTCTCGTCCCTTGCGTGAAGATCAGAAGAACATCATCAGCATATGCTAAATGGGTCACCAGGGGACATCCACGAGCTACAAAAAATGGGGAATAGCTCTTATTCTCTAGCAACTTATTTAAAGACCTAGATAGCACCTCAGCAGGAATTATAAATAAGGCCGAAAACAGCGGATCACCCTGCCGAAGCCCTTTGGTCGAGGAGAAGAACTGATGTGATTTGACAACGGACCTAGACGAATATCAAGTTGGAGTTGCGGAAAACTCTTGACCCCTCTAACCCGAACTTCTGAACCTTGAATTTAATCTCAGCAGTAGAACAATGAATTGAGAACCAAGGCTGTTGGTAGATGACGCCACAATCAAGTGTGGTTCTTGATTGATAAGTCACTTGAACACTCAAACTCTCTCAAGTATTCAAAGAAGAATCTCTTAGGAAAAGAGACGTGTTATTCTCACAGGAATAAGCTGAAAATTTGATTGATAAAACTTGTTAATAAATTCGGCCCTAGGAAGGCTTATTTATAGCCTTACAAGTAATCCTAATACTACTAGGAATCAATTAACACTTAACCTGAAAACTAATCCTAATTGAACTAGGCTTCTGGCCCATTAAACCTTGTAGGTAATTTGGCCAAAGCTTAAGTAATCAAAACAGAAATTAAGCTAACTTACTAATGGTAATTGGACTTAATTAACCAAGCTAAATTAACAAGGCAAGTCGGCCCAACACACTAAGTAAACAACGAAATTAAACTAACTCTAAATCTGGCCCAAGCTTCTTCTAATGCAGTTTCCTTAGCTTCAATTACTTGGATTAATGTGTACAGCTTGTGATCCTCATTGCCAAGCTTTTGAAGATCACTTGAATGATGAATCCTTCCTTGGACAGCTTTTAGCTCTTTCATCAAGAACCCTGCCGGGCGACCATTAACCAAAACAGAAAATTTGCATGCCGATATCGCCCTCCATACCATGTCAATCCACATTTCCAAGAAACCAAAAGCACGCAGCACCCTCGTGAGGAACATCCAAGATACTCGATCATATACTTTTGCCATATCAAGTTTTAGAGTGACATTAACACCTTTTTTATTCAAACCCGTAAAACACTCCTCTCCGAGAAGGACATTATTCGAAATTAAACGGTCCTTAACAAAGGCACTTTGCTGCGGCGAGATCAACCTAGGCAAAACTGATCCCAATCGGTTCACTAGAAGCTTGGAGATTATTTTGGTTACCACGTTGCATAAGCTGATAGGCCTAAATTCAGCAAAGGAAGACGGATTATCCATTTTAGGTATGAGTGCTATCAGAGTGGAAGGAAATCCAAGTGGCAACTCCACTCCCACAAAAAACTCTTGAATCACCCCCCAAATCCGGCCTTAATTATCTCGGGTAGAAGAAAGAAAAGGCCTGTAAAACCATCCGGTCCTGGTGCCGAGCTTCCATCCAGAGAAAAAACCACCTCCCTTATTTCCTAGCTGTCCGGCATCCTAACCAACTCCACATTGTCCACATCCGAGACTAGCCTTGGATTAACCGAGCTAATAAAGGGGTTTATAAGATCAATCTCTTCCTCCTGAGCTAGCACATTCGAGAAGAAACGCACCGCCTCCTCCCGAATTTCCATTTGATCCTCAATCCACACCTCCTCACCATTCCGAATTCGATGAATAAACATTATGGAAGCTTCAACCACTTTATTGGGTTTACGCCATGGAAGCTTCGACTATGAGCCACCGGCTCTTCACGAGCCTCAATTAACTTTTCTTGATTATGGAGAGAATTATCAGCTTCTAGCACCAGTTCTTTATCAACAACATTTTGCTTCGCATTCTTAACATTATCGACAATGTTGCCAAACACCTCGATTCCAATGGCAAAGAGCGCCTTTGATTGCATTTTGGCGACAACCTCATAGGCCTTACGTCCTTGGCTGGCCCATGCAGACCGAACTACATCTAGAAAATCAGTATGCGATGCAAAAACAAACCTCTTCAGACCCTGATCAGCATCTAAGTTGAACAATATGAGAAGCGGGGAATGGTCGGACCCCAGATCCCAAGTGAGCTACTTAGATTCCATGTTGAGGTCCATCCATTTACGCCCTAATAACAACTGTCAGTCGGCTTCCATATTCACCTCATTACCACTATTGTTACACCAAGTGAAGCGGGGCAGTGAACCGACATCCTCCAACTCCATTTCATCCATAAAATTTTGGAAATCAACCCCCTCACCTAGATGAAAAGGCCGCCCTCCCTTCTTCTTCTCCGCAGCTGACAAGATAACATTGAAATTGCCCACAACAAATATATTGGAATCAATCAATCCAGAGCTAATTTTTTATTCCATAGGCCACGATGCTCATCTCGATTACAAGACGCATGCACAAAGACAGCCATCACAGGAGAAGCAAAATGTGGAAGTGACAAAACGACCAAAATTGGGAGGCGGGTAACAATAGAGACATCCATTCCCGCTTCAAAGAAAACCCACAACCGACCTTCATTATTTGCTAAAGCACTATTGAAATTTAACTTCAATAGAAAGTTTTCAAGATGCACAACATCAATAAGAGGCTCACAAAAGCAAAACAAGAGAACCTATGAACCGATGCAATTTCTTAAGCCTAGCAAAGTAATCGATTCTGAACATCCAGACATTCTAAAACAACACCTTAATCATAACAACAATTAAGAGCTGACCTTAAGAACAAGTGATGAACCCCTCTTATGAGATTTTTTGGATATAGTTTGCGATGCATCATTGTTCCTCAGACCATCAAGACAGTGTTGAAGATCTTCCAAAGACTCCTGTGTTGCTTTACGTGGAGACAAATTAATTTCTACGACAACACCTGTATGCGACACACTGCAATAATCAGCTTGAAGGTGTCCATCCTCCTCCGCCAGATGCTAACCATCCTCCTCCTCATGCACCACCACGTCAGCCAGTCTTTTAATCTTCCGCGTTGCAGCCTTGCACAAAGCCTCCTCAACCAATGCCTCCACCATTGCTCCTGTACCAGTGGCTCCGCTTCTACCAGTGGCAACTGGGTCGCCTCTACAAAGGCCTAAAAACTTGAAAATTCTAAGATTGAAGGACCCGATTGTGAAACCGTCACCCCTATAGCCTCGGACCCAAACAGCACCTTCGTTCTCAAAGGCGTCACTATCATGGATCGATTGAACTAGAAGCGGTAAGCTCCATTTACATCGACACACATCCTTGGTTGGCCCCGACATCACAAGCGAACAAGCTTACCACCACTGGTACATCCTGCACAGACCTCAATTCCATCCCACCCGACACTGCTGCGTCCTCCCCACGCCCTCCACTAGTTTGAACAGGTTCCTCCCACGGTGGCTTGATGTGTTACGGGAACCCTTTCGGGATCACAGTGATCTTCCATTGTGTGTCCCTGGTGGAAGCAATGGCTACAATACTTGGGTACATCCTCCGTATCAAGGGCTTGCCAGAAACCCTCAAGATCAGAAGATCCGGTACGAATCCAAATCTACTTCGGGATAGGTTTTAACAGATCAATTTCTATGCATACACGTGCAAAACTAGGCCTAGATAGGGCAATTGTTGCAGCATCCGTAAATAAGGGTCGCCCCAAGCAAGAAACAATATGGAACAAGTACTCTTTCTTAGAAAAATGTATTGGCAATTTCGGTAATGAGAACCACACAGGAACCATGGATGATTCTTTATCCACATGAAAAGATGCAGTCCATTTAAACAACCGCATTGGCCATCTGAATACATACCAGATGTTTCACCCCAAAATTCGATGAAAGTCATGCTCAACGTTCAATCTGATCAATACATGACGATGATCAAGCAATCCAATCGAAAAGGAATCCTTCAAATCTAATGTTGTGAAAAACTTGCAGATTTCCTCCATTACTGGCCGACCCCGTGAAAACTTCCCAATGAGAGCTAATTGAAATGGCTCTGCCGCATGGGCCACATCTGCCATAGAGAAAATGATGGTGGGCTCACCACGTCGTGTGGTACTCTCAATGTCCAACAACTTAGAATTCGAGGATGAGTCAGAAAATAAAGGGGAAAAAGATTTATTCTGAAAAGCATGCTGAGAACGCTCCATGGATTGATTCAAAAACAACTCTGAAAATGTTTTCTTGTTTACACCACCCTTCTACCCTCCATCCTCTGAATGGAGGGCAGCATTTGTGATACGATCCTCGCCCTATCTCAGACGAGACTCGAACCATGCACGGACCACAGGATCTCGAAGATTGAAATTGGGTTTAGGCGTGAACCTAACTTCAATTTGGACAAGCGAAGAGCGATTAAGCGGGTAGATGACACCACAATTAAGGAGATGACTTGATTGATAAAGTCTTTTGAAGACCTAGAATTCTGTCTAAGGCACTCAAGGATTGTTCTATAAGAACTAAGAGAAAGCTCTCAAATTTTCTGGAATAAAACGTCTACCATTAAACGATGAAAAAGTAGACTATTTATAGCCTTTACAAAACAAATCCTAATACTACTAGTACTAGACGATGCAAAAGAAATACTAATAAAAAATAAGAAAACTCCACGCGCCCAGATGATGCGCCCGCATCCAGATAAGAGCTAGTCTTCTGGTCGACATCAGATTCCACGTGCCCACATCATGCGCTTGCATCCAGACGAGAACTAGTCTTCTGCTCAAACAAAAAAACACAAGCTACTACTAATCTTAGTCCAACTCAACATGAGATCATGGGCACGATCTTTATTCCAAACTAACACAAATGTACCACTACTCGGCCAACATTAAACATTAACCAAGCGTAAGCTAAACATGAAAATAACAAGGAAATAACTTGGAAAGCCAATTTGCATCATTCTCCTCCTCTTGAGAGGATTTGTCCTCAAATCGTCAAAGCAAAGCAATTGCCACAACTCCTTGACAAATCTTCATGACCACGTACCAAGTAACATGGCATTTGCACATGCGTAAGAACCACATGTTGACCTCTTGCATGGATGCACAAACCAGCAAATAAGGGAAGTTGTTGGAAATGTAGGGTGGGAAAAGATGCAGTCGATGCAAATCAATCGATGAAATAGAAAACTTAGCCAATGGATGCAACTTTCGGGAAACAAAAGGAGAGTAGCAGTTCGGCTCCTTAAAATTCAGCAAGAAAGGCGAAAGATCACCAACAAAACCCGAGCTAAAATCTTCAGGTGATGCTCCAAAAGATGCAGGTATGGAGCAATTTAAAATGAAGGATATCATGCCGTGAGTAACCTGCACAAGAGAGAAAACACTAAACATTGCAAATGTTAGTGGAATAGGGTTCAAATCAGCCTCATGAATTCCCTTTTAGAGTCAAACAAGTAGGACGGGATGAGACTCCACTTGACCAGTGAGCTTAGCTATCTTTTTCCTTTCACAAATTAGCTCATGCTCCTTCAAGAGCTGCTCTTGGTCCTCGGCAACTTGTTGAGGCATTAATGGTGCCAATGTGATCATTTTATCACTATGGTAGAATGAATACCGATTGGCACGACCACTGAAAGAAACATCTTTATCAAATTGCCACGGCTGCCCTAGGATGATGTGAGTGGCTTGCATGGGCACGACATCACATATGATTGTATCAGCGTACGCCCTAAGACAGAAAGGCACACTTGCTTGTCGATACATTCGGACGTCACCATCCTTTGTCAACCATTGGAGACGATACGGCTTCGGATGTTTCATGGTTGGTAATGCCAAACTCTCCACTAGGATGAGGCTTACAACATTCGTACAGCTTCCACCATCTACTATCACACTACAAACTTTATCTTGAACATGGCAGCGAGTATGGAAGATGTTCTCTCTTTGTGACGCGTCCTCATCTCGTGCAATTGCCGTTAAAGTCTTGCGAGTCACCAGGCACCCCACATGTCCATCAACTGGTGCAATCTCTTCTTCAAACTCACCATCTTCAACCAAAGGTGGCATTCCCTCATAGGCAATCTCGTCGTCCGTGACAACCTCTCCACTATCCAACGTAAGCATGATACGTTGATTAGGGTATTGAGATTGTATATGGCCATATCCTTGGCACTTAAAGCACTTGCGATCACGGTTGCGTGCCTTAGAAGGATCTTGGACTGTTGGGACAGCTTTGGACTCAATCTTAGGCATCAGCTTTAGAGTAGGTTCTCGTGCCTTGGAAGGCGAAGAAAAGTCAGTCACCACTTCCTCTCTCTTTGGTTGAGAGTTACGCCAATTTTTAGCTTGAGAGATGGAAGTTTGATGCACACTACCCCTCCTCTTGAGCCTCCGCTCCACTTTAACAGCTTTGTCCATCAACTCCTCTAAGTCAAAGTAGTGTTGAAGCTCCACGACCTCAGTAATTTTAGGTCTCAATCCCTTAGAAAATGTGCCATTGTCGCCTCAGCATCTTCATGAATATCAGCGCGCATCATGGCCATTTCCATCTCCTTGAAGTAGTCTTCCACCAACATACTTCCTTGAGTGAGTATTTGCACCTTGTAGTGCAAGTCTCGATGATAGTACCCTGGGATGAAATGCTTTTTCATAATCCTCTTGAGATTGTCCCAAGTATGGGTGAGTGGCTCTTGATTCCTCCTTTGCTTGAGTCGAAGTTGGTCCCACCAAATGGTTGCATACTCAGTGAATTACCGCCAACTTCACTTTTTGGGCCTCAGTGTAGGAATGAAAATCGAAGACCTTTTTCATTTTTCGCTCCCAATCCAAGTAGGTTACGGGGTCAGATTTTCCTTGAAATGGTGGAATAGTCAATTTAATCCCCTTGATGGACTCATCTTCACGGTCACCCTTTGGTCTTCTCTCTCTTGTCCTTTGAAGGACTTCTTCTTGTTCAGTGTCCTCATTATAATCACTAGATTCATCCAATTTAGTTTTCCCCTTAGACTTCTTAGAGGAACTTTTGGAAGCTTCTAGTTTGTCAATGCGTTCTTGGACCTCCTCAATTGTTTGCTTGAATTTTCTATTGGAATCAGCAAACATAGCTTGCATTTGGAATGCAAGTTGAGCGATTGTCATCTCATTTTCTTGAGTTGATTCTTCTTGGGTGGATTTTTTTTTTTCTCAAACCTGCAAAAATGAACAAACGTGATAGAAAATTACATCACACACTCCCTCACGTGTTTCTCTCATGCTCGTGTATCACTCAAGTGTTTTATTACACTCTAATGACCTCACCAAGCACGCTCAAGTTCCTTGATCTTCCTCCTTGAAGAAGTCAGAAATTCCAAGCAAGTTCAAGGACTTATAATCAATTACCTTCACGAGAATGTGGTGTATCACGGCTAGTTCACTTGGAGAATGAAGAATGAAGCAAAAAATTTGAAAATTAAGGACTAAAATTGACTCAGTTTTAATTTAGGACTAGAAAATGGACACAATAGAAGCTGGAAATAATTAGGAAACTAAGACAAAACAAATTTTAGAAACAAGACTCACTTTAGGAAACTTAACTAGACTCCAAATTGAATTTGGAAAGACTAAAGAAAGACTTATTTGACCGATAATAAAAACAAGTAAAAGACTCAAACAATGCTGAAAATAGGACAAAAATCACGTGGATTTAGTGGCTTCAATTGAACAAGCAGTTTGGTTTCCAAAAAGAGTTTCAAACCAAGGCAGTTTAGGTTCAAGTTAGGCAAAGCGGTGCAAAAAGGTTTCCAAGGCTGTTTTGGATTGGTTTTTGAGGCTGATAAATCCCCTTTGGATGTGGTTTTGTTGCTGTTTAGGGATTAGGAAAGCTGCTTTGCAAGATTTGGAATGGTTTTCTAATTAGTTTTTAACTTTTTAAGCAACAAGAAACCATATCAAGTTAGGAAAGGAAATCTGGAATTTGAAAACTAAATTTCTGGTTTGTGTTTTCAACTTCTGATTTCAGATTTAACCATCCCAACACATGCAATTAGGTTCTAGCAATCAACAAGGAGTCCTTCAAGCTTAGAACGACAATTGCAACACAAGGATTTGGATCAAAACAAGCAAGGTTAGATTTGATCCAATCAAGGATTCAAGCAAGACAGTCCGGCCTTTCTTTCTTTCTTTCATTTCTTCTTTTTTTTTCAACCTTTAGCCGATTGATTCTGCCTTCAAACTTCAAGAATCAGTTATGCAAATTCCAAGAATCTAAGAGGTTCAATCAATTTCACAAGATTCAAGAAAACAGCCCCAAGATTCAAGATTTTGGTTGGAACTTTGTTCAAGAACTTTAGGGTTTGTTCTATGATTTCAAGCTAGCCACAAAACAAGTTCACAAAGCAAGGAATAGCCATGAATTTTTCTGGTTAAACAGCCACAAATTTCCAGCAATGGAACACAAAGAACAACTCACTATAACGACACAAACAACAAGAAACAAGAAATCTAGTTGACAAACAAGAAACACGTACGCAAGACACAAGAACAAGGATGACACAACACAAAGCACGGACAGTACTAGTCACAAGAACAACTCAAAAACTAGAGATTAAAAGGACAATACAGGGATGGAATTCAAACCCTAAAAGGTGAATTTTTTTTTGTTTTTTTTTTCGAATGAACAGTAACTACGCCTGAACAGTAACACTACAGTAATGATGAACAGTAATTGCTACAATACTAATTTTTTTTTTTAACAAAGAGGAAAACAAGAAAGAAAAAGGGATATTAACCTGGTTCAAGAGTCGAAACTCTGATACCAACTGATGCGAACCTGGATCTCCAAACTCCCGCTTCTTGAAGACACGAATTTGTAACGCAGCGGAATGATCTATCTTGAACAGGTTATGGATACAAAGGGATAGAAATCCTACAACCCCTCTAACCCTCGAGATTGCGAATCTTGAATTGAATCTCAACCCACAATCTAACGAATTAGGGAACCAAGAAATTTGGTAGAAAGGCACCACAACTCAACGTGATCTTGAATTGATAAGCTTAAACTTGAACAAAGGAACTCATTCACTTTGTATCAAGGGTCGTTCCCAAGGAACAAGAAAAGAGAAAACTCTCAATTTAATTTCATCAAAATTGTCTTCATAAAAAATGTCACAATGGGGCTATTTATAAGCCTTACAAGACAAAACCCTAATACTATTTGGAACTAGACGACAAAAGAATACTAATAAAAAATAAGAAAATTCCACGCGCCCAGATGACACGCCCGCGTCCAGACAAGGGCTAGTCTTCTGGTCGACATCAGATTCCACGTGCCCACATTACGCGCCCGGGTCCAGACAAGGACTAGTCTTCTGCCCAAACAAAAGAAGCACAAACTACTACTAATCTTAGTCCAACTCAACATGAGATCATGGACAAGATCTTTATTCCAAACTAACACAAATTAAACATACTAATTTCACATGAATTTGACATGAATCCGGTCCTCTTAACCCGTGACTAAGGATGGACCTCACAAACTAAGGTTGGACGTGATTAGGCTTGATTGATCTTTGACTTCAAGAATCTGGACTCATATCAAAGAATAACTAGAAAACCCTAGAAGAGTTCAAGGACAGATTGGTCAAATTTTCCACAATCCTTAGACCACTAGATGAGGGTAATACACGTGAGTTATGATCAGAAAATAGACACAATAGAAGCTGAAAAATAATTAGGCAACTACGATAAAACAGAATTTAGAAACACAATTCAATGTAGGAAAACTAGACTAGTACTCCTAAATGGATTTGGAAAAGGAATGACTTGACTTGACTAACTTACAATCACAAGTTAAGACACAATTGAATGCTGGAAAATTAAGAGCAAATCACGTGGTCAGTGGTTGTCCAGGTAGGCAGCAATTCGGTAAAGAAAAGGATGGCAAAGCCAATTCAGATTTGGCTTGTTGGTTCAAGGTGGTGGGACTGGTTTCCAAACTGGTTTGTGATTGGTTTAGGCTGTTGTAATCCCTTCCCAATATGGTTTTTGCTACTGTTTAGGATTAGGGAAGTTGTTTTGTAGGATTGGGAGAACGTTTCCTATTCGGATTTCACTTGTTCATACAAAAAGAAACATTTTCAAGGTTGGAAAGTAAATCTGGAATTTTGAAAACAAATTTTCTGGTTTGGTTTTCAACTTCCCAATTCGGTTTTAATCTTCCCCAACACAGGCAAATATGTTTGAGCAACCCACAAGAAGTGTTTCAAGCTTTGAACAATAATTGAACACAAGAATTTTAGGTCACAACAAGGCTGATTTGGTCAGCAAGTAGAATTTTTCCAGAAAAACTGTTTGGCCCTCTTCTTTTTCTTTCGTTTCTGTTTTCCTTCTTTTTTTTTTCACTTTCAGCCAATTGATTCTGGTTTTAAACTTCAAGAACCAGTTGTCCAAGTTTCCAGAATTCAAGCGGTTCAATCAGTATCACAAGATTCAAGAAAACAGCCCCAAGGTTGAAGATTTTGTTGAAACTTTGTTCAAGAATCTGGAGTTTGTTTCAAGAACTCAATGTATGTTCAAGGCTGACCAAAATTTCCAGCAATTTTGACACAAGAATGACTTATGATTACAAGGTCACTTCGAACCAGAAACAAGAAACAAAGAAACGGACAGTCAACAAGAGACAATAAAAAGTGGATAGCAAGCATGAACAAGATGGACAATAAACGACAATAACGATGAAGCATATGGGCAGAAAAGACTTGTTCACAAATCAACTAAAAGACCAGAATTTCCACGACCTAAACAACACACAAGATTTGCAAGTTAACCAGCAAAAGGTTAGACAGCAAAACACAAGAATCAAATGGACACCAAACAAGACAAGGTGCGGACAGCAAGAACAAGAAAGCAAGACACTAATTTTTTTTTTAAAAACAGATTTTGACGCAAGATAAAAATGAAAATAAACAAGAACAAAGGGATATAACTCGATACCTTCTACTAGCTCTGATACCAACTGATACGATCTTCATCCTATCTCAGAAGAGACTCAAACCACGCACAGACCACAGGATCTAGAAGATTGAAATCGGGTTTAGGCAGCGAAACCTAACTCGAATTTGGACAACTCAAGAATGAATTGAGCGGGTAGATGACACCACAATCAAGGAGATGACTTGATTGATAAAGTCTTTTGAACACCCAGAATCCCGTCTAAGGCACTCAAGGATTGTTCTCGCAAGAACAAAGAGAAAGCTCTCAAATTTTCTAGAATAAAACATCTACCATTAAACGATGAAAAAGTAGGCTATTTATAGCCTTTATAAAACAAATCCTAATACTACTAGTACTAGACGATGCAAAAGAAATACTAATAAAAAATAAGAAAACTCCACGCGCCCAGATGACGCGCCCGCGTTCAGACAAGGGCTAGTCTTCTGGTAGACATTAGATTCCACGTGCCCACATCACGCGGCAGCGTCCAGATGAGAACTAGTCTTCTGCTCAAACAAAAGAAACACAAGCTACTACTAATCTTAGTCCAACTCAACATGAGATCATGGACACAATCTTTATCCCAAACTAACACAAATGTACACTACTCGGCCAACATTAAACATTAACCAAGCGTAAGCTAAACATGAAAATAACAAGGAAATAACTTGGAAAGCCAATTTGCATCAGTTTGCTGCCATGACAAAGGCTTGAGGAAGCAAGTAGAAACCCTAGGGAATAAAACCCTCAGAAGCCCTAAGAGAGAGAAGAGAAGAACAGTCCTAAGAGAGAGAAGAGAAGAACGCGGTTCACATTGGACCAAAACTAAGCTTGAGGATTAATGAGCGGTCTTGAGGATTCTTGATGATTGGCAAGTTGTTCTCACATCATTCCCCTCCTCTTAAAAAGATTCGCCCACGAATCAATGGATCTATTGGAAGACAGCAATGTTGGATAGATTTGAATGAACATTAGCAAAATCACATGTTGCTTGGACAACTTGAGAATCTTAGCTTGAAAAGGAACTCAAACCATGGAATATTCCATATTCTATGAACCATAAATTCCACAATGTTCTTGAGCAAACAACTTGTAACATCACAAAGTGCATTAGGTAGCAAAATCGGTGCATTCGAACTAAGGGATGCATGTTGGCCATCCTCGAGCAAGGGAAACAAAGTAATGCCTTTATAACCAGGTTCGGTGATGAACATGAGAAGTAAAGATTCATGTACTTGTGCTAGTATGAGGACAAGTTTATTGACTCAAAGCTACTGAAATTGAAATAGAAAAACTCAGATTTTAAGGAGTAAGAACGAATCCTAAGAACCCAGGAAAAGCCGAATGAAAACTTAGAAACCTGGATTGTTTTGGAAGCTCTTTAAGCACGATTAAAACCAGGTTTTTAGACACCACCAACACGTGAATTGCGGCTGAAAAAGGTAAGCTAAGAAACTGATTTAAATCACATTTGACTTTGAACAAGACAAAACACGAAATTAGGAACTTATGACACACGAAGTTGACTATGAAATCTAAGGCTGATTTGGTAAACTCTTGGACATATTTAATTCAAGAAGGAGGGACAAATTTAAGCTGAAAGATGGATGAATTTTAGACTTTCATGGACTGGAATAATGTTGGAAATTTAAGAAACAAATAACTTTCCAAAAACCAACTCAACTAGAATAACTAACTTGGATTAGGTTTCCTAAATTGACTAGAAGAACCCTAACCAACAGGGAAGATCCAAAGCTGGTTTTGGAAATTTGCTGGGCTATTTTATTGCTTAAATATGCCCCTTTTCCTTCCCAAATTAGATTTCTAACAACCTCCCAAGTCAAATTTGAAAGTAATAAGGAAATAGATACTGATTTGGACAAGACAGATTTAGGAAATCCAAAACAGTTAAGGCAAAAATAGCAAACATTCTTTTTTATTCCTTGTTCTTTCCTACGCACATTTGAACAATTCAAGCAATGACTCAAAGGCTGTTCGATTTTATTCTTCAAGAACAAGAATATGAAGCTATCGGATTTATATATTTTTTTAAATACGAAAACAGCCACGGATATAATCTTGAAGAATTCAAGAACTCAAGATTGGTTAATCAAGAATTCAAGATTGTTTCAAGAATTTGTTCAAGAGTTCAAGAACCCAAGATTCCCTTCCAAGAATTTCAAAATTTTCAAGAACCCTAGATTTTCTTTCAAGAACGTCGAGAAACTTTTCAAGAAAATAAACATGTTGAAGCTCAAGAACTTCAAACAACTTACAAATTCCATCCCAAGACACAAGAAACAACAAGAAACGGAAGGCAGAATAAAATTAGAAATTTTATTTCTCAGGTGAATAGTACCCATGGATGAATAGTATTGCTACAGTAGCACTACAGTGCTGCTACAGTACCATGAACAGTACTCTCTCTTCTTTTTTTTTCGAGACTTGATGGAAACAAGAACAAAACAAAAGATACAGCAATTTGAGCAAAAAACAACACAAGATTTGGACTTGATTGACTCTAACAGATTCGGACAACACAAGAATGACTCAAGAACAGCAACTAGGATGACACAACAAGAAACAAATTCGGACAAATTTGACACGACAAATAACAAAGATAGAAACACAAAAAAAGGGATATACTTGATACCATCAACTAGTATTAATAGCCAAACTGATACAAACCCACCAAGATGTGATGAACTCGTACCCACACAGTCCTCGGATCTAGATAAAGAATCAAGTTGAGTATCAGAATAAATCTTTGACCCCTCTAACCCACGAAGCTAAGAACCAAGATTGATTCTTGACCCACAACTTAATAAGTTAGCGAACCAGAGTTTTTGGTGGAGGACGTTACAACCAAGTCTGATTCTTAGTTGATAAGTCAACAGACACTCAAGACTCTTCTCAAGTATTCAAGAATGGCTCTCTTAGGCGAGAGAGTTGCTTACACACTCACGTGTATTTGTTGGAAATTTGTTGTATTATTGCGTCTAAAAAACATGTTTGAAGGTTTTAGGCTTTTTATAGCCTAAACAAGACTCAAAAATCTAAAGCTACTTGGATAAGAAATAAGTGACTCAAGACCTAACTCAACTAGGACACTTAATTTGGTTTTAAAGACCACATGTCTAGACATTTATTGATGACCAAAAACAACACAAAATTAATTATTAACTACTGGAAATTAACAACTAACAAAGCTGGAAAAATTAATGAAACAATTGACACACTAAAACCCTAGAATTCGAATAGGATTGATACTCCATGCTTGGATCAAGGACTTGAATAAGAATGTAAAACATAGAATCAACATGTGCTAGTCAATTCTTTATCACTCACCAAAGCAAATTCTTATGGCTGCTAATTGCCTTCCTTGAATAGGTTAATGTTGACCCAAGAGATGATGTCCAACTCGATCAAATAGCAACAAACAAAATTGCAGCAATAAGACTCGATGGATTGGACAAGAAATAAACTGATCTAGGGGCAAAATTTGGACAACTTCAAATTTGGATATGACTAAAATAAGAGAAACTTGCTAGAAAATTTTGATCAAATTCGGATCAAGAATCAAGTATGAAGTCAGCTAAAACAGATTTGGAAACAAGCAATTTCCTAATTGCAACTCTAAGGAATATTCTTGGAACACTTAACAAATCTTGAAGTTGACTTTTTAACTTGAATCAAATTAGATTTTGGAAGACTCTTTTGGCTGCTTAGCTGACTTGGATATAAGGAAATATCGAACCAGACTTGGAAAGTTTCTTGGCTACTTTTAACCGACTTAAACAAGGAATATATCCAACCAGATTTGTTTTTGGTAAGATTCAATGCACACTCCAACTGACTTAACAATATTAGATTGGAATAGATTCAGTCAAATCAAGACAGAATTAGGTTTTCTAGGCTAGATACAACTAAAAATAACTACTAGATTTGACTTTAGGAAAGCCGGAATGATATTCTTCAAATCCGATGGTAATTGAGGTCGGTTTGGCTGTTATTGCTTCAGCCAAATTTTATTTCCAAATTTGATATGGAAAAACAATTCTTGGATGGATTTAAGCAACTAAGAAGATCAAAGGCTGGTCATTTGTTTCCAACAATCAGAAATTTTGTTTTTCGGATTCGGTTCTCACAGCTTTTAGCCTAAGATTTTTTTCACAATATGATCAAGAATTTCAAGGTTTCACAATTGCTCTTTAAGAAATTCAAGGATTTGAAGTCTTTGAATCAAGAATTTCAAGAAAGCTTCAAGAACTTATTCAGACAGCTAAGAATAATTTCAAGAAACTTCAAGAAAGTCAACAAATTGAATCAAGAATTCCAAGAATCACACACAAAAAGCTTGTAAAACTCAAGAAACACAAGAAACCCTAGCTTGAGGCTTCGGATTTCGAAGAAAGCAAATAGACAAAAATTTTTTTGACTCAAAACGATTTAGCAAGAAGAATAAGACACAAGACATGACACCACAAAAGAAACGAGACGCACAACACAACAAGACTTTGAACCAGCAACAAAAAAAGCTTCGGACCAATTAACAAAGTCAGACCAACAAGCAACACGAAACAAGGATAACAACAAAGCAAGAAAACCCTAGACACAAATGAAGAAACAAGAAAAGATATATGATGATACCTCGTAACCTATGCTCTGATTATGAACTGATACGATTCTTACACCCTATGAGAATGCAAGAATGTCCCACAAGTCCAAGAATTTGAGGTGTCGACGTTGGTTGCAAATTCGATTTCGAACTTGAACAACACAAGTACGAAACGAAGGTAGAAGAGATCACAATCAAGAAGTTGCTTGATTGATAAATCAAACGATCATCCAAGGATTAATCTTAAGATGCTTAAGGATAGCTTTCACAAGCCAAAAGATTGCCTCTTAGATGAGATGTAAATCTGGAAATTTCATAAAACTCAAGAATAATGTATTTATGTTGGATGAAAATAGGCTATTTATAGCCTTACATAGGCCTACTAAAACTAGGAATAAGCTAAGGACAGAATTCGGCCTTGACTTAAGGTTTAATGACAGAAATTCCCACTTGGACTAGGACAAACTCTAGTTGACTTAAATTAAAACAAATGAAACATCTAACACTAATGCTAACCCGGACCAAAATAATAGACTAAGATGGCTGAATTGCTTATTAAATAGAAACATAACAAATGACTAGCTTAAGACAAATAAGCATCAAATTCTAATCAACTAAGCTCAAGAAGAATCTTGTTCTTCACTTTGATCACAGGACCCCATCGAACCCTTGATGGAATTTGATGAACACTTGGGGCTTGATTTGAGTTTCGAACAAGAACACATGAGGCTCATATCATCCATCTTCTCGACTATCTCAAGTCTTAAGCCATTCAAAAATCTTGCCATGGTGGATTCACGTTCCTCATGAACATCAGCACATAACATGGTGATCTCCATAGTCTTGAAGTAATCTTCCACACTATGAGTTCCTTAGGTTAAGAGGTTTGTGATTTTTGGTACAAATCATGGTGGTAGTGACTTTAAACAAAACCTTTTCCTCATTATCCTCCTTAGCTCGAACCAACTGGTTATAGCTGGTTCTCCACTTCTCCTTCTACTTGTGCAAAATCGGTGAAACAATTGCATACTCCTTGAATTCAATGACTGCGAGTTTCAACTTTTGCTCATCGGAGTAGGTTTGGCATTCAAAGATCATTTCAATCTTCCTTTCCCATTCAAGATACGCCTCAAGATCTATTTTCCCTTGAAACTCGGGTTTATTCATCTTAATGCTTTTAAAAGGATCAACCTCTTTGTTAACAATTCACCTTTCATGCCTTGGTCTCCTTTCTCCTTCATCCTCATAATTAGAGTTTTCGGACTCTCTAAATGAGGTCTTTCCACAGCTACTTTTGTAGTTATGTTGTGAAAGTTCAAGTTGTTCCATCCTTTCATGTATTGCTTCAAGTGAATTATTGAGTTGCCTTTGAAAATCTTTGAACATGGTTTCCCATTTCATTAGACTTATGCCTTGGGGTTGTTCGTCGTCGGACATGTTGAAGTTACCTGCAAGGTTAGTGAAACAAGAAAAATATTTCTCCCTCACTCCCTCACGTATATCCGCTCACTTTCGTGTTTGCACTCAAGTGTATAATTCCCTCTATTACTCTCACCAATACTTTCTCAAGGCTTTGATTGCTACCCTTAAAGAATTTAGAACTCCCTCAAAGTGTAGGAATCAGGTTATCAGTGAAACTTCTTAATTGTTGCAATTTGGAATTTTATGTGGGATGAGATGAGATGGACTTACAATTTAATGGAGCTGAACACGACCCTAGAACTAGACAGATTTATGACTCAAACAAGAGAATTGATGGCTGGAATTAGGAAACAAAGACACGACTGAATTTAGTAACTTAGATGACTCTAAAGACTCTGTGAGGACCCGAAAACTTATTTTATCTGACCTATTTATTTAAATATTTATTTATTTTCTCTTAATAATTGATTTAAATCATTTTAATTGCATTTGCACTATACAATACCTCATTTTATTTTTAAAACCATGTTTACCCTTCAATTTAATTTTTCTATCGCTTAATTAGTGAAATTTGGAGAAAGCACATTTTTCGAGACAAACATTTGGTCTGAGAGTGAGGCAATTTCGGAGAGTAAGAATGATCATTTGTAAATTAAGAAAAGCTAATTGAGGAATTAGAAGTGAGTGATTAAAATTAAGTTCAATTAGGAGCATTATTGGCCTACTATTCATAGTTGACTTTACACCATAAAACGAGACTTTATGTCTCTTCTTTCTTTCACTTTTTCACTTCATCAAAAAGCTCACAAAACTCTCTCTCTCTCCTCTTGTATTGACCGAACTCCCTCTCCCCTTGGTTTTAAGCTTCAATTTCATCCTCCAAATCTTGCTCAATCTTGCTTCCATTCTTGTTCAAACTTTGGATCATCCTCAATCTTATTGGAAAGCTTGGTGGAAGGAAGAATCTTGAGGATTTAGTGCTTGGTTTCTAGAGATCTTGCTTGACATCTTGGGAAGAAGGTAAAACCCTTTAAAGCTTCAATCTTTTCTTCATTTTTATCTAGATCTTAGCAAGATAAAACTTGGGTTGTTGATGGGTTCCATGAATCTTGACATTAGGTAGAGGCTTTGAGAATATTTTACTTGCTTTCTTGATTTGTTCTTAGGTAGAGGCCTTGAGGAATAATGTGCTTAAATGGTTGGATGATTATGTGTTATGGCCTGGATTCTTGGCTTGATTGGTAGCTTGAATTTTACCTCTTTAATTAGCTTGCAAGATTGTGATTTTGATGGTTGTCTTGGTAGCATGTAAAGTGGGCTTTTATGCTTGAATCTTGGTGGAAAATTTCAGCTTTCAAAACCTTTCCTTGGCTAAGAAATTGGAGCAAAAATTTCAAGTTTTAAACCTTCATTTTAACTCCAATCATGTGCTAAAACTTTTGGTCTTAGAAACCCTAATTTGGCTCTAACTTGGAACTAAAAAATTCTATTTTAAGGCCACACTCATGGCCAAAGATTTGAGCTGAAAAATTCAGTTTTTAGAACCTCTTTTTGGGTCAAAAGTTTGCCAAAACAATGGCCCTTAGATGCTCTTTGAGTGGAGCAACAAAACTGATTTTAAAAGAAAGGAAAAGAGAAAACTTCTACAAGTGAGTAGTTAAAAATTTCGTGTAGCAGTTTTGAAAATCAGCTTTCGAAAAACTATTATATCTTAGTGTAGAAAAATCCAAATTAAATTCCAATTGTTACGTTTGAAACTAGACTCAAAGTTCTTTCAGTGATATAAATTTCAAGGGCTATTTCGATTTTTATGAATTTTGGTGAATTTTCAAAGTTAGCTGAAAATCAAGAATGTTATGCCCTGTTTTTACTGTAGCAGCAGCTTTACACTGAAATTCGACTAGTTTCTGATCTGAATCTTGCACAAGTATCTTCTGAAAAGTTTTAGTTCATCGAGTCTATTTTCCAATGGTATAAGATTTGCAATTTTTAGACTTATAAAACTCAAGTTATGATTTTCCAAAGAATACTGTAGAAAACTAAAAATTCTTCTAAGGAAGTGATGAAAGCTTCGAAATGCCTTGGAAACATTTTCTAATTTTCAGACCTAACTTTTTGAGTATTTACACACCATTCCAAACTTGGAAAAATGGATTTTCCAATTACATGAGATTCCTTTTGATTTGGAACGGGAAAAACTTGATTGTTTGAAAGTCAGCCTTAGTTGAATACCTAGGTAACTTCGATTATGCATGTCTCAGGTGATCACGTGGACACCGAAGAGCTTGTTTGATCTCCTGAATTGCTCTTGCTTGCTCTCGACTATTGGTGAGTGTCAAGTACATGATTTGTTTACTTACTCGAACCTATTACATGCTTGAATTGAACATATTATTAAACTTGTCTAGGGAACGTGTACTTTATCTCTTCCGACCTGTCTTACTTGACCTGAACATGCTTGCTTGTACTTACTCATACTTGTAATGACTTGCCTGAACCCGCACTTATACTGATTGATGATTGAGCATTGTCTCGTCATCCTACTTGATATATAAACATGCTGGGGACGCCCAAAACTCATCAGTAAACCTTTCACTTTGGGTCGGCAAGGGTTTGGCCAAGGGATTGGTAAGCCATGAGTCTTTACCTGTTTCGTCGGTTGGAATGCATTCGCCAACTCCTTGTCTAGGTATACTCAAGTATTACCAAATTACCTGTTTTGACAAGCGGGCTCGGTTGGGGGGTTGAAACGGTGGAAGGAGATGGTTGACAAGTGTGGTTCTAAGGACTTGTTCTTGTTATGTTGACGGAGTATCAACTCAACTGGAAATCTTGATCAAGTGGTGGACTAGCTCCTGAGAGCTCCTGTATCCTTTCTTGAATGTGTAATTAATTTCCTTATTTGCGTTCTTGCCCGAAAGTTATGGTTACTTATCTTGCTCAAAGAAAGTGTATATTCCTTGATCTTGCATGCTCGCATGTTTTTCTTGGCCTCACTGAGCGTTCGCTCACCCCTTTAAATTTGTTTTCCTTAACAGGGCAGTGAAGTGAAAGGTTAGTGGCAGTACTAATTGTGATTAATCTTTTGTTAAGTTTATGATATCTTTTGTATATTTTGACAAGTATTTAGTAAATGCAAATTGTACTCTGGATGTAGTTGTGACATTTGGATTGTAATAGAAGTAGGATTTGGAACTTTTGTATAATTGTGGATAGTAGTTGGTTTTATGAGATGGAACTTGGTTAAATTTAGTGACTTCATTTGACTCGCTAGTAAATCCCGACGAGAGTTGTGCAGGCGGCCTGCCGAACCCTCTAGTTCACCTTAGGGAAAGGTGAGGCTGTGACAGACTCAATTAGGAAAGGTGAAAATTTAGGAAAATGAAAGGAAATATGCTGCCAATTAGGAATTGGAAACTAATCCAAGTTGTAGATTGTTTTTGGAAAGTTTAAAGTTGGAAATTTATTTTCCAAGCAAAATCTGGTCAACTAGGATTTTCCACTTGCAATTCGGATTAGGTATGCTATTTTAGTCAACAAGAATCCGATTGTGACAGGTTTAGGAAAAATTTGAGTCCATCAAATTGGGTGGTGACTATGCTCAGGCTAGTGATGCTGTCAGAGCAATAATCTTTCTACTAAAACGATTTTTATTCAAACTCTGACATTACCCTCAATTGGTCAAATCCATATATTTCCATTGATTTTTTTTGGACCCATTATCCACTGATTACTCTTTTTTTCTCTCTCTAATTAATTGACTAGTTTGCCTTCATTTTCTCTTTCTTTAATTTATTTATTAATTTTATAACTCACTCATTTGGTTTTGAGTTTTTTTAACCATAATCTTTTCTTAAATTATAATTCTTTTGCTTCAAAGAGCTCTTATTTTTTATTTTCGAAGTTGTATTTAAAATTTATTTTTTACAAATTCAATGTGATTTAACTCAAACAACTAGCAATCTAAACTATTAAAAACTCCAAAAAAATGTAGACAAAATTTTCCTTCAATATTCATGGGATATAAAATGTAATTAAAATTATTTTAATCTAGTTATTAGAAAATATGTATATATGTTGAAGTCAATATTTATATGAAATAATAAGTAGAAAAGTGAAAAATATTGTAAAATTTTATAAGGAAATCATCAATCAGTAGTAACATATTTTTCCTTTCAAATTTTTAATTGATAGGATATAACCTTAAGTCGAGTAGAAGTTTCTCAAAACCTTCATTAGATCATTACGTGTTTCAAATTTTGAATCAAAATCAAGTAATTCAACAATATTCCTTGGACTAACTTGTTGCAGTTGTGGAATGTCACAACTCGAGTTGTGCGGATTATTTTCTTCAAATTGATTATGAATCCTATTTTCTATTTGCAAAATCTAGAAACAAGAATAGTGAACAGAACTAGGTGAATTTCAAAAAAAAAGAAGAATAAAAAAAACCTACAATATTGCTATAATTGTGACAAAAATTGCTTAGAATATGAGAACTTGAATCGCACCATAATTGCAATAAAATTGCATCCCAAAATTAATCAAAATTTATGATCACTCCAAAAAACTATAAACAAAGATTATTTGATAGAAAACATAATGGAATAAAATCAAAAAGAAAAGAAAAAAAAGCAAGAAAGAACTTACTAATAGTGATGGAGAAGTAGTAAGAGTGAAGAAAAGAAAAGATATTATGCAAAAATCTTGAAACAAATGCTATAAAGATCTCAACAGTATGCAAAAGATTGTAAAATAGGAAAGTTGTACGAAAAAAAAAAAAAGGAAAGTTGTAGAAAGATTGTAAGGTAGGAATGGAAGGAGAAGTGAGAGAAAGAAAAAATAAGTAATCAACCTAAAAAATCAATGAAACTATATGAATTTGACCAATTTAGTGTAATGTCAAAATTTAAATAAAAATCACTCTGACACGAAGATTACTACTCTGGCAGTATCACCAGTCCTATGCTTAGCATAGCTATCGCTACTCTAGTATCATTTGTATATAAATAGCTACCAATACTGGTCTCTTGCATTTAGACCCTATATTGAAGTTATATTTTCTCTTTCCAAGAAAACAATCATCTTAGATATCTCCGAATAGGCAGTGGCGGAGCCACATGCAATTAAGTGGGGTCAATTGTTTGAAAAATTAGTTGTTAGGTTTAGAAAATTTAGAAAATTTTAAAGTTGATTCATATTTGACCCCACTAAATTTTATCAAATTCTCTTTTCTACATACATTGATCCCAAATAAATGAAATTTTGTAATTCTTACCATTACAAGAATTTTGAATTAATTTCAAGTTATTTATGGAAGTCCCTTCAAGAATAAATTCTTCCATAGTTTTCAAAAATAACGGATCAGTTTTTTTTTGAGTAGAGTGGGAAAATCAATTTTTCCAACTTCAAAGTTTTGAAAAAACAAAATTTTTCAAATGGATGCTAAATTTTTTTTTTATAATGCAAAATTAAGTTACACATAACACACTAAAGATAAATTTTTTAACAGAAACCCATAGAAAATCAAATTGATAGTAGTTCACATATTATTTTTTAAAAAATCAGGAACTTCATTTACTTACATTGAAAAAATGTATTTAATAAAATTGATAATGAATTGATTTTGCAACTTTTTAAGAAAATGAGTGCTTAAAGGATATATTTATAATTTTGTATGTAATGCTAGTAGTTTTTTTTAAAAATAAATTTTATTGTATTAAAATTTGACCCCACTTATTCTGAGATCTTGGCTCCACCCCTGCGAATAGGTATCCAATGTTAGACAAACTATACATAAAAGTATAGGGCTGGTGATATTGCTAGAGTAATTTTTACCTAACTACTGAAGTGTTAAAAATTACACTAGCCAAATTCTAAGATCTCTTTCCATTCTTGCATCTTCTATCTCTATTTTTGTTATTTGAAACCCAAAACCAATGGCAACGCCATCATACACGACAAGATCACTTCCATCCTTGCATTTCTCATCTCCTTTGTAAATAAAAACCTAATTGCAGTGGCAACACCACCACAAATTTGAAAAGCACTGTCATAGTCCACTTTTCTAAAATCAAAAAGAAAATGTAAAAACATTTCATTGCAAATGAATTCTACGAGAACTTAGTTGTTGTACACACTATCACATCAAAAACTCTAAAAAGTCCAATTAGGATTCTTTTTGGTTAGATATCACCATACTGCAATCTAGAATCTTGGCAATACAAATCATTGATCTCGGTGAATAATCAACTCTTGGTCAAATTCCCTATACAACTTAGTGGTCACCCAACAGTAGACCCATATATTTCCTTAGGAACCAAATCTAATATATAAAGTTCTTGGTCTGAGTAAATTATAACCCGATAACAAATTACTATGTCTATTAATTTCTTAATTGAATCAAACTTCATGAACAAAAGTCATCACAAAAGACCACATAATGACAAGTATGGATTTCCAAAAGAACTTATAAAAAATAATTTAGTATTAAACGCTCTCTAATTTTGGATCTTCAGTTATTAGGAGATTCACCAAAAGTTGTAGAGTATGAAGGTAACAAGATAAAAATGTATGGAAAAAAAAGATAAAAATTATAAGATAGAAAAATTATAGGGAATGAGAAGTGTGAGGAATCGGGAAGGGCTATGAAGGAGATATACCCAAATAGAAGAAAGAGGAATATCGAGATGGAGAAGAGGATGGATAAGATTCATAAAAGCTTGTTTTACTTTTAAATGATAGTCTTGCCATTTAGGTAAAAATTACTCTAGCAAGAAATTTATTACTCTAGCATTACCATTAAATTAAACTGATCATGGGTTTTACTAACAGCTTCCCATTGAGTATGAGTAAAAATTGTTTACTTGTTGTAAGAATGGTATAAGACTGTAAGTAATTCGAGAAAGTATCTATATGCAAGATTGTAATAAACGTGAATGCATGCATTTACATAGTAAATTATGTGCAACATAAGTATAATGATTACCCATTGGGTCATTAGAAAAATCCTATATTCATTAGTCATCAATTAAAACAAAGTTAATGATTAACATATTAAATTTGATCCTATTTAAAATTATCTTACTTTATTTACTATATACAGAAGTAGAGAATTCTTTTGATTCATTAGAAGTGGCCTACTTGTCCCTTCTTTTTTTTTTAAGTTCAACATTTAAACTTCTTGTAAACTTGGGAATAATGGTTTAGCAACTATTTTCTTGTAAATATTCAGTTACTTTAAAAAATATCATCTTCTCCATTTTATGGGAAGTAATTAACCTTAAATTTGAGATACCTCCAGCTTTAACTTTCACTAAACGTCACAAACAAACACAATTTTATCCATCCAAAGAGATGTGTGCAGGCTCCCAGTAGAGAGTTTGGCTAATAACCACATGCAGTAGTATCTTATATGTCACCAGTTCAAATCCTACGGTGCTAAAATTACTGTGCATCCTTGGGTGAGACTCTATATAGCCACACGGGAATTAGTTCAGCAAAGCTGGGATATCTTATGTGTTGATGGAAAGAGAAAAACAGAGATGTGTACATAATACAAGTCCAATAATTTTTAATTAATAGCAAGAAAAATTATTGGAAATTTCATCATATTTGTCCCTGAACATTTTCACTAAAATTGATTTCATCCCTAATGGATTATTTTAACCACTTTAGTTCTCCAACAAGTTTGTTACTTCCAATGACTTTTGATTAAATTTTACTCAATTTACGTGGACCTACAGGAATATAATCGTCACACTGTCTAACCTTCTGTAATTAATAGTGAAATAGATTAGAAAAATCATTAAACTTACTTAACATCTAAAATAAAGGGGTGAGAACTAAATTGAACGTTAAGGAATTTTAAACATTAAGCGATTTTAATGATCTTTTTAATCTATTTCATCAGTTAATTGTAGAAGGTTAGACCACAATGACGATTATACATTGGTAGGTCCATAGAGATTGAATAAAGAGCAAATGCAAAAAGATACTACTAAACTATTATTGTTTATGTGTTTTTATCACTAAACTTTTTTAGTCAAAAATGTCACTAAAGTCATAAAATGTTCCCTTTTCTATCATTTTATCTAGTTTTCAACTTAAATTAGACGGAAAGTCTATCACATGCCCTACCTGCATAGGTTCTTGGGTGCAAATTTATCTATATAGGTCTTATAAAAAACACAACGATGAGTTCACACACTGCACCAAATCACATTGCAGTAGGAAAAATTTACTCTTTTTTTCTAACAATGTTTAATGATTAATGTAGTAATATCAGATAATTTGCGACTTCAACTAAATTATATACTAGTTCCTAAACTAAATTATATACTAGTTCCTAAACTATATTTAATTTTCAAAACAAATATTTGCTCATCAAAAATAGATTCAAAACCACTAAAATGGATTTTTTTTCCAGCCCATAAGAAAAGCCATTGAATTTGTTAGATACAATTGGTATTCAACTCATCTTTCTTGTATATTATTTTCTGCAAAGAACTCTTGTAAAACCATCAATTCCTTTTCTCTGATAGTTACTTATATTCTAGAAAATATGAATTTCATAGTCATAAAATTTAGGACAAAATAAAAAAAGATTGAAAGTCGAAGGCAGAATAGCTCTATAAAGGGCTTGATTACGCTATGGAGACTTATTTGACCCCGAAAGATAAGACGTGCAGGTCGCCTGATGTGTTTTTTGTTTTCTTTAACTTCATAATTAGACGGAATGGTAGAAAAGAGAAGGTTTTTATGAGTTGAGTGATATTTTTTACTAAAAAAGAAGTTTAGTGACAAAAACACATAACTAGTAATAGTTTAGTGATGTTTTTTTTTTTTTTTCCATTTGCTCTTGAATAAAATTTGGTCAAAAGTAGCGCTGCAAACGAATCAAGCAGTTCGAGTTTGTGCTCGATATTGATCGATTTCGAGTCAAGTTCGAGCAGTTCATTTTCATATTCAAGTCGACTTTGAACAACCTTCTCTCAAGTTCGATAACTCGCGAACCGGTTCGAATAAGCTCAAATATATATGTATATTTCTTCATTTATTTTTTATTTTAATAGTGAAATTACATATATATCCCTAATATTTTTATTTATTTATTAAGAAAAATAATTATTTTATTCATTTTTTTAAAAAATAAAATAAATATTTTTTTATTTTTTCGAGTTCGATCTCAATTAGACTCAAATTCAAACTCGAACTCGAACTCGAACTCGAATTTGAACTTGAACTCAAGTTTCACTTCAAGAGCTCTTTGAGATCGAGTTTGGTGAAAAAATGAGTCGAACTCGATTCAATAAGGCCAAAACTCGATTCGATTCGACTCGTTTGCAACCCTAGTCAAAAGTCTTACATTAGATGTAAAAAACTTGTTTGAGTACTAAATTAGTTAAAATAATTTATTAAGGACGAAATCAGTTTTAGTGAAAATATTCGGGGACAAAAACGGTGAATTGTCCAAAATTATTAATACAAATAATTGAGTCTTGGCTTAGTTAGATGTGTCCATCTAATTCACATACATTAATAACAATTATGTCTTTTTATATTAAAATTTAAAGAAAATATAATTCACCTACATTAATAATAGTCGTGTCTTTTATATTACAATTGAGAGTTTTCTTTTTGCTAACAAATGGTTACGGCTATAACTAGTCAATAACTACGAAGAATATAAATTACCTTACGTGATCAAAAAGAAATAAACTAAATCCACATATGTTGTATTCATGTATATGTCTACATTTGCACATGTATTTTATTAGAATTTTTTTTGTTTAAATCCCAAAGGGGTAAACTAAAAATTTTTATTAAGTTAAAGATAAATATGCAACAATTTCGGAAGAAAGAAAGAAGGGTGAAAAAAATCTCCAAGTACAAATATATGAAATACAACTAAGGGTGCATTTGATAAAAGTGAAATCTGAAAACTAAAATTTGAAATTTGAAATTTGAAATTTGAAGTTTGAATCCATTAAATGATTAAATTGTTTAGTACTAAATCTAATATATTTGAATGTATATCACATTCAGTGATAAATGAATAACTTATCACTTATTTTTTAAAACAAATTTTACCTTAGCCAATGGCATGATGCCACATGGACAAAGTACTGTGGCCCACATGGCATGGGTGGTGCATATCAAGTACAGCCAAGTGGCATGATGCTACGTGGATACACGTGGGCTGCTTGTATTTGTCCACATGGATGTGAGCTGCTAATAATTTAGCCACGTGATAGTGCCACTTAATTAATTCAGATATTCTATTTTCGTTTATCAAACACATGTGAACGTCTGAACATATTAAGTTTAAATACCGAATTGGGTTATCAAATTGGGGTTTAAAGATTCCTAACTCATAAATGAGCAGCTACATTTAGATTTCTATGCACATAATAGAATATTTAAAAGAAATTTGGAAAGAATCTGCGGCGCTTAGATCTCACCTGCTCAGTGATACATCAGCATCGTTTGTCTGCTGAAAGCAGAGATTACATTTATACCCTTTCACTCTAGTTCCTGTTCGTAGTGGTAGACAGGAGAATAATAAAACCAAGAAAGAAATCGCAGAAATGAAAGAAATGTGAAATCCCATTCAACTTAAATCCAATTCATTCAACTCAAAATTCTCACTATTTTGACAGCCCAAAAAGGAAAAAAAAGGTTTCCCCTTCCTCAATTCGAGAAATTTCAGTCCAATCCTAGTCAAATCTGCTGTTTCTTCATCGCCGAGCGGTTAATCGAAATCTGAAGCAAAGCAGAAGTGAAGTTACTGGTGAAGCAGCTCTCTCCAGCTAGACCAATTCAATTTTGAGATGGAAGAGTACGTAAATCCGGTGTAATTCATTTGTTTATGTACTTTAATGGTGGTGATAAATGTAAATTGGTACTAGATTTCTTTCGATTATTGTGATGAGGAGACAATGCAGCTAAACTTTTATTGCACTGGCTTTCTTTACTGGTGTATTGCATTATTGAGCTATTAAATTCCTCTTATTAAGATTATTGCTACTGCTAATATTATTGGAGTTATTTATTGGTAATATTGCTGATTGTTTGGAAGGAATTTTTGATGTTTTAATTAACTAGAGAAACAGATTGTTGCTTTTCTTGAGAATGTGGTATGAATTATTTGAGATTTATGCATGTATCTGATGAGCTTAGGTTTAACGAGTGATTTATTATGGGAAAGTTGAATTTTGATAGCTATTTTTGTTGAAATCTGAATAGGGAGAGTGCGATTGGTGTTCTGCAACGATACAGGCGGGACAGGAGAGTGCTGCTGAATTTCATTTTATCTGGTAGCTTAATCAAGAAAGTGGTAATGCCTCCGGGGGCAGTTTCGCTTGATGATGTGGACCTGGATCAAGTCAGTGTTGACCACGTTTTGAATTGTGCCAAGAATGGTACGAAAATGTTTAATTGGTATTCTTATGAATTTTGTTTCCTGATTTTCATAGGGAGAACTGGAATTAAACAAGTATTGTAAATTAATGCAGGAGAAATGCTTGACCTCTCGGAAGCTATAAGAGATTATCATGACAGTACATTGTTCCCAAATATGGTAAGGCTTGAAAATTTTAACCTCTTATGTCAATTTCATACGCTTTTTGGAATGTTCTTCATTTTGATTTGAGCTGCTTGTGGCTGTATCCTAATATGCAGTTTTACATTTACTGTTTTTTTCTTTGAGAAAGAATAAAACAGGTCCTGCCGATGAATTCTTTTTGGTTACAGATCCTGTTTCTTCAGGTTCACCTCCAAGAAGGGAACCTCCTGTTCTCCCCAGTATTATGCCATCCCCCATTTTGCCCAGTCTAGCAACTCCAGAGACTCTTGACTCTGCAGAAGATGAAAATTTGTTAAATCTCTCAAAGTCCCAGTCTCTTAACTCCACCCAAGTTCAAGAGTTGTCTATTGATGACATTGATGATTTTGATGATGATGAAGATTTGGAAGAAGTTAATAGTCAGCGATACTCTAGACGAGTTCTGAATGATGCTGCTGATCTGGAGCTTGGATTGCCTTCATTTGCCACAGGTTAATGATTTATGAATGTTTTTGAGAACTTGTCAGCATAATTTAGTCAATACTTGTCTTCAGCTGAAGTTAGTTAGTGCTGATCTAGCATGAAATTAAAGTGGATGGTGGAAAGTACAAGAATCCACCAAGAGCTTTTGTACCTATTGATGCTAAATAAACAAATATCTTATCTGTTCATGGTAGCCAATGCCACGTATTTTAGTTTAAAAAAATCAAATTTGATATCTGCATTTCTTCCTGTGTTGCAAGATGTTTGGTATTCTATTGCTTAATCAGTGTCAATGCAGTTCTAAATTAAAAGCAGCATCTTCTTAATTGAAAATGTTTCTTTACATTGGTGGTTTGGCTGTTTTGTAAATGGTTTGTTTAGAACTGAAGCTTCAAGAATGTTAGTTTAGTTATTCTCTTGTGCAGCTATTAAACTAGAGGGGATGCTTTTGACTGAAAGCATTTTCAGAACTACATCAGATATATCTGTTTTCCGCATGATATATTACCTGGTACTTTAAAGGGTCTGGGGCTATTCGATTTGGAGGTCAAATGTTATTATACTTTGCACCTTTGGTTCTTGAACATGGCAGCATTGGCTAGTTAAATTCTTGATGAGATGCCGCATCCTTTTTAATTACGATTTTGAGATGGAACAAAATTTTTTAACATTCCTGGAAAACTTTTGAGAAGGAATTTGTTGTATGGAGTTGTGTTCATAACTGTGAAAAATATAATTATTGCCGTGGCTTCATTTGGATTGTTCAAAGTGATCATCGCTGCAGTCTTAAATTATCTCAATCATTGAACTTTTATCTATTTCAACAAATGAAGGTGCCTGGCACAATGTCCCAATTTGAGTTTCCATGTAATTGACATGTTGGGAATAAATTTGAAGAGTGCAGGATCAATAATTTTTTTTTTCTGGCCAATTTGTGAAAGAGGAATGGCAGAAGTTGTGCTTTCCGAACCTGTTCTCAAAATAGACTCGAATAATGTTGATTATGCTGTTAAAAGTGCTGACCTGCTTGCACCATATGTTGTTTGAGAGGAAAGTATGGTAATCATTTTATTTGATTCAACCATATTTACGGGTGGTGGATCTGTGATAAATATATCCTTTAGCTAAGGGAAAAAGAACCAATTTGTGATGGATTATTTAAATAGTTTTATCATACGGCCGGTGTAGGAGTAGCTTTATCACACCACAGATAACGAAAACTACTTGCTGTGGCGATAGTGCCAGATTCAGGTCCAAAAGGTGGGATGATGGGAAGAGTCCCTAGAGGGGTGTGTTAATTGGGAAGGTGTTAGGTCGAAACTATTTTTAAACTGGGGCTTCCAGTAAGCACTTAGATGGGAACATCTTTGGCCTTTATATGGAGTTTGGTTCTTTCTGGTTGTGTTTTTCTCGGAAATGATTGCTAAATAGAGCTGCTTTCTGAGATTAATGGGAGTGGACATCTTTGGTTGATTATGTCGTTTGCGGCTTGTGGTTGGGCTTTTTATAGGAAAAAGATTAAGCTTCATAGGTGAGGAAGTGAAGCAATGCTCTAGAAATTCTGCTATGTTGTTCCCTTTTCTTCTTCTTTAGAAATTCCTCTAAGGTTTTTCTTAGGAGTATGTCAAGTACTCCCAGAGGATCAGCAAATCACGGAAGATATGCACTGGGAGCTAATTCATCAATAGTGCCTAGCTTGTACTATGGGCTTGTTTTAGGTTGGAGGAGAGAAAGGACAGAAAAGACTATATTAATGTTACCTTGGCCATATTACTGTCTTTAGGATTAGTTTGTTGCAATAAGTACTTTTGACAAGTTCCTAGAAACTTGATTCCCCTGATCTGGGCTTGAATTGCAAGAGCACATTGTAATATGTGGATTCCAAGACATAGCTAAGTGTAAATTAGAAACATACGAGTGTTGACATGAAATGCATTTTGGATTATTTTTGAAGTCTAAATAACCAAATTATACGGCTACATATGCTATATCCGATTCATTGCCATTCAATTGCAAAACTATGTTATAATCCTAATCTGAAAAAGTATTAGGGCTTGTTAGCTGTTGCTTGTGCTGTTTCAAAACTGATTATTGGAAAATAATTGTTGAAGAATCTTGCGAAAAATGAAATGCCCTTTTTGTCTTAAATGCTTTGAAAAGCTCAAAGTTATTTCCAAAAGCACCTTGAGGCTGCTTTGCAGGATCAACTTTTGTCAGTCAAAATTTGCCAAATATGCTAAAAGCAGAAGCTAAAACCAAAAGAAACACACCCTGAATAGATATAATAGGCCTGTGAAGTATGATGTCATATGCTGTCTTGTACTTAGAAAAATTGCATAGGATCCTTGTCCATGTAACATCATGAAAGTGTTTAATGAAGAACTTGAGCGTTTAACTCAAAATCAATTGGCAATAAGTTGAGTGGTCCAAGATAGATGTTAATGAATCTAGAATTCATTGGGCAGCTGATGCGGGACTTTGTCCATTGTTCCTTGACCTGATCCCTCATGTTGTAAACAATTAAGTATTATGCTGTTGATGAAAGTGATTCAGATACAGGGGATTTAGTATAAGAATGGTGAAGAACTTGCTTTTGGTCACTTTTTTGCTGTTAATAAGAAACTTAAAAAAAATTGCGGATATGATTGCTGCTGTCAATATAACTGCTTTGCTATTTTTGCCAGGTATTACGGATGATGATCTTCGTGAAACTGCATATGAGATTCTCCTGGCATCTGCTGGAGCTTCAGGGTAATATGCTTCCAGTAATTTGATGTGATATTTATGTTTCATGGGTTGACTTCATATGTAGAACATTTAATGAATAGGGGCCTCATTGTTCCTGTCAAAGAAAAAAAGAAGGATAAAAAATCAAAATTGATGAGGAAGTTGGGACGCGGTAAGGGTGAACATGTTGCGCCACAGAGTCAGCAGACAACTGGTTTAGTTGGTCTTTTGGAGATGATGCGTGTGCAAATGGAGGTAAAGATTAACTGCTTCACTTAGACATATTGAGGCTTACTTTCCTCCCATTGGATAACTACATTCCCCATCCATACATGTAGCTGTTGTTTGGGCATTTTAATATTACTGAGTATTCTTGTATTAGCCATTTCTGATATGAAAGAAGCCGGATAAAAGAGTGTGCTCAAATTCATCTACTGTACTTGCTAGAAGTTACTCATCAAAGTACCTAATAATTCTATAATTGTTATAATGCTGAGTTGCTCCTGGGATAAAAGTGTGGTAAGACATCTACAAAGAACACAAATTTATAGTTGGTACTTCTCAGATATATAATGTCTAGTGAAGTCATATATTGTGTTAAAGACTGATGAAAGAGCTAACACATCTCATCTTTTATTACCCCTTGGGAATCTTAGAAGCTGCTTAATTGAGCAGTACATGTATGAGTTCTGTTGACATCAAAAGCTTTGCCATTATAGCTATGGGATGATGTTTATCAAACACCCATAATGTGTTTTTATCATCTAAAATTAGTTTCAAACAAAAAGCAGTGCAACCCTATTGACGTCTGGTTTACTCTTAAACAGTTTAAATCTCTTTGTATTGCTTTGACCAAATGGTTCAATATTCTCATTTTCTTTAGTCCTCTTTGAGAAAGTCTTCAATTTTTGAAATGGTTGTTTGGAAAGGTTTTCAATTTGTAAAATTGTTGTGTTTTAGTGCCCTAATTCTTTATCTGGGCAAGTATATTGTTATCTGCTTCATAATTCCTGTGCTCTCTGGACATATAGTGCACATAATTTACACCTCTCTTTGCATTCAGAAGTTGAAATCTCAATTATGATATTGAATATGTTTGCAAGGGGCTCATGTAAAATACAACTGGATGGTGAAATTTATGTTTGATTTGACCTACAAGTGTATACAATCAATATGATTGGAGTAAGCACTTGCAAATATTTGGAAAAGGTGGACTTATAAGTAGTAAATAGCTAGAAAGTGTTGGACCTGGGAACGAAGTTGGGGAAGTTAGAATGAGCAGTTATTTGTTGTCAGAGTGTCTATAAAGACTCTGAGTCATCAAATTTTCTGTTAGGATGCTGTATCATCTGTCTCGCTACAGTAAGATACTACGATATGCCCATGCAATTTAAAAAATGAAGTCTAGAAATACAGTCTAGTTCAAATAAGCTCTATAAGACAATTTAGTTGTCCCATAGGCTTCAACTTCAATTTTTTTTTTTTTGATGGAGATGGGTTTACAAGATTAAACTTTGCACTTGGTGATCAAAGTAACTAGTTTTCATTAGATTATTCTCAAACTTCTCATTTGATGTTTAACCTTTGTTTTGCTTGATGGGTGGTGAGGGCCCATAGTGATCTTGAACAACGTGTTATTTCTTCTGCATTGCAGGAGAAGTTGAATGATCAGATCAGAAAACGAGGCAACGATATTCTTTTGTCTACACATAGATTGAATATCTCTACACTTAGATGCTGAAAATATGGACTTGCAATCAACTATTGTTAAATTTCTTTTTATATGTGAAATTCTATGGAATACGTTTTTGTTAACCACCTACAATATCATTGATGTGGTATATTTATGTCAACTTTTGAAATTCTACACCTTGTTTCTAGTCAAACAAATGTTATTAGGAATATATCTTTGTTGACTATCTTAAAACTTTGTTGCTGGAAAATATCTAACCAATTTTTAAAGATTCAAGCTTTGTCTTTTAATCAAGTGAATATTATTCAAACATATGTTTGCAACCCAAAACTGTATAACAATCATATAAACATTACTCTTTGTGGGGCCATTTGTTTCAGAGGCAACTTTCATGAGATTTCTACTATTGCAGATATTTTACTTTTTCTTCCATTTTCATGACATTTACAGATTTCTGAGGCAATGGATGTTAGAACAAGAATTGGCCTTCTGAATGCAATGGTGGGAAAAGTTGGGAAAAGAATGGATGCTCTTTTGATTCCACTGGAATTGCTGTGTTGTATTTCACGTACGGAGTTTTCTGACAAGAAGTCATATATCAAATGGCAAAAAAGACAAGTAATCTCTCTCTCTCTCTCTCTCACTCGTCCTGTCAAATTCCAGATATAGTTCATTACATGTCAGCGATCCAGTTCAAATCAGTTTATTTAGTTGGGGCAGGTTGTGACGTTCAAATTACTTCACATCAAGATTTTGTTATTTTCAATTTTGTGTCAGTTCAGCTAAATATGATGGAGGAAGGCCTTGTCAATCATCCTGCTGTAGGATTTGGAGAATCTGGCCGAAAAGCGAGCGAGTTAAGGGTGCTGTTGGCAAAGATTGAGGAATCTGAGGTATGCATTTAGTGTTGAATGGCAGAAAAATCCCTCCCTCTATCTCTCTCTCTCTCTCTATTTTTTTTTTTTTGGGGTTACTCTCCTTTGTCATGAGAAAAGGTGTTGTTGAGTTGACTTATACTTAGTTTTATTTTATTTTAAACATTCTTTTGCTGGTACCTGCACCTGCTTAAGTTAGTTTCTTAAACAAAATAAGACCATTCTTTATGTTCCCATTTTCAAAAGTTGAATGCTGCATCTGTGCAATAGTTGTCTGACCTTCTTAGCTATTCAGCTCTTCTGTCTAATGACTAGTTTCTTGATCATCAGTGTTAGTCCACCTGAATATTGGATATGTTGGTTAGCCATTAATGTGAGGTCTTGTATCTTCAACATCAAATGTCTTCTTGTCTTGGAACTCTTCGTATGATCCATTTTATGACTCATTGGCTTCCCTCAGCCTAACCCAAGAGTTATAGCTTTCAGGTTATGCGCATGATTGTTTAATGTTACAAAAGGAAATTCTTTTCTTCCTGCTTCGTGCTTACATTCACTGTGAAAGTAGAACCCTCTTTTTAAATTAAAGGCGACTTTCATCCAATTCTTTGAAAAACATGAGTAGTTGTCCGTTGTAGCTACCTGCATGCATAAATTAACATAATGAATCGCTGGTGTATGCCTCTGTAATCATCTCTAATGGATTTCCTTTTGTGTCAGATGCTTCCACCCTCTGCTGGTGAGCTTCAGCGGACAGAATGTTTAAGATCTTTAAGAGATGTTACTATTCCTCTTGCGGAGAGGCCTGCTCGAGGTGATTTAACCGGTGAAATATGTCATTGGGCAGATGGTTATCACTTAAATGTCAGATTATATGAGAAACTGCTTCTCAGCATATTTGACATTCTAGATGAAGGAAAACTTACAGAGGTAAATGGATTTTTTAAAGGCCAGAAACCATACAATTTTCAGTGTCTCCTTTTCAGTCATATGTAACGCATACATTTGCTGAACTTATATTCCTATATCTGGTTATATTTGATTTGCTGAAATTTAGGGCTCTGTTTTTTATTTTTTTTGATGTTGCGATTTTAAAATTAAAATTTATTTGATTTTAAAATTTTTATGGAGATTTTTTTTTTAAAATTTTATTTGAATTTTTTAAAAATTAAAATTTTTTTTTTTTGGGCATTTTAAAATTAAAATTTATTTTAAAAATTAAAATTTTTTTTTTGGGGCATTTTAAAATTAAAATTTATTTGCATTTTAAAATTAAAATTTATTTGAGTATTTTTAGGGTTTTAAATTAAAATTTATTTGTTTTGGTAATTTTAACATTTTAAAATTAAAATTTATTTGGGATAATATTTTGGGGTATTTTGAAATTAAATGGCTACTAATGAGCCAAAAAATTTATTTTTAATTTATCTATCTTTCATCTTATATGTAGTGTTTTGAAAAACAACCCCAACCCTCAAAAAAAGATAGCTTTCATTCTGATATCATATCTCAAATCTTAGGTTATGGTGGCGATGCAGTCAACAAGCAGCTCTAGGATATATATAATTAAAGCTTTTCTTTTTCTTTTTTCTTTTTTTTTTTTCCTTTTTCCTTTTGAAGCTTCAACTAGGCATCCCTTGAAGATAAGAAGCCTAATTAGGAGCAAAAATGCGAAATGTTTTTCTTTAGGTTCATTGTAGTTTTGTTTTCTGGAGATTAGTGTTTTATAATATTGCAAGTTTTGAGGAGTATTTTAGTCTGTTACTTATTGCAGGAAATTTGCAGCAATTGCATCTTTGAGTCTTTTTTAGTTTTGCATCCACTGTTCACGGTTATTGTTTACAGCCCTAAGATGGTCCCAAGACCCTCTCATTCTTCTGCTAGCGCTAGTAGGTTAGAACACCCCTTTCTTGTCATACATTAGGTGGATGCAAGTTGGTTATCTGTAGCTTCCTAGAATGACTTTGAAGATTAATTTGATTATTTGATTATGCATTATCTTGTGTTCAGGAAGTGGAAGAAATCTTGGAGCTTTTGAAGTCCACTTGGCGAATTCTGGGAATCACAGAAACCATCCATTTTACTTGCTATGCATGGGTGCTATTTCGTCAGGTTTTTAAACTAAACATTCTTTCCTTAGAGCAAAGCCTTGAATAATCATTTATATTATAGGCAAATGGTTAACCACCAACTTTTTGTCCAACTAATTGTTGATCATGCATAAGATGGACTTAGCTCTTTCTGTCCTCCTTTTTCTAGTAAAGTACAACAACAGTTGTTGGACCATTTTCATCTATGAGCTTTCACAATGCACGTTATTTTGCAAAACATTTAATGTACGATAAGAACAGGAAGGATTATATTGCTGAATATGTAAATTAACTTATGACAAGTTTGTAAGAATTCCTTTTTCTTTTCGTTATTCATTCCCACTTTTGTAGTTCAGTGCTTTTTATTGCCCTTGATTGATTGTCCTGACACCCTCCTGAAAAGATTTTGCCCAGTAAATTATGGTAGAAGCGTTTTATTTCCATAATCTTTAAAACACCTCATTTTCCATTACAGTTCGTTCTCACGGGTGAGCGAGGGTTGTTGCAACATTCTATTGAACAATTGAAGAAAATCCCTTTGAAGGAGCAGCAAGGTTCACAGGAGAGGTTGCACTTGAAAAGTTTGCTTGGACGAGTTGAAAGTGAGAGTGGAGTTCAAGAAATGACTTTTTTTTACAATCCTTCTTACTACCAATCCAGAAATGGGCTGATAAGCATCTTGGAGATTACCACCATCATTATACTGAGGTGTACTAATAAATCATTTGATCATTCATGTCATGCTTTTTCTTTTCTGTTTGTGTAATCAATGTGCCTATTCATCAATTCATATTGTCAGTGAAGTTCTAAATGGCAAGTTGGCATAAAAGATTAATCTTTATTTTATACTTCTTCTCTATGTTTCTGCAGAAGCTTCAGGGTCTGGAACATTTGCTAGTTTAAAGTTTTCTTTTGATGATCATACACCCTCAAAGTAGGTTTAAAATCATTTGATAGACGTAAAGAGCAGTAAGACAGCATGTCTCTGTTAATTGCAGAAAAGAAGGTGAGGGGAGAAGAGTTTTGATGGGATTTTGAAGCTCTCTCTCTCTCTCTCTAAGTGAAATTGAAGCATCATGCCTCATTTGTGTCATATACTGGTTGAAAAGTTAATCTTTAATTTCTTTTGATGATTAATTTTAGTCGTATCCCTTTCATATTTAAGACTACAATGACAAATTGGATTTCAGATGTAACACAGCTGGGCTGTCAGGAATGTGATCAGGAAAATTTGATGGTTCTAATATCTTGGTTTCATCAGCATATATCAACATTATATTCATATACTTTGTGATGTTTGTTGCTTGAGCAGGTGCTTTCACTGTTTGAAGCATTAGCAACTAACAATTCTTCTGAGTTTTCGGTCTTTTAATCCAATTTTCGAATTTCATTTAGGACTATAAGAAAACATGAGACCTTGCTACCTCCTTCCATACTCTAGAAAGAAAAGAGGAAAATAATATATCAAGAACAGACAAGAAAACAGGAAAATAATAAATCAAGAGCAGACAAGTTGTTTTCCAAGTATTAGTTACCACCTATTAGAAACTAAAGGACTGATTCACCATTTTTATTTTCTATTCAGAAAAACCTTTTAGGTTCAAGGTAAGCAAAGAGTGATCATTGTCAGTTTCAAATGATATGCATTCAGTGGTGCAAAAGTGACTACTTTTTAGGATTGAATTCTCTATCTCCTATCTTAACTCTTTATTCCAGGTCTAATGTATGTATTGATATTCCTCGTTAATCTTATTCAATGACGATTAGACTTTTAGACAGTTTGTTTGTTCTTGTTGTACTTAATTGCTAATCTTCTTTTTGGAGAAGTGCTTTTCTTTCTTGATGCATTTTCAGATGCTCTTATTCTCTCTTCTGAAAAAAACTTGCATTTGTATTCTACCTTTTAGGCCACAGCAATGATGGAGAATGTATTAGTTGCAGCAATGGTTGTTCAAAGACTTCTTTCTGAAGAACCTGAAGTGGTATTTGTCCATGATGTTTCTTGAAGATTGAGTTCAAAATTAATCAGCTGAAGAAACAGTTTTATGTTGCAAATATAACCTGTTAGATCTAGAAGCACTTGACAGTTTTTTGGCACTTCCTGCAGGCAATGTACACTGGACCTGCCACAGATACTGAGCAGATAGAATCATATGTCTTGTCATCCATCAAAAGCGCATATGTGAGGGTGAGTTGTTCAATTTTCAGCTTAAATATGTCTGGTTTCTTTTGTCGGGGTTGTTTTCTTTGTTTCCTTTCCCTTTTGGGAGATGGGATTAATTGATAGTCTTGACCATCCTAAAGTTAAGGAGCCTGGTCGTATGAATGGCTCCTTTGTTTTTCCTGTTTGAGGCCAACATTGGATGATAAATTAAAGCAGAAAATCAGCTAGGCACTAGGATGTTGCTTCAGATTGCTTGAAAGGAGAGAACACACTGACCAACTTCTGAACAAGGAAGTTATTATGGCTGAAACTCTAAATAATGGAATTTTACATAAAGCATTGCTTTGCAAGTTCAGCATTGTCAATAAGTGAAAACATTTTTCCTGAAATTAGGGGCATGTTTCAAGAGAAATTTATGAATTAAAGAGATGCCAATACCCATTGTTATTTCACCAGCTTAATCTTTTGCTCTTTCATTTTTTGGCTTCAACCCTTGATGAGTGATCAAACAGCCTTCAAGTCAGGTTTATTTGCATATCACTTTTATATGGCAGAGTCTGGCTGTGTTTAGAATCAGAAAAATAGTGCACTTAAGAATGTCCTCTAATTGGCTGGTACCAAGGAAAAAAAAAAGTCACGTCTGTTGTCATTTTTTATGCAGATAATTAAGGATGTTGAGATGATGTCTGAAGTAACCCATGAGCACCCATTGGCATTACTTTCAGAGCAAACAAAGAAACTTTTGAAAAAAGATGCAACTATATATACGCCTATGCTATCTCAGAGGCACCCAAATGCAACTGCTGTATCTGCCTCTCTCATTCACAAGCTTTTTGGAATCAAATTAGTAAGCTGATGCATAGTTAGTAAATAAATGTTCTATGGTAGCAAACATCATTATACATCTGGAACCATGGAGGCTTAACAATTACTTTTCTTCAGAAACCATTTCTTGATAGTGTTGAACATCTCACTGAAGATGCTGTGGCTGTACTTCCTGCTGCTAATAGCCTTGAGCAGTATGTAATGGAAGTCATCATGTCTAACTGCAATGAAGAAACTGGAAAAACATATTGCAAGAAACTAAATTTATACAAGGTAAGCATGTTTTTTCAGCTAATTTGTCCTACAATTCTTCTGGTTTGATTAGTGTTATGGTGTTTTATTATTTGATAGGATTTTGTTTCTATACTAAAAGAACTCAAAATGTAGTCTTGAGCTGAAAGCCAAAACCTTTAAGTGGATAAGTTTGATTGCTGTTACTCTTAAGTTTTCATTTCCGATGTTTTGAAAGGCAGCTTCGTAGGGTTGTAGTACTTTTTCAGGGTTTAAATACTCGCAATTAGTAGCTTAGCCTTCAAACACTAAATACGAAACAGAGGTGCCTTTTCTTTTGTGGGGTGAGGGAGGGAGGGCTCTACTCATGGATTTTACTTTTCAAGCTTAATACACTGTCACCTGTAGAAATGGAAAATTCTCATTATATCCTTATTAAAGGTAAACTATGTCCCCAAACCCCCAACCCCACCCGCAAAGGCAGCCCAAAATTCCTCAAAAAAAAAAAAAAAAAAAGAAGGAAAGAAAGAAAGAGTACAAGTGTTGCTCTTCCAACCTGAATCACGGCTCTGCTATTGATTTTTGGTAGTTCCATGCCTATGAGTGCCCATCAACCTTGGCGCACTAAAGTGGGCAAGCTTTCCTGTCCTAGCAAATAGTTGAGAAACAAGGGGGCCAATTAATTTTTGAACAAAGCCCTTTCCTATTCGGTACATTCCTAGTCCATCGGATCTAAACAGGAGTCCCACTGCTGTAAGGACTTCATCTGGATAAGATAATGCATAGTGCTATTTATATACGAAGTTGATAGTTAAATACTTCTTTAATCACAATTCCAGAAATATTTAATTCTATTTTTGTAGGCACTTGCTACTAGGTAAAGCAACTGAAGGTCGCTTCAATTCAACAAATCAAACCCTTTTCTGACTTGATATTATTAAGCATCAGTTCCACTTAAAGCTTTGAATACATCATCTGAAAATCTTCTTGTATTATATCAGAAATTAGAAACACCCTCTTAGTTTCATAATAGAAAAGAAAAATGAAAATTAATTGATAAAGGACATCTGCATTCATTGTGTACTGAAGTTGCAATACTTGTTCTCATAAACAAACTGCTCCCTCCATCCCATTTCATTAGCTATGGTTTTTATTTTGGTGATGTACCAAATTAATTGTCATGGTCTGAAAAGGAAATAAAGAAAGACCGGCGTCCCCATGTTACCTTTTGTACAATTTCCTAAACGAGCACTGTGGTCATGTTTCAGTATTGAATTCTCTAACAAATCTTCTTAAAATTTAAAAAGTCAAAAGCAGAAATTTTTAAAGAGAGCATTAAAGTTAAATTCCAACATTAAATACTCTAATAATTTAAAAATTCAGAAGAAAATAACAAAGTTTGAATATAAATCTAGGCGCTGTCATGGAAAGAGTTTATTGCTAGTTGGTCAAGCATCCAATGTCTTCAACTGTGTACAATGTTGACCATGAAAAATAAGATAAAACGGAGAGAGTAACAATGACCTTTTGACGTCTGGAAAAAAAAAAAAAATCTAAGGTCTGAATATGTAATTCAGAGTCACATGGCTTGTCTAGTTCTCCCAAAATTTTGGTAATATATGCTGATAAACATAATTCTATTTGGATAGCATCTCAGGCAACTCAAGGACTTTGATGCTTCTGTTTGGTTGGGTCCTTGTTTTGCTATTGATATGCTTAGACTATAGGTCAAATGACTCATATTGCATTGCTGTATGACATTGTAGCTTTGGTGCATGAATTTGGTTCCTTTGAAGCCTCATACTGTTAATTGAAAATGGTAGAAAATCTTCCAATGAAGATGAACAAAACCCTGGTGTCAACTTTTATGCATACATGAGGAGCTTCTTTTATGACTTGTTGATGTGTGTCTATCATTTACCTGGTAGTAAGATGGAGGGCTTGGAGTAGAGAGCTGTATAGGATAAGGAAGGTTCTGCCAAAAAGGATGAACCAATAGCTGTAAATCACAGAAACGCTCTCTGTTGAATATAATGGGCAATTTAAAAAATGATGTCCACATCTATTGCAGTTAGATGCTTGAATTTAGATTAAGGATTTCAGATGAGTAGGGAGATTGCTGTAAATAACAGAAATGCTCTCTGTTGAATATATGGGCAATTTAGAAAATGATGTCCACATTTATTGGAGTTAGATGCTTGAATTTAGACTAAGGATTTCAGATGAATGGGGAGATTGCTGTTTCCTGGTACAGGTTCCTGGGTACACTTTGTGTGTTGCTTTTGCTGTTTTCCATTCAAATTGTTACTTCCTATAAAAATATGGTATTCTGTATAAAAAATAAGAGTTCTATGTTGTGAAAGAGCTTGTATTGCAGCCTTTTCATTTTCATTAAAACTATGCAGTAGGGTTTTCCAAACAATTGCTTTTGTGAATAAGGACAGCTGGTATGTAGTTAATGCCTATATGCATGTCTTGAAATGATGCTGAATTTGCTGCTAATTACTTGTCAGTACTCAAGACATGATTTGATAGTCAACTGAGTGTAATATGATCTTTGACTTATAGCATCATCTATTCCTTGTCAATTGTGCTTGACTAATTAATCAAAAAAAAAAAAATTGGCTACTTTAGTTTTTAATGTGTCCTTATGCAAACTATATTTGCACAATTTTTTGAGCATATCCAGACATCAATAAATCTAAAGGGAAAATATGGACTTATGGCCTTTTCAGTTCTCATTTGATGCTTATTCTGTGTTCTTAATGGTTTCTTGAAAGAATGTTGCTTCTGATGCTTTCCTATATGAGCAAACTTCTTTCTATGTCGTGGTTATTGATTTTGTGCAGTCTTGTCTTTCAAATGTCTGATATGATTTCCTTAAATCTGTCCAGATCGAGACTATATCTGGAACACTGGTGCTGAGATGGGTGAATTCGCAACTTGGGAGAATTTTAAGTTGGGTTGAGCGTGCTATTGAGCAAGAGGTGATCCATTTACGACAATGTCTCCTTTTCTAAAAGATGCATTTGTTGGTTTCATGCTGTCTACTTCATGTTTAGTCATAACTTGTAAACTGGTAAGGGGAAAAAAAGTGTGACGTTTAAGCCAAATGTTTGACTTTAGTCAAATGTTGATAGTTGATTTTGAAAAACTGTGGTTCTGGCCAATGCTTCTCCTGGCCAATGCTCCTCCTTTTATTGATGCATGTCGTGTGGGAGTAGTTGCTGAGGTGCATTTTATTAGTGTTCCTAAACATATGATCTTCAGCCCCTTTCCCCATTCCCCCTTGTAGGGTTGGGTGTCTTCCCTTTAACAACCCCAACCCCAAAAAAAAAAACCAAAAAAAGGCCTAAAAAAAAAGATTTTCATCAATGAAAAGAAAGGGTCCTCTCCTTTCCCTTTTGCTTGAAAGTTAAGCAAGGAAATAAGGAGATGTTGGATTCAAGAGATAATGGTAATTTGTTTTGGATTCATGAGGTAATAGTAATTTGTGTTCCTCTATCTTTTTTTGGGCAATGTTGGTAATAGAAAATCTTTGGTGAGAACTTTCTTTCCATATCTCTCAAGATTACCAGCGAAAAGCTTTGTAAGTATGCCAATCTTTTTCTCCATTTCTCTTCTACGCCAATATTTGTCTCCATTTCTCTTCTTTTTTCCCACTTAAAACTTCTGAACAAGCAAAGATTCATATTTTCATTTTCTTCTTTTTACATCTTTCCTAATCACTCCATCCAAAGTAGGTCTTAGCAAGTGATTGCCATGTATATACTTTTATAGAACTCTGATTTAAAAACTGACAATTACCTTCACCACATAATTCTAATAGTATTTTATGTGGAGATTCCATGAGGGAATAGTGGAAGTATAATCACTGCATACTACGTATTTTAACAATTTTAAGAAGAATTAACTCCAACCTTAAACATTATGCATGAGGGAATAGTGGAAGTTTAATCACTGCATACTATGTATTTTAACAATTTTAAGAAGAATTAACTCCAACCTTAAACATTATGTCAAATGGCAAAAGTATATCCACTGTACCTAAGTGAAAATATAATCTTTTACGATTACTTTTTGGATGGATATGCGTATGTATGCCAGAGATAGTTGTGGAGGGGTTTATTTGTGCAAGAAGTGTATCTATACTCTGATATTTGTAGTGCAATAAATCTCTCTATCTCTGCAAATGCATGCTGTCAGTGAACATGCAGGATAGCAAGTGATCTGGAGTGAGTAGAGGGAAAGAAGATCACAATTCGGTGTTTGAAGGGAGATTGCTGATGAGGAGGATGGGGGACTGGAGGCTGTGATTTGTTCTAGCAGGGGTCTTGGGAGGGGGAAAGTTGGAGCTTGGAGTGGGGTGGAAGAGAGGCTTTGGCAGACTGGAGGGGGAGGTGGTTAGGGAGAAATGATTGGAAGTCTGGGGAGGGTGCAGTCAGTGGGAAGGGACTAGGTAGTCATAATGATGCTGTTTATTTGCATACATGCATACAGAAGGAAAATACAATGTTTGTGAGAAAAAAATTGGAGAAGGGACTTCATTGGAGATTAATTTCAATATTTATGAAACAATCTCGCAATTAACAAACAATTTCATTCAATGCTTTAAGATGTTTGTAACTAAAATTTGAAGAAGAGATCTCATTGAAGACATTAATATCAATGCTCAAGAAGCAATCCCCTATTTATTTTGTTTTTCTTGGTTTTGTTCATAAAGTTTCATAAACATAGACAGGGAAACAAAAGATAAATGTATCAAATACTCCCCTAAAAAATTGTTTTTGTTTATAAACTCTTTATTTCTGTTAACCCACCTTCTTTTCCTGAAGTTTCTACCTTGTGTGGACTAATTTTCTTTAAGATTTCTGCAGAGATGGGTCCCTGTGTCACCTCAACAAAGGCATGGAAGTTCAATTGTTGAAGTCTACAGAATTGTGGAAGAGGTTTCCTCTTGTCATCCTTTATTTATGTAGATATTCTCCTCATGTCTACTCTTTTACCAATATGGAGCACTTTCCTGTTATTAGCTGGATTTTGTAGTTTGATATGATAAGAAATTGAGAATGGATACTGTGAACTGTACTTTTCAGGCACAGAATGGACAATGAGTGATATTCTTTTTTTTTTTTTTCAATGTTAGTTTATATAATTCCTTTAACACCTAGACAAATTTACATTTATACATATCCTTTTCCAGCATCAAGATTGCTGCAAGGCTGCTTCCTCCCTTTTTCCCTTTCTTTTTTCTTTGAGATCATTGCAATTTACAGTTTCACGAGAGAATAGAAGCTCTAATTGGCTTCTGATAGACAAAATGCCTCATTTTGGCATGGCAGATTAAGTTCTGTTTTCCTCAGTTTTTACTTTTCTTCATGGGGTACTACATACACAAGAAACACTAAAGGCTGGATGGTTTAAGAATGAACTACAAAAGCACAAATGAAAACCAACAAGGCCTATGATAATAAACTCTTCAAATGATTAGAAAATTTTTATCAGTAGAAATTGCAAGGATAAAAAAGAAATAGAAACAGCTGAAATTTGTTTAGTACACTGCATGATCTATGCATGAAATGAGTAATTACCTAAACATGAAGCAAATTGCTAACTAGACTTGCTTTCCCATTTGGAGTGATAGATAAAATTACTGTTTTCTTTGTCAAGACATTGGTAGCTACTTTAGGCTTAAAGTCTTAAACTTCTTCAAGCAATGTTCCTTGATTAACCACAACTCCGATTTCTGTGCTTCATTCCATAGAAGTATGTTGTCATCTTAAGGCGCATAGAGCACTAGAAGTTTAAGATTTCAGCTATCTCAGACTTTCCGTCCCATTAGTCATTTAATATGCTTTACTAAAGATATGATTATCTCCTAACAGATTAGATACTGAGAGCCAATTACTTCTCGTGTTACAGACAGTTGATCAATTTTTTGCTCTTAAAGTCCCAATGAGGTCAAGTGAACTGAGCAGCCTTCTTCGTGGCATTGACAATGCATTTCAAGTGTATACAAAGAGTGTGGTGAATCAACTAGGTACAGTCCAACACATTGAAGTGGATGTACATATTTCAAGAGAATGTTTTAAACAGTTATCCGGATTCTTTTGTCCTCATTCTTTCTTCCTTGCATTGCAAATTTTAAATTGGGAATCATTTCTATTTTTACAATAGCCTTAAGGTATGAAAATCTATACCTAATTCAGTAACATCCAATACGAGTCTATTTACTGCTTCCCTCTTTCATCTCCAGGCTTTGGGTACCTCTAGAAGTATACCTGATCTACATCAATGCTGCTAATTATGACCTCACCACTGTTGGACACCCACCACTATACACATTAGTTTCTGCTGCTATTGCTGCTGTTGAGAAACAAAATGTCCCACATTGGTTTCCAAAGAATTTCAGCTAAATTAATAAGATCCTGGGCAACTTCAGTCATCACCAATGCATTGATTTTTGCCACCTAGACTATAGATGAAAATTATTTTCTAACTACCTAAGTTCAAGTTTGTCTATGGTTGACATTGGTGACTATAACATATGCAATACATTAGCATCATAAAATAAGAGTTTTTGTTTTCAATGTTAGCTTGCAATGTAGTATCAGGAAGCTACTGAACCTATCTTGGCTTGTAAGTTATGATTGACTTCAGCAGACCAGGATGCCCTTTGTCCAATTGTTTATGCTGAAGATTATGGATTTGCATGTGCACAGGAGGATGGATGAAAAAATCCTCTATAGTCGTCTCCAGCTGAATTGCTTAGGGATGAACTTATAGAAGATCTCTGGGCAATGACTTCCATATCATGCTTATTTCTGTTTATTGAACTGAAGCAAAATGATTTTTAAGCATGCTGCAATGTTTTATCCATTTTACCTCCGATTATTAAGCTTCTAAATTTAATGTTATATTATATTTATATTTCTTAAGGACCAAATTTGCTATTCTTGTCTGGCTTTATATCTTTGCCATCGTGGTAATTGTTATTGTTTTGCCCTTGCAGCCAAGAAAGAAGATCTTATTCCTCCTGTGCCAATTCTTACACGTTACTCGAAAGAAGGTGGAATTAAGGCACTAGTAAAAAAGGAACTGAGGGATCCGAGGCAACCTGATGTGAAAAGGTCGACAGATTATAGTGTTTTGACGACGCCAATGCTTTGTGTTCAGTTGAATACACTTTATGTGAGTTTCAGGAACACCTCTTCTTCTAGCCTCGGGTTTTACTTTGTCATGTTTTTTGTTATCTTCTGGGATAAATCCTACTGCAGTTTTTAATGGGCTATAAGATTCACCTTTAGCCTGTAAACTACACCTGGTCCTAAATATTTTGTATTTTGTATTTTTTTTTTGTATCCTTCACATTGATTATCAACTGCCAATTGATCCTTGGTTCTGCATGTTCAACACAGACTAAAATAAAGGTAACAAATAATACAAATCTTAGGGCTTAGAGAAAAGAACCAAGAATTACTCCAAAAGAACATACAATAGGAAATGATTAGGCAGTCTAGGGCTTTTCAGGTAACAAGCATGGAGAAACAGGATTCAGGAAGCCTATCTCTTATTCTGTAGTAATAGGGAAAATAGGTGGTCAATTTTAGTTGGTTCGTTTGGTGTTTTAGTTAGATTTCTGTCTTATGTTTTTGGTTAATGCAGCCTTATAATTTCTGTTTTGCTCTCGCTTCGTATATTGAGTCTAATCTGAATCATGAATTGGTCATTTTACTTTGTGGAGATTTACATTAAAAGATAAATTAATCTAGATCTTCTTTTAAAAAAAAAAAATAAAAGAGTTTGCTTCGTAGAAAAGCCTACAGATCTCCCCAAGTAAAATTTTTACTCTGCTTGAAAGCAATTTAAATTCCAGTAATAATGGAAATGAGTGACAACTAGTGACATTGTCAAGAGGCTATAAATCTCATCCCAAGGAGGTCTTGATATTGTTGTGAAAGGCAGCAAAGGTCAAGGTCCTTAGAGTAAAGGGTCAAATAGTTTGTGATATCATTTGAGTGTGTTAAGATATTTTATACCGGAGTTCCCAGCCCAATAGGTCTTAATCCAGTGCTTTAAAGCTGCCAATTTTGAGGTTCAGGGAGTAAAAGGCCCTCAATTCAATTCTGTCTAGAACTTGAGATTGCCACATTTAATGATATGTGGCATATTAGTTTTTTTCCAATTATTTGCAGAAATTGTAACTCATAATTTCATGTTTTGGGACAATCTGTAACCCAGTAATAAGAAAAGAAAAAAAAAAGTAGCAAGGTGAGAAAACTCAGATGCCTTATCTCAAGAGAGCCACATGTCATGTATCCATATTGGAGATTCCTTGCTAAGCAGTCGCTATCAACAGTTTTACCTGATTGCTCATGAGCAACAGACTTCTAAAATAACCTCATCTCTCCTCATATATATAGTCTACCAATTGTTAATAAGTTTGGTGAAGAGACTCAATCAATACATTCTTGGTTTATAAGATGACAGGTAGCTTCAATTTCAGTAACTCCATCAATATATCTTTGTTATTGAATGGTGGAAATTGATACAGATGCAGTATGTTATTGAAACTCTTAAGTCGCAGCAGATAGGGCACTGTTATTTAGTCCCCAGTTAGTGGAGTTTAGCATACTTCAGTAAAGCTTGTGAAATTAAAAAAAATAAAATCGCTGCTAATTAAGTTCAAACTTTTCTGTTTGGAACCAAAAAAGGGAAAAAAAATTGAGATCGGTAAACTTGCAAAGTGTGTCAATCTAAGTTGAAGTAAAGCCATATTTTCAGAGCTGCCAGTTGTGTACATTTATGTCCTGACAAGATGCTCAGGCTTGCCACTGATAAAACTTCAGAAAGCACCTGGTAGATCCTTTTGTAGACAATTTTTCATGACGATCCAATCTAGCATAAGTAAACTGCTACCCAGTTGGACAATTATTCCAAATTTGTTTTCTGCTATTGCCTGTGTTGCTTTTCTGCTTGTCTTTATAATTCTGATTTTGTTTTCCATTAATCTCCAATAATCCTAATCAGTTACAGTACATGATTTTTTCACTGTCCATAGTATGCAATTGGCCAATTTAACAAGTTGGAAGATAGCATTTGGGAGCGATGGACAAGGAAAAACTACCATGATAAGTCATTAAGTAAGTATTTCTTATTAGGACTTCTTTTTGTATTTGTAATCACTCACATTATCAGATGACGAAGTGATTATTAAGCAACTTTTCTGGCGTACAGATCTTGTCTATTCTGCAATTGCTTCCAATGCATAGTGCTACTTCTGGTTTTCTTTTGCAATTTTATGGTTATGTTTGGTTTGGCTTGGTAGGGAGACCTACAGAAGAAAATTTAAGAAGTTCCACACGGAAAGAGACTTTTGATGGAAGTAGAAAAGATATAAATGCTGCTATTAACCGAATTTGTGAATTTACTGGTGAGTATCTTGGTGCGTTTGGTGATAACCCACACTTTGTAGACTGTAGTCTTATTTGTGGTTTCCTATTTCTGCAGGAACTAAAATAATTTTTTGGGACCTCAGAGACGCTTTTATTGACAATCTTTATAAGCCAACTGTTTCTCAGTCTAGGTTTGAAACATTGATTGATCAACTGGATTTGGTATGTCTTGTCTCTCCTGTGCTATTTCCTATTGATATGTAGGATCAGTAGATGGAAGAAAATGGAGGAGGACCAACGGATGTTTGGTCATATGAGTTATTTGAAGAATTTAACCATCTCTCTCTCTCTCTCTCTTGATATAGCAATAGATTTTGCAAATTAACTTTCATATCTCTGTGAATCTTCAATAGAATCCTTTTCCCATATATCTTAGACTATTAAAAGAATGGCCATTTCATTTAGAATCCAACTTATCTCGTGTCATCCCTAAACCAATAGTGTATGAACTTCAAAATATAGCTCGTCTAAATGATCTTTTGAAATCCGGACTAATTCCCGTGTTGATTGTTGAAATTGTGTTTAGTTGCCAGACTAAGCCATTTAGTGTACACCCAATTCTATGTAGAAATTTCTTGAGATACATGGATCTGTTCTCAACTTGGCCATTCTAATTACCCTGCATGCAATGATATCCGAAACTATTCAAAGCCTTGTTTTATTATCTTGTCCTACTTCCAGTTGTATGGTCAAGCATGAATCTAAACATTTTTTTGGATAATTGTTGTCCATCGTGACAATTTCTGTGCAGCTATCATCTTCAGTAATTTTTAACCTTCTCTGTTGAGCAGAATGAAGTTTGTCACGTCTGCAAGAATATGTGTGATTTGTAGTACTTGTTTCTCGTTAATAGCTAATATAGATACGTCAAACATATGTGAATACGTCTTCTTTGCATCTGCAGGTACTCAATCAACTTTGTGATATAATTGTGGAGCAACTCCGAGATCGTGTTGTAACAGGTCTTCTCCAAGCTTCGCTGGTATGTGCTATATCCTCACTCTTTCATCTTTAAATGCTGAAATTTCTTAATTTATTTGTAAGTTTCCTTGCATCAGGATGGCTTACTCCGTGTTATTTTGGATGGAGGCCCATCACGTGTTTTTACCCTTGCCAATGCTAAGTTATTGGAGGAAGATGTAGAGGTCTTAAAGGTGATAAAGGAAAATTTTGATGAAAATGGAGCAGTTGTATTTGGCTAATAAAAAAGTGGACATATATGCTTTCACTTGTATTACAACATTTTTTCTGTTTCAAAGATAGATGGAACATTTAATTGAGAAAAATAAGCAATTTTAGCTGCCTATTCTCCAACTGAGCTTATTTATCTGGTAGGAGTTTTTCATCTCTGGTGGAGATGGGCTTCCTCGTGGAGTAGTTGAAAATCAAGTGGCTGGTGTTCGGCAGGTGATAAAGTTGCATGGTTACGAGGTTAGTTCTAGCAGGACTTTGTGTAGTAAAGAATGCTGCTAAAATCTATTCAATTTTGGCAGTTACAATAAGAATTATCTTGATGTCTCCTTAATTATCCTGCTAAAGCTTTTTGTGAAGTCAATGCACTAAGAGTAGGAAAAATGAAGCGAATTAAAGTAGCTATGGATTCATGAGATGAAATGTGATGTGTTGGTCAATTTTTACCAGTTTTCTGTTGTTCCTGAGATTTGGAATATTGCAAGATTATAGGACTTCAAGTACTACAGATAATAGTGCTACTGGAAGTTCCTTGAATTGTCTATCAAGTTCCTATACTTAAGCTGTATACGTTTTTAAAGATCTTAAATTAAGAGGAACTTTTAGCACTAGAAATTTAACTTTTCAGAGTGTAAATTTTGAATATCTTTCCATTCGTGCTGTCTGGGAATCCAAAATCACACAATCCGTGGAGTTTCATAATGTGGAAGAATGGGTGTCACTGAATGATTCCTTGTTTTATGCTCTAGTGCATAATCTTTTCATTATGCACCTCACTGAAAGTCTTTTACAAAATGTGGGTTTTACAATAAACAATCAGATATAAGATCTGAAGAATCTTTTCCCTTAGTTACTAGGAGGCAGTTGCGTTCAATTGTTTGGACTAATAAGGATTTTAGGTGCTTCGATTGTCTAAAGACTTGAAGTTGGAATCTTATGAAAAGATATACTATTGCATGGCTGAGATGAATAATTCAATTCGTTTGCTATGCTGTATGGTGTTAAAAAAAAAAGGAAACAAGAAAAGAAAGAAAGAAGAAAAAGAAGAGACTTTTCTTAATGAAGTCAAGTTAGGGCTATTTTGTCAACTTCTTGCTGATTATTCTTGTCTAGTAGAAATGTTCATCATTTTCATGAATTGCAGACCCGGGAGTTGATTGAGGACCTGAAATCTGCAAGTGAATTAGAGCTGCACGGTGGCAGGAGCAAATTGGGCACAGATACAAAAACCCTCCTGAGGATTTTGTGTCATAGGAGTGATTCAGAAGCTTCTCAGTTCCTCAAGAAACATTACAAGATACCAAAATCTGCCACTTAGACCGATGCAATTTTTCTCAAAAATTTCTAGTAATTTAGTTTGTACCTTGTACGCTTTGCTAAGAACTGTAGTATATCAAATTTTTCTACAGTATTCAATATTCTATGCCTCAAATCACTCTTTCCCACCGGCGCCATAGTTCAACTTGTTTATTTATTTGTTTATTTGTTTTTTTTTGCAGTTGTACCATAAAAGAGTTCACGTAAAAGCGTAATGGGAATTTGTCTTAATCTATGTTTCAGTAACAAGATATGCCGATTCCTTGTACAATCCTATCACTCCCATTTTCTCTTTCCCTATTGCCAGCCATTAGGGATGCTTCATAAGCTTTTTGGACTCTTCTGCATTTGAGCTGTCAGTTTACTGTATCTAGTAGTACCAGGAGCTTTACGTGTAATGCATGTGCTCTTGAAAGAGATTATGTTGATTCTTCAATTATCTGAAGTTAACAAAGTGAAAGTTTTAAATGTATCTTTAATTTCCAGGACAGTCAACAAAGGTGGTCCTTGGAAATTTACTTAGATGGAGGACCAATGACCTAAGACACTGCAGAGTCATGATCGAGAAACATCTGCTTAGCTGGCTGCTTCGTGGTAGTGTTCCTACAAAGGCGAGTAGGAAGTGAAACATTAATCTTTTCTATTGACTCCACATCTATGCTCTTTGACTTCGATGGTTTAGACTGTTTCAGTGTTGGGGTTTTCAAATGTATCTCACAGGCAAGGTTTTAAAACCTAGACCGTTCATTGGACCGGAAAAATTACTGGGTCACAGGTCACTGGTTCAATCGTTGGGTTGACCGTTTTTGACCCGTGACATCATAAATAAATAATAAATAAATTATATATTATTACTTTTATCATGTCTGCAATTTGCACATTCTTCTATAGAGATTTAGACACATGATTATAACTATAATTCTTTTGCTAATGAGATTATAATAGAACAAACTAAAAGAAAAGCAAAGATACAAAGCAAAATAAAAGAAAAACGAAGAAAAAGGAATTATGATTATATCAATATGACAAGTTTGATACCAAAAAATAAAAATCTTACTTTAGAAAATTAGTAAATTACAAAATAAAATAAAATAAATCATAGATTAGGAAATGAAACTTGTGCATATAGATCAAACACAAATTCAAACATAGAGTAATGGTGAGATCATGAAGAGAGGGATGATTAAGAAAAGAAAAAATTGATAGAAATTAGGTAAAAAATTATAAATAAAATAAAGAATAAAGGTTAGAGTCTTTTAGTTTTAACTTGAATTGACTATAAAGTTGTGGTTGTCTAATTAGTTTCTTTGTTACATTTTTTTAGAACTTTTTGTCTTTTTTTTTTTTTTTTAAATTTTGACCAATTGAATGAACCGGACTGGTTTAGTAAAAACCGTTCCGATTCAACAGTTCATTGGTTGGACCGACCGGGTCAACTAGTTCTCACTAAATAAAGTGGTTTTTTAACCCACCGGTTTTGAGGCCTAACCCGACTCGGACAGCGACCCGGTCGACGGTTCAACCGGTTCGACTGGGCGGTCCGAGCTGGGTTTTAAAACCATGCTCACAGGTATGAATGCAACAGCTTGATTGCAGTTTTAACATGTTTGGCAGCTTAAAGTAGATTAGAATCGTGCGTGGAAACACATATGTTAGCTTGTCCTATCAACTGACAAATATTAGGTATGAAATGCATCTAGTAATTTGTTTCTTCTGACAAAGTTAATTTATTTTCATTAACTTCCATTATGGTTAAACTACTCTTGATGGGTATTGGTGTAAGTTTCCGAAAAAGAGCTAGTTAATGTTCTTTATTATTTTTTCCTTTTAATTGTTTATGTACGAAGCTTGCATCACTGATACGTTTCTGTAGTTTGGCTTTTCTAGAATTAAGAAAGCGAGCTATCCATAGTGCCAAAATTATTGGATGATTGCAACTAAAGCATAAGGTATTTGCTAAGAAAGCATGAACCTGAATTAGTTGGTGGTTCTGTTTTGAGCTTGGCAACGTTGCAAGTTAAAGTCAAGTATGGCTATTGAGGTACAACTACTGATGCGAGCCTCATGTGTTCTTGTTCGAAACTCAAATCAAGCCCCAAGTGCTCATCAAAGTGAAGAATGTCAACTTGAAGATCTTCAAACAGCTTGGAACCTCCATTTGACTCGTGAGCAGATTGTACCAAGGCTTGCAACAAATCTTTAAGCTTTTTAGCACGTGCACGAGTGATTGAACCACTAGGCACTTGAACTTGAGATACGAGGGAATCTTGGACAGTTTGTACATTTGCATCATTCCCCTTGATGTGAGCATGAAGACCTACGCATGTTTGCCAAGTGATAATTCACTTCGCGCCAAATTCAAATACCCCAAACTCGTTCGTTCCAAGTTCAAGAGCCAGAAAATGTATTCTAACCCGGTCAAGTTCCTTGGAAAATGTTCGTCAAGTGCTAGGAGGAAGAAGCGCGAACCTGACACATCCTACGGATCCAAGCTAGCCTAGTTATGCTAGTTAGTTGTTTGTTTAGATTCTTAAGTAAGGGCATTACTGTCCATTTTTCCTTACTTTCCTTAGTTGTGTGTTAGGTTAAATAAATCGGACAAGAAACTTTTGTTAATGTCCGAATTTGAGTAGCTAGGATAGTCGATTTTATTTATTTGGTAATTTCCTAAAGTTCGGATTCCATGAGTGGCCGAACCTAGCTTAGTAATAGGATTAGTTTTTAGTAGTTTTTTAGTCCAACTTAGACTAGGTTTTGAGTCTTTGTAAGGCTATAAATAGCCTACTTTTCCATCATTTAATGAAAGACGATTCTAGTGAAATAAAATTAAGAGTTTTCTCTTTTCTTGTTCCTTGGGAACGACCCTTGATACAAAGTGAATGAGTTCCTTTGTTCAAGTTTAGGCTTATCAATTCAAGATCGCGTTGAGTTGTGGCGCCATTCTACCCAAATTCCTTGGTTCACTAATTCGTTAGATTGTGGGTTGAGATTCAATTCAAGGTTCACAATTTCGAGAGTTAGAGGGGTCATAGGATTTCCATCCCTTTGTATCCATAACCTGTTCAAAATAGATCATTCTGCTACGTAGCAAATTCGTTTCTTCAAGAGCGGGAGCTTGGAGATTCGGGTTCGCATCCCCCCTTCTCTTGCGAAGGATTTATCCTCAAATCACGTGCATCGCCTGTATCAAACGGACTTAGATTAGCAACATTGAAAGTAGAACTAACACCATACTTACCTGGCAAATCAAGCTTGTACGCATTGTCATTGATGCACTCCACTACTTGGAAGGGTCCATCACCTCGTGGGAGCAATTTGTTGCGGTGTTGAATAGGAAAATGCTCCTTGCGCATGTGCAACCACACCCAGTCATCAGGTTCAAACACCATCTTTTGGAGACCCTTATTGGCTTGTTGAACCACTTGAGCAGTACGTTTCTCAATATTGGCACGTACCTTCGTATGTAATTGCCTAACAAACTTTGCTCGCTTCTTACCATCAAGGGTAATGCATAGGCAAAGGTGCCAAATCCAAAGGTGTTAGCGGATTAAAACCATAAACAACCTCAAATGGTGAGAATTGAGTAGTAGAAACAGTACGACTATAAGCAAACTCTACATGAGATAGTCATTCTTCCCAAGTTTTAAGGTTTTGTTTAATAATGGCACGTAACAAAGTAGATAAGGTACGATTAGCCATCTCAGTTTGGTCATCGGTTTGAGGGTGACTAGCTGTAGAGAGCAGCAATTTAGTGCCTGATTTAGATCATAATGTCTTCCAAAAATAGCTAAGGAACTTAATATCACGATCAGAGACAATGGTCCTAGGTATACCATGCAATCTCACAATCTCTTTGAAAAACAAGTTAGCTACATGAGATGCATCATCAGTCTTATGGCATGCAATAAAATGTGCCATCTTAGAAAAACTATCTACCACAACATAGATAGAATCATTACCTCTCCTTGATCTTGGTAGACGAAGTATGAAGTCCATAGAATGATCGATCCACGGAGCGTTAGGAATAGGCAGTTGAGTGTGTAATCCATGCGGTTGGACCTTAGACTTTGCTCGTTTACATGTAATGCATCGATCCATAATATTTTCCACATCACAACGCATGTGTGGCCAATAGAAGTGCTCATGCAAGATAGCAAGAGTCTTAGATATTCCAAAATGATCCATTAGGCCATCCGAATGTGATTCCCTAACTAGTAGGTTTGGAATGGAACTTTGAGGAAGCACAGTCGGTTAGCAAAGTACAAATAACCAACAATGATGTAGTACTTTGCACGGGCAACATGTTTACATGTCTCAAAAATAGGACCAAAGTCAGAATCTTGAGGATATATGATGTGATTCCTACACCCGAGAAAGATGTAGAAACACCCATAAGCCCAAGAATTGAGATATCAACATTGGGGATGGATCGATTTCGAGACTTGGACTACTCAAGACACGGATTCGAGATAGAAGATGCCACAATTAAGAAGTTGCTTGATTGATAAGTCAAACGAGCATCTAAGGTCAGCCTTACGATGTTGATACTGAACGCCGCCAACCCGTGTGTGAAACCCGTGATAGACTACCACGGATCTAGAAGGTTGAATTTACGTTTGGACCTCGTGGGAAGAATCAAGAACCCGTTGATCACACGGTCAACGATCCCTTGATATGGTAGAGACGTCCACACCCAGCATGTTCCTAAATTGATAAGTCTCGATCATATCCTAGAACCATCTAAGATATTCAAGAGTGCTTCAAGAAGCAAGAGAGAGAGACTCTCAAAAAGGTTTCTATTATTTCTCAATAATCTGATGAAACGTACATAAGAATTGGTTTAAATACTCACTACTGACTAACCAAATAGCTAACTACTACCCATGGGTCAGCCAAAAGGCCCTATAGGACGAACCAGTGACTTACATTAATTAAAAGAACTTGGGTCACAAGTTTTTCCAACCGAAGACTTTAGCTTGTAAAAAAATGGCGTGCCACGCCTACATGCGGAGAGGGATCAAGACTCGACTTGTAAAGCGTGCCACGGCTAACAAAAGGTCGCAGTCTTACGGTTTGCACTTTTATTAACTAAAGTAAACCAAATCATGGAGTGATGTTGCTTGAATCCTCATGCACACTTAGCATGGTAACATAAGGCAGTGATTGCTCCTCCAAATTGCTAAGTGGCTAAGTGGCTTAACTTGATCATGAGATCATGAGATGGCTTGAATGTGAATATATGGTAGCCCACCGGATTCGCATAATTCCCCTCCTCTTAAAGGCGATTTGTCCCCAATCAAACGATTGCTTGAGGAGAAGAATTGTAGGTAACATGTGGATAAATGCAAGCCATGAAGCATGCCTTCTGATGTGATTCCTACAACCCTAAGAAGGAGAGAAATCGCCCACAAGTCCTGGATTCCTGAAGTATCAACGTTGGGATGGATTTGATTCAATTCTTGGACCGCACAAGAACAAAACCAATGGTAGGAGACGCCACAATCAAGAAGGTGCTTGATTGATAAGTCGACGAACATTAAAGGGCAGCCTTACAATGTTCAAGATTAGCTCACACAAGCCAAAAGTTTGCAAATAGCAATTCTGGAATTTTCCTCAAAAAATCTCGTTAAAATTATCCCCATGAAAAACGGCTTAGGGCTTATTTATAAGCCTTACGAAAACCCTAATCCAATAAGGAAACAACTAGCTACAATACGGCTTAAATAGAAATCCTACTTTTTAGGAAGGTTGCATTCGGATCTCAATTCACACTTGGAGATCGAATGGTCCAACTTTTATTTTAACTACTAGTAATAATTGAAAACTAACAAGGCTAGAACAAGTCTTCAATCATCGTCAACCATGATCAAAGTCTTGATCGAATATGCTTGTGCTTCATCCTCTAATCCTTCAATGCTGGATTTTGTGCTATTTTGTTCTTGGATAGCTCGAACCAACACTTGAATGGATTCTTTGAATTGTTTAGCACGGGCACGAGTCACGGGTCCAAGTGGTACTCTTGTAGGCTCGTTGACTTGCATTTGAACAGCACTTGATTCTTCATCATTCCCCTCCTCTTGAGAAGGATTTGACCTCAAATCGTGCTCGTCACCTACATCAAAAGGACTAAGATCAGCAACATTAAAAGTGGCACTAACATGGTACTCACCGGAAGATCTAGTCGATAGCGCATTATCATTGATGCCAACCACCTGGAAAGGTCCATCTCCTCTTGGAGAGAGCTTGCTTTGGCGTTGCTTCGGAAATCTTTCCTTGCGAAGGTGTAACCACACCCAATCGCCTGGCTCAAAAACAACCCACTTATTTGCATGCTTCACATATTGAGGTAGTACTGCTCAATGTTAATCAACTCTCATGCAATTGACGCACATACTCAGACTTTCTTTTACCATCTAAGTTCACATGCTCAAGAAGGTAAAGGCATATCCATAGGAGATAGAGGATTAAAACCATACACAATTTTCAAAGTAGCACTATGCACAACCCTATTATATGCAAATTCTACATGTGGTAAACATTCTTCCCATGTTTTAAATTCTTCTTTATGATAGCCGCGAAGTGTAGACAAGTATGATTAACTACTTCAGGTTTGTCCATCGAGTTTGAGGATGAGCTAAGTAGAGAAAAGTAACTTTGTACCCAATTTTCCCACAAAGTTTTCCAAAATAGCTCAAGAATTTGACATCGGTCAGACACAATTGTTCTAGGCATACCATGCAATGGACTATTTCCTTAAAGAACAAATCAGCAATGTGAACATCAAGATCGCCGCTTTATGACATGGTATAAAATGAGCCATTTTAGAAAAACGATCAACAACAACATAAATGCTATCATGACCCTTTCTAGAACGTGGCAATCCAAGCACAAAGTCCATAGAAATGTCAACCTGTGGTTGATTAGGTATAGGCAAAGGAGTATACAACCCACTAGGATTAACTTTAGACTTAGCACGATGACCGCACACTTACTAATGACACGTTCAACATCTCTGCACGATATGTGGCCAAAAGAAATGTTCTTGCAAAGTGGTTAGAGTTTTAGACACACCAAAATGTCCCATTAACCCACCACTATGTGACTCATTAACAAGTAAATCTCTAATGGAACCACGAGGGACACATAACTTGTTAAGATAGAACAGAAAACCATCATGCAAGAAGTACTTGTCACACCTAGACTTGACACATAGAGCATAGATCTCAGCAAAATCGACATCCTTAGCATACAATTCTTTCATGAATTCAAACCCAAGCAATTTGGCATCTAAAGTAACAAGCAATGAATGTCTGAGATAAAGCATCAAGAACTACATTCGACTTACACTGCCTTGTACTTGATGACGTAGGGAAAGGACTCGATGAAGGCAATCCATCTCACAATCCTTTTATTCAACTTACTTTGCCTTCAAATACTTCAATGACTCGTGATCGAGTGTGGATCACAAACTCCTTGCTCTAAGGTAATGTTGCCAAAACACCCAACTAGGCATACAATTCCTTGTCAGGTTGAGTAATTAAGTGCAGCCCGCTTATTTCTCACTCAAAATAAGCAACGGTTTCCTCCTTGCATGAGCACAGCCCCAACTCCAACACCTGATGCATCACATTCAACTTCAAAAGTTAGATCAAAATTAGGTAGAACTAGGGGTGCATGTGTGAGTTTAAACTTAATCAATGGAAGGCCTTATCTTGATCTTCCCCAAGCAAACTTCTCATTCTTCTTCATGACAGCCGTGATTGGTGCCATGATGGTACTAAAGTCTCAACAAACCAGGTAGAAAGCTTGCTAGACCATGAAAGCTTCCGACTTCACCAATAGTCTTTGGATTGGCCACTCTTGAATAGCCTTCACTTTGGCTTCATCAACATGAATACCTTGTGCCAACTAATAACATACCCTAGAACATATCAAGATAAAAGACGACTTCTGAGATTGGGATAACCTCTCTTGAAGTACCTCAAAAACAGCTCTTAAATGTTCAACATGTTCTTCCAAACTTCTACTATAAATGTAGTATGTCATCAAAATAGACAACCACAAATTTACCAATGAAATGTCTTAGAACATGATTCATTAACCGTGATAAATGTACTTGGAGCATTGGTAAGTCCAAAAGGCATAACCAACCATTCATATAAACCATGTTTAGTTTTGAAAGCAGTTTTCCACTCATCACCCTCTTTCAAGCGAATTTGATGGTAACCACTTTTCAAATCAATTTTGGTAAATATGATTGCACCATGAAGCTCATCTAACATATCATCTAACCTAGGAATAGGATGACCATATTCCACCGCATTGACGGCTCCACCGTGCACATCCTCCATCCACCATCTTCTTAGGCACAAGAATAGCCGCACAAAGACAACTGACCCTTAGACTCTCGCGTCTAATCCCTTTCCTAAGCAGCTCATCCACTTTACCTTTTGAATCTCTTTAGTTTCCTCAGGCTGGTTCTATAACAGCCGCTTGTTGTAGAAGTGGAGCTCCGGGAACCAAGTCAATTTGGTGCTCGATTCCTCTTAAGCTGTGGTAATCCACTGATATCTTCAGAAACAACTCTCCAAATTCCCAAGAGACACACTGTCTTAATGGTAGAGAAAGTAGAGGTAAAAGGTAAATCTAACTCCCCCTTGCACACAAGTATAAGTAAAAGTTGGTTAGAAACCAAAGCTTGTTTTACACTCTTGGTTTTGCAATCAAACTTTGTTTCTCTTTTCTTTTTGCTTCATGGTCAGTCTTCCCTCTCTTTTTCTCACTATTTTCGCCATGCTCTTTGTTTCTTTGGTCTTCTTCTTTTTTCCACTCAAGATCTTTTCATGCTCTTGTTGTAATTTCATTTGATCCATAAACCCGTCTAGGTGTAAGCGGTATTAGTTATGATACTCGGTTACAATGATGCACAATGTATTTATTAGTCTTCCCTTTGAAGTCGACATCACGGGTCATATTGCCAAGGCTTATCAAGAATCACATGGTTTGTTTGTATAGGCACCACGTCACAAATAACTTCATCTTCATACTTGCAATGGAATGGTACTTTCACTTATGAAAACTCAACATCTCCCTCATTCAACCATTGCAATGAGGTCGAGGATGGCTACAGTAGTCAGTCCTACTTTCTCAACCATGAGTAAACTCGCATGGCATTGGCACAACTACCACTATCGATAATTAAGCTACACACTTTGTCTTGATGTGACAACGCAGTATAGAACAAGTTTTCCTTTGAGCAGCTCCTCTTCATCCTCTTAGCTTCTGGACGGCAAGCACCTTTCTCATAACTAGGCATTCCAAGTCTTAACCATTCATCCTTCAATTCATCTTCTTCCCGCAAGTGGGGCATGTCAAGATACTCATCTTCATCATCGCTTAATACCACTTCCCCATTAGGCAAAATAATCATTATGCTGATTGGTAACATTGAGATGCAATGACCGCTCTTTAAAATTTAAAACACTTTACCCACTGGGTTCCTGGTTTAGATGGATCACGACAGCCTTTGGGAATCTCTTTTGAGTTCGATTTTGAGGCTTCAACTTTGGCTTTGGAAAAGGATGCACGGCAATTCTTTCCTCCCTTTCATCGGCACACCCTCCAATTCCAGCTTGAGGAATTGTGTTTTGTCTAACGCCGCCTCCTTTGAGACCTCTCAATAGCAGTGACGGTTTTCTGGCAAGCATTCAAGAATATCCAGATATCGTAATGTTGAAGTTCCACAACCTCAAGCATCTCAGTTTCGGCCCATGCAAGAAACGAGTCATAGTTGATTCCTCATCTTCATGGATATCGGCTTCATTAGTGCCATTTCCATCTCTTTTATAGTAATCCCTCCACACTTGCTACCTTGGTACAAGGTTTTGTACCTCTATAAGTCTCTATGATAGTAGCTTGGCACAAATCTTTTCCTCATAAGCACCACGGATTTCTTCCCAATCTCTCCACAAAATTGTTGACGGTTCTCCTCCTATTCGGATCTAACTTGATCCCACCACACGGATGCATAATCATGAACTCAACAGCCAAGTTTTACCTTATGTTCCTCGAAGTTATGGCACTCAAAGGCGCTTCAATTTTTCCGTCCGCTCCATTCCAGTGATATAACTCGATCGATTTGCCCGAGAAGGCTGGAATATTGAGCTTAACACCCTTCAAGGCATCATCACCAAGTCTTCGGTTAGCTCGGGCAGCTCTAAACCGAGGTTCAAATTCTTCTTCCTCACCATTAGAGGATTCAGATTCAACCTTCTTATCTTTATTCTTAGTTGAGCTAGTTCGACTTTTAGCTTGTTCAACTTGGTCCAACCGTTCATGCAAAGGTTCTATGGAATCCTTAATCATTCTTTGAACTTCCTTCATCATAGCTTCCATATGAAATTTGAAGTCAATTGGCTGAGACCCCCCCCTAGACATGCTCAATCCCCGCAAGAAAGGTTAGTAGAAAATAATAATTTCCTCACTTCACTGCACAATGTTTTCCCTCAACTCGTGTATGTCACTTTCAAGTACTTATACGCTTCTATTGAACCACCAAGGTTCTCTTGGCCGGATTTAAGCACCTTGAACAAAGCAATTCCAACCAGAAGATGCAACGTCAACCCACCAAACCAAACAACCAACAAACTATGACAACTTGACTTGAAATTTTGGAGGGCCTAAACGACTTGACAAGAGACGCTTGAGAGATGTCTCTGACAGGATATGAAGGGGAAAAGACAGACTTAAGAATTAAAGGTTGGCCCAGATTTTAGTTTTGACAAATTTTGGCTAGAGGGCAAAATTGTAATTCACACTTGCCTAATACAATTTTTGAAATTTTCTTACATGAAAATATCTTAACAAATCTGTAAATTGATTTAAAAATCTTGAAAAATCAGATTTGGAAAGAGAATTGGATTTAGGCAATCCTGACTTAGTCAAACACATTGAAATCTGGCTTTGACTTGGTAGTCAACAAAGGAAATTTGGTCTTTTGATAATTGTACCTTTAATTAATTTGGAAAGTACTATTTTCAAGGAGGATGGTTAATTTCCCAAATTGTTTCCAGGGTAGAATGGAGGTCTAGCAATTTTGGCCAAATCCAATTCTTGTTTTTTTTTTTAACTTGAGTAGGAAAGTTAGGGTGGCCTTTAATATGTGTGGAGTGTAGGCAAAATTTTTTTTGAACGAAGTTTTGTACTCTTTTTTTTTTTTTTTTTTTCGGCGGATTACTCCTTCCCCTAACTAGGGTTCTTGTTCAGCTATGTTTGCAGACAAGAAAACAAAACACAAAAAGCCTTCAAGATTCGAAGGTTTGGTCAAAGATTATTTTTTTTCAAGTCTCTTCAATTCAAGATTTGTGTTAGAATCAAGAAGTTCAAGAACCACAATCAAGCAATGATGAAATTCCAATTTATGCCACAAGATTCCAGAAACCCTAGTCTCCACCGCTCTACACAAGGAAGAGTTCTGACAAGTAAAATTTTTTTTTTTTTTTTTTGACAAAGCTAAACAACGCACACAAGATCAAGATTGACCCAAGAACACACCAAGAATTACACGTAAATGCTTGATCTTACCACAACAAGTTTGGACAGCACGAACTTGTTTGGACAGATTGACTTTCTAAGGCAAACAACAAGACACAATTGATGGAATCAAGAAACCACAAACGAGACACAACACAAAAAACAATCCAGTTTCGGATCAAGACACAAGACAAAAAGGACACCTAGATGCAAACACCTAAGATACGCGGACAAGGAAAATTGAAAGGGATATACGAAGATACCTCAACCCAAAGCTCGAGCACCAACCGATGTGATTCCTACAACCCTAAGAAGGAGAGAAATCGCCCACAAGTCCCGGATTCCTGAAGTATCAACGCTGGGATGGATTTGATTCACCTTGGACCGCACAAGAACAAAACCAATGGTAGAGACGCCACAATCAAGAAGGTGCTTGATTGATAAGTCGACAACATTAAAGGGCAGCCTTACAATGTTCAAGATTAGCTCACACAAGCCAAAAAAGTTTGCAAATAGCAATTCTGAATTTTCCTCAAAAAATCTCGCTAAAATTATCCCCATGAAAATCGGCTTGTGGCTTATTTATAAGCCTTACGAAACCCCTAATCCAATAAGGAAACAACTAGCTGCTAACATGCTTAAATAGAAATCCTACTTTAGAAGGTTGCATTCGATCTCAATTCACACTTGGAGATCGAATGGTCCAACTTTTATTTTAACTACTAGTAATACCTGAAAAAACAAGGCTAGAACAAGTCTTCAATCATCGCCAACCATGATCAAAGTCTTGATCTAATATGCTTGTGTTTCATCCTCTAATCCTTCAATGCTGGATTTTGTGCTATTTTGTTCTTGGATAGCTCGAACCAACACTTGAATGGATTCTTTGAATTGTTTAGCACGGGCACGAGTCACGGGTCCAAGTGGTACTCTTGTAGGCTCATTGACTTGCATTTGAACAGCACTTGATTCTTCATCACCTTCTACTTAGCTTGAAGTGGAACCAACGAGCACGCTTCAACCACGATCTTAACTTATGCACGAACCAAGGCCAACAAGGATGCTCACATTCCATGAACCATGAATACGTATCACATGTAGCCTCACTATGGTCACAATCATCCTTCAAATCTATGCCAACTATTTGCAATCCACTTGACCAACCTGTGACGAAACCCGTAGAGACTACCATGGATCTAGAAGGTTGAATTTGCGTTGGACCTCGACACAACAAGCGAAGAATCAAGAACTCGCGATCACACGTCAATGATCCTTGATATGGTAGAGACGCCTACACCCAGCATGTTCCTAGATTGATAAGTTCTGGTAATATCCTAAAATGATCTAAGATATTCAAGAGTGCTTCAAGAAGCAGAGAGAGAGACTCTCAAAAGTTTGTTATTTCTCAATAATCTGATGAAACGCATATAAGAATTGGTTTAAATACTCACCACCGACTCAACCAAATAGCTAACTACTACCGGCATGGGTCAGCCAAAGGCCCTATAGGACCTAACCAGGCTGACTTTACATTAACTAAAAGAACTTGGGTCACAAGTTTTTTTTGACCAGAAGACTTTAGCTTGTAAGGCGTGCCCACGCTCTACATGCAGGAGAGGGATCAGAAGACTCTGACTTGTAAGGCTTGCCCACGACTAACAGGTGCGAGTCTTCTGGTTTGCACTTTTATTAACTAAAGTAAACCAAATCATGGAGTGATGTTGATACTTGAATCCTCATGTGCACACTTAGCATGGTAATATAAGGCGTGATTGCTCCTCCAAATTGCTAAGTGGCTTTAACTTATCATGAGATCATGAGATGGTTTGAATGTGAATATATGGTAGCCCAGACTTTGTCGATGTTCAAAAGTAACTTACACAAGCCAAAAGATTGCTCTCAATGAAAAGATGCAAATCCAAAATTTTATTTCACTCAACAAATTGTCTCCTCTTTTTGGACAAATTTTAAGCTATTTATAGCCTTACAAAACCCTAAAAATACTAGGAAACAATGAAGACAAAATTTGGTCCCACTAGGCTAAGGAAAACCAACTTTTGACCTAATCCAACTAGACTTAATTCAACTAGGAAAACAGTAAAAAATCAGCCTAATCCAACTAGGAATTGGCCGAACAACTTAACAAAATAACCTACTAACAAATTGATGCGGATCATCCTAGCATTGATGGACATAGGGCGCAAGATGGCCAGTCTTCAAGGTCGCTACAAATTCCTCCTGGTCCAATGACACGCAACGCTAGACGGCTCAAAGAGGAGTTAAACACTTTGGTTCGTGATGTTCACAAATAAGTTCAGTGGGCCGCCATCTACATTGTGGATGAAGAGTCAAGGCCATTGGTGACATTGCTAAGTGTTGTCATTAAAGAAGGATCGAGTATGGTTAATTAGGGTTTCATCAATTAGGGTTTGATAAAGTTTTCTTGTTTAAACTTTATTGTTATTTGATTTGTTAAGCATCGGTCAGCCTTGTTTCCCATGGCTGATTAATTAGGTTATTAGAAGCTTCCTAAACCCTAGCTATCTTTCCATTTTAAAATTTGTTTTCTTTTACAATTATTAAGGGCCGAATTTCTAGTCCTTATTAGTCTAGGATTTTGTCATTTTGTAAGGCTATAAATAGCCCTCTTAAATTTGAAATTATTATCAAGAAATATTCAGCAAATTACTTTGAGTGTTAATCACCTCTTTTGCTTCCTTGAAGCAACTTGAATACCTTAGAATCTTCTTGGGTGTTTATAGACTTATCAATTCAAGAACACGTTGAATTGTATCTTCTACCTTTATACCAACGTCATTGTCACGCGGGTCAACGGGTGAAGGTCTTCCGCCGGGTGTGTTCAACTTTGTTTACCAAAACCCAGATCCTACATCTTGCGCGGTATAAGTTATGATTCAACGCAAATGTGACAGTACTATCGAAGAGTTATTGAGGTAACAAAGTATATTTTTTTTCTTATTTTGAGTCAATTGTTTCGTTTCTTGAATCTTCAAAATTCAAAAAAAAAAAAAAAAAATCGAGTTATCTGTTCATTGGCAATCTGAGCGATACTGCTTTCACCGCTACCGCTGTTCATCCGAATTCTCTTGATTGCATCATTCAAACTCTGTGGTTTTTCCTTCAGTGGTCCTTGCTGTTTTTGTGGTCTATTGTATGTCAAGAAAATCAGAGAAAAAAATATATAGTTTGATTCTTGCTTAGTTGTTCTTTCTTGTTCTTGTTTCTTCTTCGTCGCTCTTGTTCTCTTCCTCATTAAAGTCGATTTTTTTTTGTTGTTCTTGATGTCGAACCAATCTTGATTGTCTAAGTGCTGTTTAGGGTTTGTGTCTTGCATCTAGTTTTCTTTGAGTCAAAAAAAAAAAAAAAGAGTAAGAAGTAGAGGTTGTGTCCGAAAACTCATTGCTGGAAAATAGAAATCTGTTTTGTGATCCTTGCAAAATTAAAAGGTTCTTGGAATGGAAAATATCAAACCTTACAATTTGATTCTTGCAAGTTGTAATCGGTTCTTGAAACCATTCTTGTTGCAGCCCTAACCGTTTCTTGTTGTTGAGAATTGTTGCTTTGAAAAAAAAAAACAAACAAAGAGCAATGAAACAGCAAAAGAATAAGGGAAGCCTAAACCAAGAACCACCAAGAAAAGAAAGCCTTTAAAATCGGTTGGCTCAAGGAATCCAAATCAGCTTTGGAATTAAAAAGAAACCACCGCCATAAGACTCTTTATTTTAACCCATTCTCAATTCCTTTTGAAACAATTGCTGCCAACTTGGCTTTGACCAAATTGAGTCTGGAAAATCGTCCACAAACAGCCACAAAACATTCCAAAATTCAGTAAGCTTCAGCCAAGAAAAAAACATCAAAGCTGCTAAACCAGTAGATTGTTTACTCATTTTTTTTTTCCCCAATCAGCTTTGAAAACCAATCCTTGGGGAATAGTGCTGCTGTGTTTTCTGCCCAAAACCACCTGCAAACAGCACCCAAAAACCCAAATTCTGTCCAGAAATTTTTGGAAAGATCAAGCCAAGAAATTCCTCTCAAATACGGATTAGGGTTCCTTGTCTTAAGTAATAAAGACACCTTGTTTTCTAGGATTTGTATTCAGCCTTTTGTAAAATTCCAGCACCTTTAGTTTGCTTTAAAATCACTATAATCTTGTTCTTGTTGAGTAACTTAAATTGTTACTTCATATTTTGTTTCTAAGTTCTAATTCTAATTGAATCTTGAATGCAGTTTCTTTTGTCTTTCTTTTCCCAAATCTGTCCTCCTAATCTTTGTTTCTACTTTTTTACTCTTTATTTTTCAAATTTCTTGCATCATTCTTGTCTACAAAATCACCGTGGTTTAAATTGGTAAGTTAGTTTACACTCTAGAAGAAATTCTAATTTCTTCAAGTTGTTGCCAGGCTACTCAAGAAGTGATTGGTGAGACTATTAGAGTGATTATTGAGTGCAAACACGGGGTGAGTGAATACATCGCGAGGGAGTGTGTAAGGATTTTTCTAAAACCCTAAAACACCATTATTTTAAGTGATCACCATGTCTAACGCAGGTGAGGGATCTTCCCAAGCCTTTGATTTTAAATTGTTTGCGCACGGAGACATTAGCCGATTTTGGATCGTGTTGAGATTGTCAATCAAAGAATGGAAACGACAATTTGGAAAAGCCCCTTACCATTTAAAGGAAAAGGAAGCCGTAGTAAACACCTTGCATGAGTCAAGTGACTCAAATGAGGAATTTGACAATAGACAACGGCAACCTAAGCGTGAGAATAGACTCAATGATGATTCTATTCGTGGTATTAAATTGAAGATTCCTTCATTTCAAGCATGCGTTCTGATCCGGATGCATACTTAGAGTGGGAAAAGGATTGCTCGTGGTTCAATTGCAACAATTACATCAGATCAAAAGGTAAAACTCGTAGCTAGAGTTTACCGACTATGCCGCGTTGTGTGTGACTGATCAGTTACAACAAGTATGAGAAGAAATGGAGAACCACCCATCGAGCATGGCATGCATTGAGGCTTTGATGAGAAAACGATTTGTGCCTAAATCACTACTACCGTGATTTGTATCAAAAACTTCAAAGCCTACCTCAAGGATCTAAAAGTGTTGAAGACTACCACAAGGAAATAGAGGTGCTCTGCTAATGCAAGGCTAATGTTGAAGAGGGATCGGGAAGCCACCTCGCTCGCTTTTTTGAATGGCTTACGCCCCGATATTGCCGGTGTAGAACTACAACACTATGTAGAACTCAATGACCCGTAGACAAGGCCATCAAGATTGAGAGGCGCATAAAGGAGGGGTCCCACCCACCTATGCCTATGTACCCCGCCAAAGTGGTAATTATCCAATCCTCAAGTAGGAGGAAAAAACCAGCTACCGCTCAACCGCCCAAAGCCTCAATTGAAGCTCCTAAGGTTGATTCTAGGCCATGACCCGCAACACCAGCAATCCCAATCGAAATAGGGACACTAGGTGTTTTAAATGCCAAGGAAGAGGCACATTGCTAGTCAATGTCCTAATCAAAGAGCTATGATCATCCTTTCCAATGGCGATCCGGGTCATCGATGATGAAGGTGAGTATGAGGACATGCCACCTTTGACTGGAAGTGCGATGAAGAAGAAGAGAAATTCCGACCATGACCAACTAGGGCTGGTGGTTCGACGTGCCCTAGCTACACATGTCAAGGCCGATGATGCCTTACAAAGGGAAAATATCTTCTACTCTCGCTGTCACATCTAGGGACGTGTATGTAGCCTAATTATAGATGGAGGAAGCTGTGCAAATGTTGCAAGTCAGCTTATGGTGGAGAAACTAGCTTTGCCTACACTCAAGCATCCAACCCCCACCGCCTTAAATGGCTAAATGAAGCAGGTGACGCAGGGTTACAAGTGCAAGTCCAAGTCCCATTTTAAGCGTGATTTGCATGAAGATGTTGTGCTATGTGATGCCGCCAATGCAAGTTGCCATATACTACTTGGAAGGCCATGGCAGTTTGATAAAGCTGTCAATTTTGAAGGAGTAACCAACAAATATTCCTTCCTACATGGCCAAAGAAAGGTTATCCTCGCCTTAACTCCAAGCCAGTTCGGCGAGGATCAAGAGAAATTGCATAAGGGAGTATGAGGTGGAACTTGCTAAGAGGCGCAAGTTAAAACCGAGGTCAAGGTATGAAGTGAAGGCCGAATCGATGATAGAGAAAAGGGAAAAGAATTGACCGCCAAGGAGGAAATTTGCAAGGAAAACTAATCTTTTGTAAAACAAGAGACGGAGGAGAGCTTTACATTCCAATGTGATAGTACTGACACTGTGTGAAATACTTGTAATTCTCCGACCTAACTAACGCTTTACCTCCAAGTGTTTTGAATCTCTTACAGGAATTTGAGGACGTCTTCCCCGATGAGATTCCAAATGGATTACCACCAATTAGGGGAATTGAACACCAAATTGACCTGGAGCCTCATTGCCAAACAAACCCGCCTATCGTATGGGTCCTGAAGAGACAAAGGAGCTACAACGGCAGGTTGAAGAGCTCTTGAAGAAAGGATGGGCGCGGGAAAGCTTAAGTCCATGTGCTGTTCCTATCATCTTAGTGCCAAAGAAAGATGGAGGCGTATGTGTACAGATTGTAGAAATGCTATAACGGTAAAGTATCGCCACCCTATACCTCATTTGATGATATGTTGGATGAATTGCATGGTGCCATTATTTTCACAAAATTGATTTAAAAGTGGTTACCATCAAATAAGAATGAAAGAGGGTGATGAATGGAAAACAGCTTTAAGACTAAGTATGTTTATATGAGTGGTTTGTCATGCCTTTTTACTTAACGACTAAGCTCTTTTTTTTTTTATGAGATTAATGAACCATGTACTTAGGCATTTCATTGGCAAATTTGTGGTTGTTTATTTTGATGATATCTTGATTTATAGCCACAGCCTAGAAGAGCATGAAAAACATCTTAGACTTGTGCTTGAAACACTGCGATGCTCAATTATATGCTAACATTAAAAAGTCTTCCTTTTGCACTAGTGAAGTAGTATTTCTAGGTTATGTTGTAAGTGCAAATGGAATTCTTGTTGATGAGGATAAAGTCGTATAGGTGGAATGGGACACCTAAAAGTGTTGGAGATGTTCAGAAGCTTCCATGGTTTAGCTAGCTTTTATCAGATTTGTTAAAGATTTCTAGATTCATTGCTGCACCTTTGACATCCCAGGATTAAAAAGAATGAGAAATTGCAGGTGTGGAATGAAGCTCAAGAACATGTTTTCATGCACTTAAGGATAAGCTTACTCCATGCACTGTGCATTGTTGTTTGATAAAACTTTTGAGATTGAGTCATGGTGATGCATCGGGTGTGGAATTGGGGCTGTTTTAATGCAAGATTTTTTTTTAGTGAAAAAATTGAATGGGGCAGCCTTAAATTACCCCACGTATGATAAGGAAATGTATGCTTTAGTTAGGTCCTTAGAGACGTGGCAACACTATCTTAGACCTAAGGAATTTGTAATCTCCACCGATCATGAGTCGCTTAAACACCTTAAATCTCAACACAAGCTTAATAAGCTGCATGCTAGGTGGTTGTATCTTGATACTTTTCCTTATGTTATTAAGTACAAAGTAGGAGTCTAATGTCAGAGCGGATGCATTATCACTGTAGACATTCTTTACTCAATCAGACTTGATGCTAAATTACTTGGTCTTGAGTTTATCAAGGAATTCAAAGGAAAAGATGCAGATTTTTCGCCTTGATAAGTTCACCCGTGTAAGACACCAAACTGAAGGTGTTCTCGCCATGATGGTTTCCTATCTTATCTTAACAAGCTTTGTATACCTAATTGCTCTATCTGCGGTATTGCTTGTAAGGAAATCACATGGAGGAGGGTTTGATCGGGCATTTTGAATTCAAGCCAAACACTTGCCATTCTCCAAGAACACATTTTAACCCGCCAAGGATGAAGCGTGACGTGGAACGTATGGTGGCTAAGTGTCACTTGCCACAAAGCTAAGTCTAAACTTCACCCCGGCTTATATTCTCCTTTACCTATTCCTAAGGAACCTGGGTAGATATATCTATGGATTTGTTTTAGGGATTGCCTAGGACTAAAGTGTTAGAAATGATAGCATCTTTGTTATTGTTGACAGATTTTCAAAATGGCTCATTTTATACCTTGTCATAAAAAACGTATGATGCTTCATGTAGCTATAATTTGTTCTTTAAAGAAATTGTTAGATTGCTATGGTATTCCACGCACTATTGTATCCACTGACCGTGATGTTAAGTTCTTAGCTACTTTTGAAAAACTTTGGGGAAAACTCTGACTAAATTGTTGTTTTCTACATCTAGCCACCCACAAACTGATGGCCAACCTCGAGGTCGCCAAGATTAGATCAACCCAGCACTCTTGTCTACACTCCACGTACCATTACATAGACGTAATCTTAAAACATGGGAAGAGTGAGTTTGCTTACACCGCATCGCCTACCTCATAGTGTAACTCAATTTTCACCTTTTGTTTTTATGGTTTTAACCTTTAACCCACTGATCTTTTGCCTTTTACCTATAAGTGATCAGTGTTAGTTTAGATGGAGCTCAAAAGGTTGATTTGCTAAACAACTCATGAGAAAGGCTCAATATTGAACAACGACGGGCACAATATGTCAAGCCAACAAAGGGTGTTGCCGTGGTGCTCTTTTGAACCAAGCGATTGGGTATGGTTGCACATGAGAAAAGAGAGGTTTCCAGCCCAACGTCGAAACAAGTTGCTCCCAAGAGGAGATGGACCATTCCAAGTCCTTGAACCGCACAATGACAATGCTTACGCTTGATCTCCCTGGTGAGTATCAAGTTAGTGCTACTGCTTAATGTTTCTCGACCTTAGTCCGCTTCTGCGTAAGATGAACAAGATTTGAGGGCAAATCCTTCTCAAGAGGAAGGGAATGATGCGGATCATCCTAGCATTGATGGACATAGGGCGCAAGATGGCCAGTCTTCAAGGTTGCTACAAATTCCTCCTGGTCCAATGACACGTGCACGGGCTAGACGGCACAAAGAGGAGTTAAACACTTTGTCTTCGTGATGTTCGCCAAGTTCAGGCACCTTACATTGTGGATGAAGAGTCAAGGCCATTGGTGACATTAAGTGTTGTCACAAAGAAGGATCAGTATGGTTAATTAGGGTTTCATCAATTAGGGTTTGATAAAGTTTTCTTGTTTAAACTTTATTGTTATTTGATTTGTTAAGCATCGGTCAGCCTTGTTTCCCATGGTTGATTAATTAGGTTATTAGAAGCTTCCTAAACCCTATTCGGTTTCTTTTACAATTATTAAGGGCCGAATTTCTAGTCCTTATTAGTCTAGGATTTTGTCATTTTGTAAGGCTATAAATAGCCCTCTTAAATTCGAAATTATTATCAAGAAATATTCAGCAAATTACTTTGAGTGTTAATCACCTCTTGCTTCCTTGAAGCAACTTGAATACCTTAGAATCTTCTTGTGTTTATAGACTTATCAATTCAAGAACACGTTGAATTGTATGCTCTCCTACCTTATACCAACGCGTTCTGTCCACGTTCAAAGTCATGTGAAGGTCTTCGCCGGTGTGTTCCAACTTTGTTTACCAAAACCCTAGATCCTACATCTTTCGTGTGCGGGTTGCGTTATTAATTAACGTAGTTCGTATCACAAATGTTAACTACTAATGCAAATTTGAACCAACCAAAAGCCAAGCTAGCTGAATTGCTTATTTGAAGGAGCTCAATAAATGACTAACAAAACTAGCAAGCCAAACAAGCACAACAGATGCCAAATGCCTTGTTCTTCAATTTATTCATTGGACCCCATTGAACTTGGTTTGGAAATTCTTGCACACGTGGGGCTTGACTTGAGCTTGATTCATGATGATTTTGGGCTCGTATCATTCCTCTCCTCTTGAGAGGATTCGACCTCGAATCAAAGTTTCGTTTGGATAGCAACAACGCAAAAGATAATGCCTTAACACAAGCCAGGTAGTGTGCCTTCTTTCCAACTTGAACTCAGACTCGAACCAATGCACGTGCTCCAAATTCATCTTCCAATGAGAATGGTGCTACCTTGGTGATGTGATTCTACGAACAAGAAGACGTAGAAACAAACCACATGACCCAAGAATTAGGTAACACGTTGGATTGTGAAGTTAAACTTGCTCACATACAACACGATGCACAAGATTAACGGTAGAGATGCCACAATCAAGGTGGTTACTTAATTGATAAGTCTGAGAGCACCCTAGAACCCTTCTAAGATGTTCAAAAGAAGCTTTCACAAGCCTCAAGAATACACTTCAACCTAGAAATGAAGTTCTAGAAAATTTGATTAAAACTCACGATAATTCTCTTCTTGACAAGACGACCTAGGCTTTAAATAGCCTTACATTGACCTAATCCAACTTGAAAAACATTAACCTAGTCCAACTAGGAAAAGTAAACCTAATTCAACTAGTAAAAGTAAACCTAATCCAACTAGGAAAAGTAAACATAATACCTAATCCAACTAGGAAAAGTAAAAGACAAACTAGCCTTAAACACAAGTAAGCTGGCGGAACCAACTAGAACAAACGACACAAGATCAAACGACTCCAACTAACAATGTTAAGATAACCACTAAAGTTCAATCCCAAGCACGACAAATGCCAACATCAACTTCACTTTATTCATCGGACCCCATCGAACTTGACTCAGACATCTTTGCACACATGGGGTGTAACCTAAGCTTGACTCATGATGATTTTGCGTTCATATCATTCCCCTCTTGAGAGGATTCGAACTCGAATCAAAGATTGGTATGGATAGCAATAACTCGAAATGCCCTGTGGAAGACTCGATCCAATCGCCATAGCTTTTCATCAATTTCTCCTCACACACGATCCATGGCAATGTCACAGCTATAGCACAAGATCTTCCTTGTGAACTAGGCTCATTTATGTCGATCCCTGGATCAAACGCAAAGCAACAAAAAGAATGACTATCGGTAGACCCTAGGCAAAAATTGGATTCAAAGAATAGCACATAAGATGGTAATGAATGTTCACCATGTGATATTGGGACCAAATCAAACATGCATGCATTATTGTATAAGGGACCATATGTAACACATTTGGCATGTTTAACACGTGTATAACAGTCACAACACTTCCTCGACCCTTTTAGATCTCTATGACAACATGCATGCAAGATGATTAAATAATCACTTCTAGACACTCACAAATGAACAACTTGCAGAACATGGAGAGCGGAACGAAATTTATGGAAAACAGCAATTAAAGGCATGAAATTATCATGAAAAACACGTTTAAAACATGCAAAAAGATGCAACTCAAACAACTTAACAAAAGGACTAAAACATATAACTTCATAAGAACAACAATGATGCGAACCCGATTCTCCAAACTCCCGCTCTTGAAGAAACGATCCGATCATGCAGCGGAAGGATCTATTTTGATCAGGCTATGGATACAATTGACGAAAAATCCTATGACCCCTCTAACCCTTGAGATTGCGCATAATATTGATGTAATCTCAACCCACAATCTAGTGAATTAGCAAACTAAGGAATTGGTAGAATGGCACCACAGCTCAACGCAACCTTGAATTGATAAGCTAAAACTTGAACAAAGGAGATCTCACTCACTTTGTATCAAGGGTCGTTCCCAAGGAACAAGAAGAGAAAACTCTCAATTTTCATTAATCAAAGTCTTGTCTAAAAATATCATAAGGTTGTGGCTATTTATAAGCCTTTACAATGACTCCAAAAACCTAGTCCAACTTGGACTTAAACTAAACCTAACTACTACTAAATAGATTCGGCCACATGGCGACCAAATTTAGAAACTGCCAAACTAATTAAATTAAATAACTTAACTAGCTAATTTCGAACATTACCAAGACTAATCTGTCCGATTTATTTAACAAGACAAGAAAAATGGTCAACAATGCCCTTTGAAGCAAACGGCTAAATAATATCACTAATTAGTTTGGATCTGTAGGATGTGTCAGTTTCACGCTTCTTCCTCCTAGCACTTGACCAATATTTTCCAAGGAAATTGACCACCTTAGGATGAATTTCTGAAGTATTCATCAACTTGGAATGAATCAACTTGGGGCATTTGAACCTAGTATGAACTTGCAAGCACACGTTTGCATCCATACTTACACCATTCCCTCCCCCGTAAAAGTGATTTGTCCTCGAATCGATACCTAGATCAAAAACGAAAGACCAAAAATGAGTAGCAACAAAACACATAGATTCACCCAATTCCCCTAATTTATAACAAGTAGGAAAAACATGAACACCATGCAGTATTCCAACACCTCTAACACAACCTAAAAGCACACTATAATCACCAGACAAACATGTATCAATACTCTTAACACAATAATCACATGACTTAAAGACAACAAATAACTCATAAGGACTCGACATTAGGCTCTTACAAGTAAGACAATCACAACTCTCAAAATGACTCAAAGGACTACCAAAACAATCGACACAATTCAAACAAATGGCATGGCTTTCAAAAGCAAAAGAATTAACCATAGGATAAGATTGAAGACTCCCCTTCAAACTCAAAGGTCGGTTGGTGAAAACGGTCCTCAATTCTTTGGAGTGAATATAAAAATTGGCAATGCCTCAAAAGAACATCATTCGATTGAAAGACTATGCAATGGTGCACATCAAAACCATCTTTACTTCATCTTGTTGCCAAAAGACCATTAATACTAAATCATTAGGAAAATAATAAGCCCTTTCATGCTCATTTATTTTTTTTTTTTTTTCACTCACAATCAACTCACGTGCACTCTTTTCTTCTTCTTCGTCACTCATTTTACCACTCAAACTCAACGTATTCTCTTCTTTTGCCATACCCTCGACTTTCTCGTCATGGACACTCTCACTCTCTACATTATTGAGCTCACTATGATATTGCTCATGTGTGATGTTTTCCTTTTGCTCATTAGCAACTCGTATAGTGGCTTGATTAGGTGGTGCAATGCATGGCGTGTAATAATCCTTCAATGCTTGCTTAAGCTCATCCATCTTGGAATCCAACAATGCGTTAAGCTCATTTTTCCAACTTTGTCTTTCTTCTTTTTGTACACCAGGTATTGGCCTACTACGAGATAACTTAGGATTAGGAAAGGCTGAAGAAGTAGATGACTTGGACCCCCTCCTCTCGAACTTCTCCTCAATTCCATATGTGGTAGCAAATGAATGTGATTAGCAATGGCCTTATTTAAACCATTCAAAATCGCATTAATAGCTACTCCTGATGCTCCTCGCCTCCCTACCTTTCCTCATTAATGATTTCACCTTGTTATAATACTCAACCATGGACTTATAACCCTAGTGAAATGGTGCAAATTTTCGCAACAAATCTCTACTGTAGATAAATAGGAGCATATCTTTTGAGCAATATCCTCTTCAACACAGCCTAAGAAACAATAGGTTCATCATACCTCCACATTCCCTCACAAATTGATCCCACCATGGTAAGCATAACCATTAAACGTAAACCAAATTTACCTTCTCCTTCTCGGTATAAGATTGAAGCTCAAAGGCGCTCTCCACGTTCTTCATCCATGCTAGAAATGCATCTAGATCCTTATGCCCTTGAAAGGATGGTATGGACATCTCAGACGAATAAGTTGCTCCATTTGAGTAGTCAAATCTAGACCTTTCCATGAACAAAGAAATTTTTCTCACCACACAAGCTCACTTGTTTGACACTGTTGCTCTGTATCACCAAGTGTATATCACACCTCATAATTTCACTGATATGATCCATGGCTGCCCAAAATGGAGGAATCGTTGGAAATCTTACAAGTCCATTAGCTTTGAGTTGTGGGTTGTATTACATCCATTTCAGTAGTTTTATAGTAGTTTTATAGTTGAATAATTGGCTAAGGCATTAGAGGAGCCTTGGTTAGTTTAGTATGTTAGTTAGGTGAATTGGTTAGGTCATTCAATAAAGAGTTCGGCCAAGCCTTGTGTGCCAACCAACCCCTAGTTAGTTATGCTTGGTCGTTGATGAGTTCATTGGCTAACCTTAGCCAAGTAGGGTTAGGTTTACATAGGATTAGCCTATTTAAAGACTTATAGGCCGCATGTAATGGGGGATCATTCATTAATTCAAGAAATCAGAAAACACCTTTGAGTCTCTCTCTTGCTTCCTTTGAAGCGCTTCTGAGTATCTTAGATTGTTCTAGGTATTCAATTCGACTTATCAATCTAGAAGAACACGCTTAGATTGTTGTGTCCTCTACTACATCAAGGGATCGTTGGCCGTGTGATCAACGGGTTCTTGATCTTTCCGCAGCCGTCATCGAGTCGCGCATTTCAACCCTTCTAGATCCGTGGTAGTCAGATGGATTTCACCTGTGGCGAGGACGCTGGTGCAGGATCAACGGGTTCTTGATCTTTCCTTTCGTTCATTCGAGTCAAGTCATCGCCGCGCGCTTCAACCTTCTAGATCCGCGTAGCCTGTATGGTATCGTCACAAGGTTGGCGAATGCTTTGAGCATATTCACCAACTCTTTCAAGTCCTTGTTCACATTCCTTGAGACAATATGAATCGGTCCACAATTGACCAAGAAGGGTTAGCAACCCAATTCACGCTTTGTAAAATGCGTGACAAACTTATAATGAATTGATATGGTCCCAAAAAATATGATGAAATTACAAATCTACATAGAAAACACACTCAATTGGATGAACAAACGCTGGAATTTTTTTCACCTAATTTGACTAGGATTAAGAAAATGACCTAGAAGGGTAGATTTGAAATTTTACTTGCCTAAATGCAATCCTATGGAAAGTTCTTGAAAACAACTTAACAAATCTTAAATTTGACTTTAAAATCTTGAAACAAATCTGATTTGGCAAGTGTTTAAAGGATTTATAGGCAACTCTTAAATTCTAGCTTTTTGGCAAAATACCCCTATCAATCTTAGATTGAGGGTAATATAGGTCAATTTGACAACTTCTAAACAAATTTGGAAAGTAAATTTTCATTTTTAAGAGATTTGGCCAGGAAAAAACTTTAACAACTTTCCACTTCCAAGATAATATCAAAGGTGTTTATTTTTCTTTGTTTTCACACGAAATTGCTGCTGAAAATTTGGTTGCAAAGTTCCAAAAATTTGTTGTCTTCTTGTGTTCAATTTGGCTCCAAACAAATTCAAACAAGGGTACAAGGTTTCTCACTTAGTTTTTCAAGGAAATCAAAGGCTTTTCTAGGTTGATGCAAGGGTTTTATTCAAGCAAGTTTCAAGATCAATCAAGCTTCAAGAAAAGCACAAGTTGCACAAGAATTTCCAAGAATCACACAAGTAAATATCAGGAATCAAGATGAACACACGAAAAATCAAGGATTCCAAGAATCACACACAACTCAAAAAGACTCATGAATCACACAAGAAACCCTAGGCAAGAGCTTCAGATTTCAAGAAACAAGCTTGGACAGATTCTGATTTTTTGTTTAATTTTTTTCGGATGAACATACTGCTACAGTATGATGAACAGTACTTTTTTTTTTCCCGACCCAACAAATACACACAACCAAGGAAACAATTTTACGGACACAAATCAAGAAATGATGCACAAGGAAAACATAGAAACGACTAGAGATTAGAAACAACACAAGGATAGAAATTCAAACCCTAAAAGGTGAACCTTTTTTTTTAAAGGCTAGGATTTGGTAGAACAAGAAAGAGGAAAATAATAAAAAGAAAAAGGATATTAACCTGGATCAAGAGCCGAAACTCTGATACCAACTGATGCAAACCCTATTCTCCAAGCTCCCGCTCTTGAAGAAACGACCCGATCATGCAGCGGAATGATCTATCTTGATCAGGCTATGGATACAATTGACGAAAAATCCTATGACCCCTCTAACCCTCGAGATTGCGAACAATATTGATATAATCTTAACCCACAATCTAGTGAATTAGCAAACCAAGGATTTGGTAGAATGGCGCCACAACTCAACGCGATCTTGAATTGATAAGCCAAAACTTGAACAAAGGAGATCCCACTCATTTTGTATCAAGAGTCGTTCCCAATGAACAATAAGAGAAAACTCTCAATTTTCATTAATCAAAGTCTTGTCTAAAAACATCATAGGGTGGCTATTTATTAAGCAATGACTCCAAAAACCTAGTCCAACTTGGACTTAAACTAACCCTAACTACTACTAAATAGATTCGGCTACATGGCGACCAAATTTAGAAACTGCCAAACGAATTAAATTAAATAACTTAACTAGCTAATTTCAGACATTATCAAAACTAATCTATCCAATTTATTTAACCTAATCAAACGACTAACAAGACAAGAAAAATGGACAACAATGCCCTTTGAAGCAAACGGCTAACTAATATCGCTAATTAGCTTGTTGGATCAGTAGGATGTGTCAGCTTCGCGCTTCTTCCTCCTAGCACTTGACCAACATTTTCCAAGGAACGTGACCACCTTAGGACAAATTTCTGAAGTATTCATCAACTTGGGGCATTTGAACCTAGTACGAACTTGTAAGCACACGTTGGCATCCATACTCACATCAAACAATCATCAACGTTCTCAATAGCAAGATGGATGCTAATTATCCCTAAGATGTAGGGTTGAATGGCGGCTAGGGTTTAGGTTTTAGGAAGGCTGAAACTTTGATGTGAATTTAGGAGATAAGGAAGGTAAGTGTTTGGGATTAGGATAGGCTAAAATTTAGGAGATAATGTAGGTAAGGTTGGGATTAGGAAAGGCTAGAATTTTGGAGAAAATTTAGGCTTGAGTCTTGGAGATGATTTTGGCTGACTCAAACCCTAAAAACAAGGAAATGGCTCGGCTAACTAAAGGAAAAACACGACAAAATTTGGCTGCTACAGATCGACACCAAAACTGACTTGGACTTGGATTTGGTTCCAACACAAATCTGACTTGGACTTGGATTTGGTTCCAACACAAATCTGACTTGGACTTGGACTAGAAGTATTGAAGTCGACTTGTCTTTCTTTTACAAGAAGGGTCGACAAGAGCAATACACAAGACACGGACAGCAACAAGCAAGAAGAACACACGCAAAAACAGCCTTGACAATAAAACAAGTGACTAGACGACAATCAACTATGGACGTAACGAGCAAAAGCAATGGAGAAGTTGTGAACCCAACTCAGGCTCCCCCCCAACGGGTTACCCAAGATGTTTCGAAGAACGACACGCCAAGGATGACTGCACGTGAATACAAGAAGTTCTTCACGCATCATAGAAAATAAATTCCCCAATTCCTGCGGATTGAAGATGAAGTTGGTGAAGTTGTAGACCAGAATTTTTAAAACACCAAACTAGTTTAGGGCTTTGTTTTTGTTTTCAATAAGAAAGGACCTACGGTTCTTGTTGCTCTTTGATTTCAGCCTTTTGCAATAAACTCAAGTTTTTGTGTGCTTTCGAATTTCGCTTGGGATCGTTTGCCCCCCCCTTTTTTTTTTCACGAAATCAGCAACACAAAGCTTGAATTAGCTTCACGACTCCCGAGCAAGAAGAACAGCACGGACAGCAACAAAAACAAGATTCTGTCGAAATTTTTTTGGATGAACAGTAACGACGCGTGAACAGTACGTTACAGTAATGATAAACAGTAATCGCTACAGTAATGATTTTTTTTTTTTTGGATCAACAACAATGACGCAAAAAAAATGACTCAAGAGGAAATCAAAGGACAAGGATATAACGCGAACCTTTAACTAGCTCGATGCGGTGATACGTCGCAACCTTAGTGAAACCGGTACAAACTACGGATCTAGAAAGTGACACGCTTTTGACTTAATGAACACATGAAAGGATCAAGAACCCGATTGATCCAACCAATCCCTTGATATGGTAGAGGGCGCCATCTAAGTGCTCCTAGATTGATAAGTCAACTCGAATACCCTAGAACAATCTAAGATACTCAAGAATGCTTCAAGGAAGCAAGAGAGAGACTCTCAAGAAGGTTTTCTTAATTCTGAATAATTTGATGAATCGTACATAGAAATTAGCTTAAATACTTAAAACTAACCAAGGATAAACCCTAGTTAATAAACTAACCAACTAATTAACTGACTACTAAGCCCAGGGTTCGGCCAAAGGGCCTCTAGGGTGAACACGGGCTAACTTACATTAATTCAAAAAATTGAAAAGAATACAAAAATTTGCGACTAAGATACGCGAGCTGGATCCGCGATGCTTGGTTCTTGGCTGGCCCACTTGTTGCACGTCTCCACAGTCCAAAAGCCTTAAGGGCTTGAATCCCCATCACACACTTGTAATAAGGTGACCTTCCTTGAATCATCGAGCCCCTCAATTGCCTTAGGCTCCCCAATCAAAACTTGAACCGCACCTACGAGGGTTTGTAATGCCTCTCGCATTTGCTTGGCTCGAGCACTCGTGCGATAGTTTAAGGCAATTGAAGGACTTGATGATTCAAGGAGGGTCCAATTACTACAGGTGCGTAAAAGGGGTTCAAGCTCTTAAGCCCAACAAGTGGGTCGATCAATTTGTGGCCCAAGTATTTGTTAGCTTTGTTAGTAATTATGTTAGTTAGGTTGAAGTGCAGTGCACCGACTTGTGGTTCGACCCTAACCCTTTTAATTAATGTGAGTAGCCATGGTTCGCTCTAGAGAGCCTTTGACCGAACCATAGGCTTAGTTAGTTCAGTTAATTAGTTGGTTAGTTTAATTAGTTGGTTAGTTGTTAACTAGAGTTTGACCTTGGTTAGCTTCGAATATTTAAGCCATTTTCTATGTACGATAATGGAGTTTTGGCAGAAATAAGAAAATCTTACTTGAGAGTCTCTCTCTTGCTTCCTTGAAGCATTCTTGAGTATCTTAGATTGTTCTAAGGTATTCAATTCGACTTATCAATCTAGGAACACACTAGATTGTGGTGTCCTCGACAATATCAAGAGATGTGACCATGTGATCAATGGGTTCTTGATCTTCCTGCCATGCTCATCGAAGTCAAGCCCGTTTCAACCTTCTAGATCTGTGGTAGTCTGTACGGGTTTCGTCACAAGGTTGGCGATGTTCGTATTAGCTGGTATTAGAGCTAGTTGAAGGTTCGCGTTATATCTTTGTTTCTTGTTTTTGTCCATTGAATCTCGTGTCATTGGCCCCAATGGAACCTTTAGTTGCTCAACATGCATAACTGGCTTGCCTTCGTCATCATTCTGGGGCTAGCGGAAGGGGTACCGTACGTACCATCAGCAGCTCAGTCTCGACTCGTGGAGGAGCAACCCTACTTTTGAGCGGAAACGACCTTATAGGAAATTTCCAAATTTACCCCAAGTCCGAACCGCCAAACAGTTCAAGACTACTCCAAAGTCAGTAGTTTGATCCAAACCTTTGCGTGAAGGGACAAGTCCGTCAGTGCTTCATCAACAAGCGTATAACATGAAGCCGTGACCCAAAGATCGAGCTAGTTGAAGGTTCGCATTATATCTTTGTTTCTTTTTTTTGTCCATTGAATTTCATGTCCTTCTTGGTCTTTTAGTAGCCGCCTAGGGTTTTTCTTTTGTCGAGTCATTTTCATGTTTTTTCAATCTGTCCGAATTCTCTTGTGAGTCGTGTTTGTGTTTAAAAAAAAAGGAAGAAAGAAAATCCGTGCTTGTGTTGTTCTTGTCAAGCCTTGCTGTCGTTTTTCTGGGTTGTTAAAATTTTGATTTCGTGTCAAGCCTTGTGTTGTTGATTTTGTTAAAAAAAAAAAGGCGGTGAATCGGATATGCCACCGTTGATTGAGGAAGGTGGTGAATCGGATGAGGAAGTGTCCGCCCCTGATGAGCCGGTGGGGGTAGCCCTAGTGGCGCTTCGAGCTCTTGCGATGCATATCAAGAAGAATGATGAGGCTCAACGTGACAACATTTTCTATACCCGGTGTCACGTCAAAGATAAAGTGTGCAGCCTCATCATCGATGTCGGCAACTGTACTAACGTGGCAAGTGCTCTTATGGTAGATAACCTATCCCTGCCAACGTTACGTCACTCTAATCCATACCGCTTGGAATGGCTCAATGAGAATGGAGACGTCATGGTGACCAAGCAAGTGGTAGTACCTTTCCGCATTGGGAAGTATGAGGATGAAGTACTTTGTGATGTCATCCCAATGCAAGCTTCTCATATTCTGTTGGGAAGACCACTGTGGTTTCACCAACAAATATTCATTCATTCACAACAACAAAAAGGTGACTCTTGTCCCTCTCACCCCTCAGCAGGTGCATGATGACCAGGTGCGTTTACAACAAGAGCATGAACAGGAGATGGCCAAGAAAAAGGCCAACCCCAAGGCCCAGCCTAACGCACCGATCGAATGACCAGTGGCCACCAAAGAGCTAGCCAAAGTGGAGAAGAAGACTTGCTGGCTAGCACGAAATAGGGAAGTTCCCAAAATGCTAGCACGAAATAGGGAAGTTCCCAAAATTTTACTTGCTAAGCAAGTTGTCTACATTTTGTATTGTAAAGAAGTAATTCTACTTTCTACTGAATCATTAGGAAATTTGCCTACTGAAATTACTTCTTTATTGCAGGAGTTTGAAGACATATTTCCTGAAGAGATCCCCGATGGACTTCCACCCATCTGCGGAATAGAGCACCAGATAGACTTTGTCCTAGGAGCGTCTTTGCCAAACAAAGCAGCCTACAAGATGGGTCCTGAAGAGACCAAGGAGATCCAGCGACAGGTAGAAGAGCTGCTTGCTAAAGGATGGGTTCGAGAGAGTATGAGTCCGTGTGCTGTCCCCGTCATCCTCATTCCAAAGAAAGAAGGCACGTGGAGGATGTGCGTGGATTGCCGTGCCGTGAACGCCATTACAGTTAAGTATCGTCACCCTATTCCTCGTCTAGATAATATGCTTGACGAACTGTATGGTGTAGTCATCTTCACCAAGATCGACCTCAAAAGTGGATATCACCAAATCAGAATGAAGGAAGGTGACGAGTGGAAGATGGCTTTTAAGACCAAGCATGGCTTGTACGAATGGTTAGTCATGCCTTTTGGCTTAACTAATGCCCCATGTACTATCATGCGTCTGATGAACCATGTACTCAGGCCGTTCTTAGGTAAGTTTGTAGTTGTTTTGATGCAAATCAGCTTTCCAAGTTATTTCCTTGTTATTTTCATGTTTAGCTTAGCTTGGTTAATGTTTAATGTTGGCTGAGTAGTGGTACATTTGTGTTAGTTTGGAATAAAGATCTTGTCCATGAACTCATGTTGAGTTGGACTAAGATTAGTAGTAGCTTGTGTTTCTTTGTTTGAGCAGAAGACTAGTTCTTGTCTGGACGCGGGCACGTGATGTGGGCACGTGGAATCTAATGTCGACCAGAAGACTAACCCTTGTCTGGACGAGGGCGCGTCATCAGGGCGCGTGGAGTTTTCTTTTTTTTTTTTGGAAAACAAAAAGATTACTGTTCATCATTACTGTAGCATTACTGTTCATCCGAATTCACTGTTCATCCGACTTTAAGCTCTAGTTTCTTGATTGTTGGTCTTGTCTTTCTTATGTTATTGTCTTGAGTCTTAAAAAAAAAAAAAAAAGAGAGAGAGAACTTTTGTGTCTTTCTTCAAAAAAAAAAAAAATTTCTGTTCGAAGTAATTCTTGTTGTTATTCGTCCTTTGTTCTTGTGTGTGTGTTGTATCAATTGCTGGAAATTTTGGGCGAATCCAAACCAGAAACCCGTGACCTTTTCTTGCTAAAATCATTGAATCTTGAACTTGTCTTGTGGCCTTCTTGAATTCTTGAAACAAACCTTCAAGTTCTTGAATAAGTTTCAACAGGATTCTTGAACTTTGGGGACTGTTTTTCTTGAGTTCTTGAAACTAATCTCATCCTTTTGAAATCTGGAATTTTTACCACTGATTCTTGGGTTTTCAAGGCAGGTCTTAATCAACTGAAAGTTAAAAAAAAAAAAAAGAAGAGAGAAATGAAAGAAACAAAAGAAAGAAACAAAAGAAAGAAAAGCCGGACTGTTTTTCTTGAATCCTTGATTGAATCAAATCTGACCTTGCTTGTTTTGATCCAAATCCTTGTGTTGCAATTGCTGTTTTGAACTACTCCTTGTTGATTGCTAGAACATAATTGCATGTGTTGGGAAGGTTAAATCTGAAATTGGAAGTTGAACACATAAACCAGAAAATTAGTTTCCAAATTCCAGTTTTACTTTCCAAAGTTGAAAAGGTTTCTTGTTGCGTGAACAAGTTGAATCCAAATAGGAAACCTCCTTCCAATCTTGTTAAAGGGGATTCATCTGCCTCAAAACTGCACCAAATAGCTTTGGAAACCACTAAGCCACCGCATTGAACAAGTGGTCAAATCCGAATTGGTTTTGAAATCTTTTTGAATCCGAACTACTTGCTTATTTTGAAAGCCATTGTGTCACGCAATTTAATCTTGTTTTCCAGCATTTAGTTGAGTCTTTTGCTTGTGTTTTAAAATGGTGTTGGTCAGGTCTTTTCCTTTCCAAGCCCAATTAGGAGTCATAGCTAGTTTCCTAATTTGAGTCTTATCTTAAATCTGTTTTGCGTCTTGGCTTCCTAATTATTCTTCAGCCTCTATTGTGTCTATTTTCTAGTCATAACTCACGTGTATTACCCTTATCTAGTGGTCTAAGGAAATCAAGGTAAATTTGACCAATTTACCCCTGATTCCTCAAGTCTTCTTTCTAGGGTTTTACTTATTGTTTTCTATTTGATTTCTTTTCTGTTTTCTTGAGTCAAATTTTTTGGTCTTTTAATTTTCAAATTTCTTGCCTCATTCTCCATTCCCCAAGTGAACCAGCTGTGATACATCACATTCTCGTGAAGGAACGTGATTAGAAGTCCTTGAACTACTTGAAAATTCTGATTTCTTCAAGAAGGAAAATCCAGGAGCATGAGCATGCTTGGTGAGATCATTAGAGTGAAATAAAACACTTGAGTGATACACGAGCGCTAGAGAGACACGTAAGGGAGTGTGTGAGGTATTTTTCTATCACAAGTTGTTCATTTTGCAGGTTAGAAAAAAAAAAGTCCACCAAGGAGAATCAACGCAAGAAAATGAGATGACAATCACTCAACTTGCATTCCAAATGCAAGCTATGTTTGCTGATTCTAATAGAAAATTCAAGCAAACAATTGAGGGGGTCCAAGAACGCATTGACAAACTAGAAGCTTCCAAAAGTTCCTCTAAGAAGTCTAAGGGGAAAACTAAATTGGATAAATCTAGTGATTCCAATGAGGACACTGAACAAGAAGAAGTCGTTCAAAGGACAATAGAGAAAAGACCAAAGGGCGACTGTGAAGATGAGTCCATCAAGGGGATTAAATTGACTATTCCACCATTTCAAGGAAAATCTGACCCCGAAACCTACTTGGATTGGGAGCGAGGCCCAAAAAGTGAAGTTGGCAGTAATGGAATTCATTGAGTATGCAGCCATTTGGTGGGACCAACTTCGACTCAAGCAAAGGAGGAATCAAGAGCCACTCACCCATACTTGGGACGATCTCAAGAGGATTATGAGGAAGCATTTCATCCCAGCGTATTATCATCGAGACTTGCACTACAAGGTGCAAATGCTGATGATGAGCTCGGAACTGCCATAGGAGTCAAGGATATTCCAACAATGACAAGTGGTCCAATAACGAGAGCACGTGCCAAGAAGCTTAAGGATTCCATGCAAGCGTTGGTGTGTCACGTGCAAGGCCAAGTGGGATGTCCGAGTAACCTTCAAGAACTTGGAAATAAGGATCTCAAGCTTTACACGTTAATCCAAGTCATTGAAGATGAGAAAGTTGCATTGGGAGTTTAAAACCGAACCTAGGGTTTCTTGCTTTCGATTTGAATTTTGTTTTGTTTAAGTTGTAATGGGCCGAATTACCTTGCTAAATAAGCTTGAGTAATTAAAGTCCAATTGCCATAATTAGCTAGTTAGAATCTGGTTAATTAGTTGGGCTTATGACCGAAGTACACTTGGGCTTAATGAGGTCAAAGCCTAGTTCAAATTAGGATTAGTCTTTCATTGATTCATAGTAGCATTAGGATTACTTGAACAAGGCTATAAATAAGCCTTCCTAGGGCCGAATTTATTATGAGTTTTGTCAATCAAATTTTCAGCTTATTCTTGTGAGAATAGCACGTCTCTTTCTAAGAGATTCATCTTTGAATACTTGAGAAGTTTCGAGTGTTCATTCGACTTATCAATCAAGAACCACACTTGATTGTGGCGTCATCTACCAACAGCCTTGGTTCGCTAATTCATTGTTCTACGGGTTAAGATTAAATTCAAGGTTCGTAGTTCCGCGGGTTAGAGGGGTCGATGGATTTCTGTAAGTCCAACTTGATATTCGTCTAGGTCCATCATCAACTCACATCATCTGGTATTAGAGCTAGTTGACAGTATCAAGTATATCCCTTTTAATTCTTGTTATTGTCGTTCCTCGTTTTGTGTCCAAAAAAAAAAAAAACGTTACTGCTTCATCGCATCAGAGTGTCACTGTTCATCCGAATTGCATCTTTAGTTTCTTGATTGTGTTCTTGTCTTTTCTTGTGTTCTTGAGTCTTGAATCAAAAACAAAAATAGAATTCTCCCTTCAGGTTCTTGCTTGTTGATTGTGTCATAGTTTCTTGTGCTGTCCGTTTCTAGTCCATATTGCTGTCCGTTTTCATAGTTTTGTTCTTGCGTAATTGTTGTGTCAATTTGCTGGGAAAACGTGGGCTGATCAAAACCAGAAAACCGTGACTTAACCTTGCTGAAATCATTGATTCTTGAACTTGTGTTGTGGCCTTCTTGGGTTCTTGAAGCAAACCCTAAAAGATCTTGAACAAGTTTCAACCAAATCTTGAACCGTGGACTGTTTTCTTGACGTTCTTGAAACTGATTTCATCTTGGAAATTCTGGAAATTTTCACCACTGATCTTTGAAGCTTAAAGAGCAGAATTCAATTGGGCTAAAGTTAAAAAAAAAAAAAAAAAAGACAGAAACGAAAAGAAAGAAGAACAGCCAAACAGTTTTCTGAAAAAAAAAAAAATTCTGCTTGCTAAATCAGCTTCGTTGTGGTCCAAGTTCTTGTGTTCAATTGTTGTTCAAGCTGCGAATACTTCTTGGTATCTGATAAGACGTATTTGCTTGTATTGGGAAGCCTAAAATCTGATTTGGAAACAAAAATACCAAACCAGAAATTGGTTACCAAAAGCGTTAGCTTGCTGTCCAAATCTGAAGCAGATTTGCTGGTTGCCTAAGGAAGCCAAAACCAAGTGGGAAACCACCATAAACCCAGCAAAAAACTTCCTAATCCTTATCCAACTATCACCCGACTTCAAGCAAATCCCGAACAGCTTTAAGAAAACTTCCCACCGCCTTAAACAAATCCAAACAGCTTTGAGAAAGCTTTCCACCGCCTTGAACAAACCAACCAAATCTGAAAGGGTGACTATTGTGCAGCCTTGTACCACGTAACTTTCTCCCTATTTTTTCAGCATTTTAGGTGAGTCTTTTAACTGTTTTATTACTGGTCAGGTCAAGTCATCTCCCTTCCAAAATTAAAGTCCAAATTGTGGCCTAGTTTTTCAAAGTGAATTGTGTGTCAATTTAGTCCTTAATTCTCAACTCTTTTGCTTCCTCATTCATTCTTCAAGTGAGCCAAAGGGTGATACATCACATTCTTGTGAAGGCAATTGGTGATAAGCCCTTGAATTGCTCGAATTTTCTGAATTCTTCAAGGAGGAAAATCAAGGAATTAGAGCGTGCTTGGTGAGATCATTAGAGTGAAATAAAACACTTGAGTGATACACGAGCGCGAGGGAAAACACGTGAGGAAGTGTGTGAGATCTTTTTTATCACACGTTTGTTCATTTTGCAGGTTCAAAGAAAAATGTCAAACGAAGGAGAATCGACTAATGAAATGACTAATGCCCAACTTGCGTTCCAAATGCAAGCCTTGATTGCCGATTCTAAGAGGCAAATCATGCAAACCATTGAGGAGGTCCAGGAGCGACTTGATAAACTAGAGACTACTCAGAATTCCTCCAAGAAATCCAAAGAGAAAGCTAAAACAAGTGAATCAAGTGATTCCAACGAGGATTATGAACCAAGAGAAATCCGTGAAAGAAGAGAAGGAAGAACCAGGGTCGAAAGTGATGATTCCATTAAAGGAATTAAAATGACCATTCCACCTTTCCAAGGAAAATCTGATCCTGAAGTCTACTTAGACTGGGAACGAAAAATGGAAAAGGTCTTTGACTGTCATCCTTACACTGAAGAGCAAAAGGTAAAGCTAGCAGTAATGGAATTCACAGAATATGCAGCTATTTGGTGGGACCAACTTCGAGTAAAGCAAAGGAGGAACCAGGAACCAATGACCCGCACTTGGGATGACCTTAAACGGGTAATGAGGAAAAGATTCATTCCAGGGTACTACCACCGAGATTTGCATTACAAAGTGCAAATGCTTACTCAAGGAAATTTGTCAGTGGAGGATTATTTTAAAGAAATGGAAATGGCTATGATGCGTGCTGACATCCATGAAGATGCTGAAGCAACTATGGCACGTTTTCTAAGAGGATTAAAACCTGAAATTGCTGAGGTCGTTGAGCTTCAACATTATTTTGATATTGAAGAGTTGATGGATAAAGCTGTCAAGGTTGAGCGGAGGCTCAAGAGGAGGGGTAGTTCTCGCCCTAATTCCAACTTCCAAGCTGGAAATTGGAGGAATCAGCAACCAAAAAGGGAAGAACGTTCCTTCACCCCTACTTCAATTGCAAAACCGAATCCACCCTCTTCAAATTCATCAAAACCGAATGCTCCTCCATCTAGACCAAACTGGAAGGTCAATCCTAAGGCTAATCTGGATGCTACCAAACCCCGCAATAGGGACACTAAGTGCTTCAAGTGTCAAGGGTTTGGTCACATTGCCTCTCAGTGTCCAAGTCAGCGAGCAATGCTTATTTTACCTAACGGAGAAATGGTCACTGACGATGAAGGTGATGATGAATATGCCGACATGCCTCCCCTAGAAGGAGGAAGTGATAAAGAAGAAATCATTGAAGAGCAGCCAGTTGTGGACCGTGTTGGTCTGGTGGCTCGACGAGCTTTGACTGCCCATGTTGGAGTAGATGAGCTTCAACGGGAGAACATATTCTACACCCGTTGCCACATCAAGGAGAAGGTGTGCAGTCTAGTCATTGATCCAGGGAGCTGTACCAACGTTGCAAGTGCCATCATGGTGGATCGACTAGGCCTTCCAGCAACCAACCATCCCAAGCCCTATAAGTTGCAATGGCTCAACAACAGCGGTGAGGTACATGTACTCAAACAAGTACTTGTTTCTTTCCGTATTGGACGTTTTAATGATGAAGTAATATGTGATGTTGTGCCTATGCAAGCTGCTCATGTTATTTTAGGCCGTCCATGGCAATTTGATAGAAAGGTTAGTTGGGAGGGATTCACAAACAAGTATTCCTTTTCATTTGCCAATTAAAAGGTCATACTTGCACCTCTTACACCTCAACAAGTGCATGAGGACCAAGTAAGCCTTCAAAAAGAATTTGAAGAGGAACTTGAGAAAAAGAAACCTCGTGAGTTAGGACAAGAAATTAAAACTCATGATATGAAAAATAATGACCATGGCCGAACCAAAAATGAAGGGAAATTGGCCAAAAATGATTCAGCCAAGGGAAAATTGAAAGGGGAAAAACGGATTTTAATTGCAAAAGCTAAAGTTATAAGAAAAGCTTTACTTTCTACTCAGCCTATCTTTTTGCTCCTTTCTAAAGAAATTACTGACCAACTTGATGTTTCCTTGCCTAGTTCTTTTGCTAACCTATTGCAGGAATTTCAAGATGTGTTTCCTGATGAAGTTCCTAGTGGTCTACCCCCATTAAGAAGAATTGAGCATCAAATAGATCTCATTCCTGGTGCATCTTTGCCCTAACCGCCACCAGATAGGGACAAGCCACAGGAAACCAAGGAAATTCAGCAAGTAGAAGGACTCTTGAGCAAAGGCTGGGCAACGTGAAAGCCTCGTCCATGTAATTGCTCTACTTGTGGCTAAAAGGATGGGACGTGGAGGATGTGCACCGATTGTCGCGTCATAAATACTATAACGGGAATTCAAGTGGACCAAAGTAAAATAAAAGCTATCACTGAATGGCCAATCCCTACTTCTATTAGTGAAGTAAGGAGCTTTCATGGCTTAGCTAGCTTTTATAGGCGCTTTGTCAAGGATTTTAGCTCAATTGCAGCGCCACTTACTTCCATTGTTAAGAAGGATCAAGAGTTTCATTGGGGAGATGAACAAGCTAAGTCTTTCCAATTACTCAAACACAAACTCACACATGCACCTGTACTTAGTTTGCCTAATTTTGAAAAAGCTTTTGAAATTGAGTGTGATGCATCCGGTATAGGTGTTGGGGCAGTGGCATTACTAAGAAGGGAAGCCAGTCGCATACTACAGTGAAAAGCTCAATGGCGCCTCATTGAACTACTCAACATATGATAAGGAGCTTTATGCACTTGTTCGAGCATTGCAAACCTGGCAACATTACCTGAGGCCCAAGGAGTTTGTTCTACACACTGATCACGAGTCGCTTAAGCATCTCAAGTCACAAACCAAGCTAAGCAAGCGACATGCAAGGTGGGTAGCCTTTATTGATACCTTTCCTTTTGTGATCAAATATAAGACTGGCAAAAGCAATGTTGTCGCTGATGCCTTGTCTAGGAGGTATACTTTGATTACTACACTTGATGCAAAATTGTTAGGTTTTGAAATAATCAAAGAGTACTATCCTAATGACCCTGATTTTGGGGAAGTGTTCAATGCTTTTCCACGGCAAAGCCGTGAGAACTATTTTCTTTCACAGGGTTATTTGTTCTATAAAGACAAGATGTGTATTCCTACGTGCTCTATGCGTGAGTTGTTTGTAAGGGAAGCACATAGTGGAGGTCTTATGGGACACTTTGGAGTGGCAAAGACATTGTCTATACTCCAAGAGCATTTCTACTGGCCAAAGATGAGGCATGACGTGGAGCGTATCATCCAAAGGTATGTAACTTGTCATCATGCCAAGTCTAAGGTAAACCCTTATGGACTCTACACTCCACTACTTGTTCCTAGTATGCCTTGGGTTGATTTGTCTATGGACTTTGTGCTAGGCTTACCTAGGACTAGGCATGGTCATGATTCTGTGTATGTTGTAGTTGATAGATTTTCTAAAATGGCACATTTCATTCCATGTCATCAAACTGATGATGCAAAACATGTGGCTGATTTGTTTTTCAAAGAGATTGTACGTTTACATGGTATGCCACGCACAATAGTTTCTGATAGAGATGTTAAGTTCCTTAGCTACTTTTGGAAAACTTTATGGAGTAAATTGGGAACTAAACTCTTATTCTCTACTTCTAGTCATCCTCAAACTGATGGGCAGACTGAGGTAGTTAATAGGACCCTTTCTACATTGTTGCGTGCCATAATTAAAAGGAATCTTAAAACTTGGGAAGATTGCCTGCCGCATGTAGAATTTGCATACAATAGGACGATACATCGTGCTACACAATACTCCCCTTTTGCGATTGTCTATGGATTTAATCCGCTTACTCCTCTAGATTTGATGCCTTTACCTGTGTCTGAGAAAGTTAATCTAGATGGGAAAAAGCGTGCTGAATTTGTTCGTGATCTCCATGCCAAGGTCCGTGCTAACATTGAGAAACGCATTACAATATGTACAAAATGCTAATAAGGGCCGTAAGATGGTTTTGAGCTGTGGATCGGTGTGGATTCACATGAGGAAGGAAAGATTTCCGTCCAAAGGCATAACAAACTACTTCCTAGGGGCGATGGACCGTCCAAGTAGTTGCAGTATCAATGAAAACGCATACAAACTTGACCTTCCGTGAGTATGGTGTACATGCAACTTTCAATGTTTCGACTTAAGTCCTTTCCATGCGGGAAGCTTGATTTGAGGACAAATCGCCTTCAAGAGGAGGGAAGGATGATGAGCTCGGAACTGCCATAGGAGTCAAGGATATTCCAACAATGACAAGTGGTCCAATAACGAGCACGTGCAAGAAGCTTAAGGATTCCATGCAAGCGCTTGTGTGTCACGCAAGGCCAAGTGGGATGTCCGAGTAACCTTCAAGAACTTGGAAATAAGGATCTCAAGCTTTACACGTAATCCAAGTCATTGAAGATGAGAAAGTTGCATTGGAGTTTAAAACCGAACCTAGGGTTTTGCTTTCGATTTGAATTTTGTTTTGTTTAAGTTGTAATGGGCCGAATTACCTTGCTAAATAAGCTTGAGTAATTAAAGTCCAATTGCCATAATTAGCTAGTTAGAATCTGGTTAATTAGTTGGGCTTATGACCGAAGTACACTTGGGCTTAATGAGGTCAAAGCCTAGTTCAAATTAGGTAATAGTCTTTCATTGATTCATAGTAGCATTAGGATTACTTGAACAAGGCTATAAATAAGCCTTCCTAGGGCCGAATTTATTATGAGTTTTGTCAATCAAATTTTCAGCTTATTCTTGTGAGAATAGCACGTCTCTTTCTAAGAGATTCATCTTTGAATACTTGAGAGGTTTCGAGTGTTCATTCGACTTATCAATCAAGAACCACACTTGATTGTGGCGTCATCTACCAACAGCCTTGGTTCGCTAATTCATTGTTCTACGGGTTAAGATTAATTTCAAGGTTCGTAGTTCCGCGGGTTAGAGGGGTCGAGGGATTTCTGTAAGTCCAACTTGATATTCGTCTAGGTCCATCATCAACTCACATCATCTGGTATTAGAGCTAGTTGACAGTATCAAATATATCCCTTTTAATTCTTGTTATTGTCGTTCCTCGTTTTTTTTGTCCAAAAAAAAAAAAAAACGTTACTGTTCATCGTACTGTATTGTCACTGTTCATCCGAATTGCATCTTTAGTTTCTTGATTGTGTTCTTGTCTTTTCTTGTGTTCTTGAGTCTTGAATCAAAAACAAAAATAGAATTCTCCCTTCAGGTTCTTGCTTGTTGATTATGTCATAGTTTCTTGTGCTGTCCGTTTCTAGTCCATATTGCTGTCCGTTTTCATAGTTTTGTTCTTGCGTAATTGTTGTGTCAATTTGTTGGAAAACGGGCTGATCAAAACCAGAAAACCGTGACTTAACCTTGCTGAAATCATTGATTCTTGAACTTGTGTTGTGGCCTTCTTGGGTTCTTGAAGCAAACCCTAAAAGATCTTGAACAAGTTTCAACCAAATCTTGAACCGTGGACTGTTTTCTTGACGTTCTTGAAACTGATTTCATCTTGGAAATTCTGGAAATTTTCACCACTGATCTTTGAAGCTTAAAGAGCAGAATTCAATTGGGCTAAAGTTAAAAAAAAAAAAAAAAGACAGAAACGAAAAGAAAGAAGAACAGCCAAACAGTTTTCTGAAAAAAAAAAAAAAATTCTGCTTGCTAAATCAGCTTCGTTGTGGTCCAAGTTCTTGTGTTCAATTGTTGTTCAAGCTGCGAATACTTCTTGGTATCTGATAAGACGTATTTGCTTGTATTGGGAAGCCTAAAATCTGATTTGGAAACAAAAATACCAAACCAGAAATTGGTTACCAAAAGCGTTAGCTTGCTGTCCAAATCTGAAGCAGATTTGCTGGTTGCCTAAGGAAGCCAAAACCAAGTGGGAAACCACCATAAACCCAGCAAAAAACTTCCTAATCCTTATCCAACTAACTTCCCACCGCCTTAAACAAATCCAAACAGCTTTGAGAAAGCTTTCCACCGCCTTGAACAAACCAACCAAATCTGAAAGGGTGACTATTGTGCAGCCTTGTACCACGTAACTTTCTCCCTATTTTTTCAGCATTTTAGGTGAGTCTTTTAACTGTTTTATTACTGGTCAGGTCAAGTCATCTCCCTTCCAAAATTAAAGTCCAAATTGTGGCCTAGTTTTTCAAAGTGAATTGTGTGTCAATTTAGTCCTTAATTCTCAACTCTTTTGCTTCCTCATTCATTCTTCAAGTGAGCCAAAGGGTGATACATCACATTCTTGTGAAGGCAATTGGTGATAAGCCCTTGAATTGCTCGAATTTTCTGAATTCTTCAAGGAGGAAAATCAAGGAATTAGAGCGTGCTTGGTGAGATCATTAGAGTGAAATAAAACACTTGAGTGATACACGAGCGCGAGGGAAAACACATGAGGAAGTGTGTGAGATCTTTTTTATCACACGTTTGTTCATTTTGCAGGTTCAAAGAAAAATGTCAAACGAAGGAGAATCGACTAATGAAATGACTAATGCCCAACTTGCGTTCCAAATGCAAGCCTTGATTGCCGATTCTAAGAGGCAAATCATGCAAACCATTGAGGAGGTCCAGGAGCGACTTGATAAACTAGAGACTACTCAGAATTCCTCCAAGAAATCCAAAGAGAAAGCTAAAACAAGTGAATCAAGTGATTCCAACGAGGATTATGAACCAAGAGAAATCCGTGAAAGAAGAGAAGGAAGAACCAGGGTCGAAAGTGATGATTCCATTAAAGGAATTAAAATGACCATTCCACCTTTCCAAGGAAAATCTGATCCTGAAGTCTACTTAGACTGGGAACGAAAAATGGAAAAGGTCTTTGACTGTCATCCTTACACTGAAGAGCAAAAGGTAAAGCTAGCAGTAATGGAATTCACAGAATATGCAGCTATTTGGTGGGACCAACTTCGAGTAAAGCAAAGGAGGAACCAGGAACCAATGACCCGCACTTGGGATGACCTTAAACGGGTAATGAGGAAAAGATTCATTCCAGGGTACTACCACCGAGATTTGCATTACAAAGTGCAAATGCTTACTCAAGGAAATTTGTCAGTGGAGGATTATTTTAAAGAAATGGAAATGGCTATGATGCGTCGACATCCATGAAGATGTCAAGCAACTATGGCACGCTTTCTAAGAGGATTAAAACCTGAAATTACTGAGGTCGTTGAGCTTTAACATTATTTTGATATTGAAGAGTTGATGGATAAAGTGTCAAGGTTGAGCTGAGGCTCAAGAGGAGGGGTAGTTCGCCCTAATTCCAACTTCCAAGCTGGAAATTGAGGAATCAGCAACCAAAAGGGAAGAACGCTCCTTCACCCCTACTTCAATTGCAAAACCAATCCACCCTCTTCAAATTCATCAAACCAATGCTCCTCCATCTAGACCAAACTGGAAGGTCAATCCTAAGGCTAACTGGATGCTACCAAACCCATAATAGGGACACTAAGTGCTTCAAGTGTCAAGGGTTTGGTCACATTGCCTCTCAGTGTCCAAGTCAGCGAGCAATGCTTATTTTACCTAACGGAGAAATGGTCGCGGCGATGAAGGTGATGATGAATATGCCGACATGCCTCCCCTAGAAGGAGGAAGTGATAAAGAAGAAATCATTGAAGAGCAGCCAGTTGTGGACCGTGTTGGTGCGGTGGCTCGACGAAGCTTTGACCGCCCATGTTGAGTAGATGAGCTTCAGCGGAGAACATATTCTACACCCGCTGCCACATCAAGGAGAAGGTGTGCAGTCTAGTCATTGATCCGGGAGCTGTACCAACGCTGTTGCAAGTGCCATCATGGTGGATCGACTAGGCCTTCCAGCAACCAACCATCCCAAGCCCTATAAGTTGCAATGGCTCAACAACAGCGGTGAGGTACATGTACTCAAACAAGTACTTGTTTCTTTCCGTATTGGACGTTTTAATGATGAAGTAATATGTGATGTTGTGCCTATGCAAGCTGCTCATGTTATTTTAGGCCGTCCATGGCAATTTGATAGAAAGGTTAGTTGGGAGGGATTCACAAACAAGTATTCCTTTTCATTTGCCAATTAAAAGGTCATACTTGCACCTCTTACACCTCAACAAGTGCATGAGGACCAAGTAAGCCTTCAAAAAGAATTTGAAGAGGAACTTGAGAAAAAGAAACCTCGTGAGTTAGGACAAGAAATTAAAACTCATGATATGAAAAATAATGACCATGGCCGAACCAAAAATGAAGGGAAATTGGCCAAAAATGATTCAGCCAAGGGAAAATTGAAAGGGGAAAAACGGATTTTAATTGCAAAAGCTAAAGTTATAAGAAAAGCTTTACTTTCTACTCAGCCTATCTTTTTGCTCCTTTCTAAAGAAATTACTGACCAACTTGATGTTTCCTTGCCTAGTTCTTTTGCTAACCTATTGCAGGAATTTCAAGATGTGTTTCGATGAAGTTCCTAGTGGTCTACCCCATTAAGAGGAATTGAGCATCAAATAGATCTCATTCACTGGTGCATCTTTACCTAACCCCACCGATATGGACAAGCCCAGGGAAACCAAAATTCAACGCCAAGTAGAAGGACTCTTGAGCAAAGGCTGGGCACGTGAAAGCCTCAGTCCATGTGCTGTACCTGTTCTACTTGTGGCTAAAAAGGATGGGACGTGGAGGATGTGCACTGATTGTCGTGCCATAAATACTATAACGGGAATTCAAGTGGACCAAAGTAAAATAAAAGCTATCACTGAATGGCCAATCCCTACTTCTATTAGTGAAGTAAGGAGCTTTCATGGCTTAGCTAGCTTTTATAGGCGCTTTGTCAAGGATTTTAGCTCAATTGCAGCGCCACTTACTTCCATTGTTAAGAAGGATCAAGAGTTTCATTGGGGAGATGAACAAGCTAAGTCTTTCCAATTACTCAAACACAAACTCACACATGCACCTGTACTTAGTTTGCCTAATTTTGAAAAAGCTTTTGAAATTGAGTGTGATGCATCCGGTATAGGTGTTGGGGCCGTACTACTCCAAGAAGGGAAGCCAGTCGCATACTACAGTGAAAAGCTCAATGGCGCTTCATTGAACTACTCAACATATGATAAGGAGCTTTATGCACTTGTTCGAGCATTGCAAACCTGGCAACATTACCTGAGGCCCAAGGAGTTTGTTCTACACGCCGATCACGAAGTTTAAGCATCTCAAGTCACAAACCAAGCTAAGCAAGCGGCATGCAAGGTGGGTAGCCTTTATTGATACCTTTCCTTTTGTGATCAAATATAAGACTGGCAAAAGCAATGTTGTCGCTGATGCCTTGTCTAGGAGGTATACTTTGATTACTACACTTGATGCAAAATTGTTAGGTTTTGAAATAATCAAAGAGTACTATCCTAATGACCCTGATTTTGGGGAAGTGTTCAATGCTTTTCCACGGCAAAGCCGTGAGAACTATTTTCTTTCACTGTGGTTATTTGTTCTATAAAGACAAGATGTGTATTCCTCGTGCTCTATCGCGAGTTGTTTGTAAGGGAAGCACATAGTGGAGGTCTTATGGGACACTTTGGAGTGGCAAAGACATTGTCTATACTCAAGAGCATTTCTACTGGCCAAAGATGAGGCATGGCGTGGGCGTATCATCCAAAGGTATGTAACTTGTCATCATGCCAAGTCTAAGGTAAACCCTTATGGACTCTACACTCCACTACTTGTTCCTAGTATGCCTTGGGTTGATTTGTCTATGGACTTTGTGCTAGGCTTACCTAGGACTAGGCATGGTCATGATTCTGTGTATGTTGTAGTTGATAGATTTTCTAAAATGGCACATTTCATTCCATGTCATCAAACTGATGATGCAAAACATGTGGCTGATTTGTTTTTCAAAGAGATTGTACGTTTACATGGTATGCCACGCACAATAGTTTCTGATAGAGATGTTAAGTTCCTTAGCTACTTTTGGAAAACTTTATGGAGTAAATTGGGAACTAAACTCTTATTCTCTACTTCTAGTCATCCTCAAACTGATGGGCGAGGTAGGTTAATAGGACCCTTTCTACATTGTTGCGTGCCATAATTAAAAGGAATCTTAAAACTTGGGAAGATTGCACCGCATGTAGAATTTGCATACAATAGGGCGATACATCGTGCTACACAATACTCCAACTGCGATTGTCTATGGATTTAATCCGCTTACTCTCTAGATTTGATGCCTTTACCTGTGTCTGAGAAAGTTAATCTAGATGGGAAAAAGCGTGCTGAATTTGTTCGTGATCTCCATGCCAAGGTCCGTGCTAACATTGAAAACGCATATTACAATATGTACAAAATGCTAATAAGGGCCGTCGTAAGATGGTTTTTGAGCCTGGTGACTGGGTGTGGATTCACATGAGGAAGGAAAGATTTCCTGTCCAAAGGCGTAACAAACTACTTCCTAGGGGCGATGGACCGTTCCAAGTAGTTGCCCGTATCAATGAAAACGCCTACAAACTTGACCTTCCTGGTGAGTATGGTGTACATGCAACTTTCAATGTTTCTGACTTAAGTCCTTTCCATGCAGACGACGAGCTTGATTTGAGGACAAATCGCCTTCAAGAGGAGGGGAAGGATGATGAGCTCGGAACTGCCATAGGAGTCAAGGATATTCCAACAATGACAAGTGGTCCAATAACGAGAGCACGTGCCAAGAAGCTTAAGGATTCCATGCAAGCGTTGGTGTGTCACGTGCAAGGCCAAGTGGGATGTCCGAGTAACCTTCAAGAACTTGGAAATAAGGATCTCAAGCTTTACACGTTAATCCAAGTCATTGAAGATGAGAAAGTTGCATTGGAGTTTAAAACCAACCTAGGGTTTCTTGCTTTCGATTTGAATTTTGTTTTGTTTAAGTTGTAATGGGCCGAATTACCTTGCTAAATAAGCTTGAGTAATTAAAGTCCAATTGCCATAATTAGCTAGTTAGAATCTGGTTAATTAGTTGGGCTTATGACCGAAGTACACTTGGGCTTAATGAGGTCAAAGCCTAGTTCAAATTAGGATTAGTCTTTCATTGATTCATAGTAGCATTAGGATTACTTGAACAAGGCTATAAATAAGCCTTCCTAGGGCCGAATTTATTATGAGTTTTGTCAATCAAATTTTCAGCTTATTCTTGTGAATAGCCGCCTCTTCTAAGAGATTCATCTTTGAATACTTGAGAAGTTTCGAGTGTTCATTCGACTTATCAATCAAGAACCACACTTGATTGTGGCGTCATCTACCAACAGCCTTGGTTCGCTAATTCATTGTTCTAATTAAGATTAAATTCAAGGTTAGTAGTTCCGCTGGTTAGAGGGGTCGATGATTGTAAGTCCAACTTGATATTCGCCTAGGTCCATCATCAACTCACATCATCGGTATTAGAGCTAGTTGTGATTATCAAGTATATCCCTTTTAATTCTTGTTATTGGTCCTCGTTCATTGCATCATCTTTTGTAGACTTCTTATTCCGAATTGCATCTTTAGTTTCTTGATTGTGTTCTTGTCTTTTCTTGTGTTCTTGAGTCTTGAATCAAAAAACAAAAATAAATTCTCCCTTCAGGTTCTTGCTTGTTGATTGTGTCATAGTTTCTTGTGCTGTCCGTTTCTAGTCCATATTGCTGTCCGTTTTCATAGTTTTGTTCTTGCGTAATTGTTGTGTCAATTTGTGGGAAAACGATGATCAAAACCAGAAAACCGTGACTTAACCTTGCTGAAATCATTGATTCTTGAACTTGTGTTGTAGCCTTCTTGGGTTCTTGAAGCAAACCCTAAAGATCTTGAACAAGTTTCAACCAAATCTTGAACCGTGGACTGTTTTCTTGGCGTTCTTGAAACTGATTTCATCTTGAAATTTGGAAATTTTCACCACTGATCTTTGAAGCTTAAGAGCGAAATTCAATTAGCTAAAGTTAAAAAAAAAAAAAAGAAGAAACGAAAAGAAAGAAGAACAGCCAATTTTCAGAAAAAAAAAAACTGCTTGCTAAATCAGCTTCGTTGTGGTCCAAGTTCTTGTGTTCAATTGTTGTTCAAGCTGCGAATACTTCTTGGTATCTGATAAGACGTATTTGCTTGTATTGGGAAGCCTAAAATCTGATTTGGAAACAAAAATACCAAACCAAATTGGTTACCAAAAGCGTTAGCTTGCTGTCCAAATCAAGCGATTGCTGGTTGCCTAAAAGCCAAAACCAAGTGGGAAACCACCATAAACCCAACAAAAACTTCTAATCCTTATCCAACTATCACCCGACTTCAAGCAAATCCGAACAGCTTTAAGAAAACTTCCCATAAACAAATCAAACAGCTTTGAAAGCTTTCCAATCATGAACAAACCAACCAAATCTGAAAGGGTGACTATTGTGCAGCCTTGTACCACGTAACTTTCTCCCTATTTTTTCAGCATTTTAGGTGAGTCTTTTAACTGTTTTATTACTGGTCAGGTCAAGTCATCTCCCTTCCAAAATTAAAGTCCAAATTGTGGCCTAGTTTTTCAAAGTGAATTGTGTGTCAATTTAGTCCTTAATTCTCAACTCTTTTGCTTCCTCATTCATTCTTCAAGTGAGCCAAAGGGTGATACATCACACATTCTTGTGAAGGCAATTGGTGATAAGCCCTTGGTGCTCGAATTTTCTGAATTCTTCAAGGAGGAAAATCAAGGAATTAGAAGCGTGCTTGGTGAGATCATTAGAGTGAAATAAAACACTTGAGGTGATACACGAGCGCGAGGGAAAACACATGAGGAAGTGTGTGAGATCTTTTTTATCATACGTTTGTTCATTTTGCAGGTTCAAAGAAAAATGTCAAACGAAGGAGAATCGACTAATGAAATGACTAATGCCCAACTTAGTTCCAAATGCAAGCCTTGATTACCGATTCTAAGAGGCAAATCATAAAACCATTGAGGAGTCAGGGCGACTTGATAAACTAGAGACTACTCAGGGAATTCCTCCAAGAAATCAAAGAAAGCTAAAACAAGTGAATCAAGTGATTCCAGAGGATTATGAACCAAGAGAATGTGAAAGAAGAGAAGGAAGAACCGGGTCGAAAGTGATGATTCCATTAAAGGGAATTAAAATGACCATTCCACCTTTCAAGGAAAATCGATCTGAGAGTCTACTTAGGCAGGAGCGAAAAATGGAAAGGTCTTTGACGTCATCCTTACCTTTGAGAGAGCAAAGGTAAAGCTAGCGTAATGGAATTCCAGAATATGCAGCTATTTGGTGGGACCAACTTGAGTAAAGCAAAGGAGGAACCAGGGCTTGAACAATGACCCTTGGGATGACCTTAAGCGGGTAATGAGGAAAAGATTCATTCAGGTACTACCAAGTTTGCATTACAAGTGCAAATGCCTCAAGAAATTTGTGGGTGGAGGATTATTTTAAAAGAAATGGAAATGGCTATGATGCGTCGCGACATCCATGAAGATCTTTGGAAGCAACTATGTACGTTTTCTAAGAGGATTAAAACCTACAAGAAATTGCTGAGGTCGTTGAGCTCTAACATTATTTTGATATTGAAGTTGATGGATAAAGGCTGTCAAGGTTGGCGGAGCTCAAGAGGAGGTAGTTCGCCCTAATTCCAACTTTTGGAAATTGGAGGAATCAGCAACAAAAAAAGGAAGAGCGTTCCTTCACCCTACTTCAATTGCAAAACCGAATCCACCCTCTTCAAATTCATCAAACCAATGCTCCCATCCATCTAGACCAAGCTGGAAGGTCAATCTAAGGCTATCTGGATGCTACCAAACCCTAATAGGGACACTAAGTGCTTCAAATGTCAAGGGTTTGGTCACATTGCTCTCAATGTCCAAGTCAGCGGCAATGCTTATTTTACCTATGAAATGGTGTGACGGCGATGAAGGTGATGATGAATATGCCGACATGCCTCCCCTAGAAGGAGGAAGTGATAAAGAAGAAATCATTGAAGAGCGCCAGTTGGACGTGTTGGTGCGGTGGCTCACGAAACTTTGGTACACCCATGTTGGGTAGATGAGCTTCAGCGGAGAATATATTCTACACCGTTGCCACATCAAGGAAGGTGTGCAGTCTAGTCATTGATCAGGAGCTGTACCAGCGTTGCAAGTGCCATCATGGTGGATCATTAGGTCTTCCGACAACCAACCATCCCAAACCCTATAAGTTGCAATGGCTCAACAACAGCGGTGAGGTACATGTACTCAAACAAGTACTTGTTTCTTTCCGTATTGGACGTTTTAATGATGAAGTAATATGTGATGTTGTGCCTATGCAAGCTGCTCATGTTATTTTAGGCCGTCCATGGCAATTTGATAGAAAGGTTAGTTGGGAGGGATTCACAAACAAGTATTCCTTTTCATTTGCCAATTAAAAGGTCATACTTGCACCTCTTACACCTCAACAAGTGCATGAGGACCAAGTAAGCCTTCAAAAAAGAATTTGAAGAGGAACTTGAGAAAAGAAACCTCGTGAGTTGGGACAAGAAATAAAACTCATGATATGAAAATAATGACCATGGCCGAACCAAAAATGAAGGAAATTGGCCAAAATGATTCAGCCAAGGGAAAATTGAAAGGGGAAAAACAGTTTTAATTGAAAAGCTAAAGTTATAAGAAAAGCTTTACTTTCTACTCAGCCTATTATCTTTTTGCTCCTTTCTAAAGAAATTACTGACCAACTTGATGTTTCCTTGCCTAGTTCTTTTGCTAACCTATTGCGGGAATTTCAAGATGTGTTTCTGATAGAAGTTCCTAGTGGTCTACCCATTAAGAGGAATTGAGCATCAAATAGATCTCATTCCTAGTTGCATCTTTACCTAACCGAGCCACTTATGGGACAAACCACAGGAAACCAAGGAAATTCAAGCGCCAAGTAGAAACTCTTGAGCAAAGGCTGGCAGTGAAAGCCTCTCGGAGTCCATGTCTTTACCTGCAATTTCTACTTGTGGCTAAGGATGGGGCGTGGAGGATGTGCACTGATTGTGGTACCATAAATACTATAACTGCGGAATTCAAGTGGATTAAAGTAAAATAAAACTATCACTTGAATGGCCAATCCCTACTTCTATTGTGAAGTAAGGAGCTTTCATGGCTTAGCTAGCTTTTATAGGCTTTGTCAAGGATTTTAGCTCAATTGCAGTATACTTCCATTGTTAAGAAGGGATCAAGAGTTTCATTGGGAGATGAACAAGCTAAGTCTTTCCAATTACTCAAACACAAACTCACACATGCACACTTAGTACTTAGTTTGCCTAATTTTGAAAAGCTTTTGAAATTGAGTGTGATGCATCGGTATAGGTGTTGGGGCCGTGCTACACTACTCAAGAAGGGAAGCTCATACTACGATTGAAAAGCTCAATGGCCTTCATTGAACTACTCAACATATGATAAGGAGCTTTATGCACTTCGACATTGCAAACCTGGCAACATTACGAGGCCCAAGGAGTTTGTTCTACACACACGATCACGAAGTTAAACCAAGCATCTCAAGTCACAAACCAAGCTAAGCAAGCGGCATGCAAGGTGGGTAGCCTTTATTGATACCTTTCCTTTGTGATCAAATATAAGGCCGGCAAAAGCAATGTTGTCGTGATGCCTTGTCTAGGAGGTATACTTTGATTACTACACTTGATGCAAAATTGTTAGGTTTTGAAATAATCAAGGGTACTATCCTAATGACCCGATTTTGGGAAGTGTTCAATGCTTTTCCACGGCAAAGCCGTGAGAACTATTTTCTTTCACGGGTTATTTGTTCTATAAGACAAGATGTGTATTCCCACGGTGCTCTATCGTGAGTTGTTTGTGGGGAAGCACAGTGGAGGTCTTATGGGACACTTTGGAGTGGCAAAGAGACATTGTCTATACTCCAAGAGCATTTCTAAGCCAAGATGAGGCATGACGCGGGTATCATCCAAGGTATGTAACTTGTCATCATGCCAAGTCTAAGGTAAACCCTTATGGACTCTACACTCCACTACTTGTTCCTAGTATGCCTTGGGTTGATTTGTCTATGGACTTTGTGCTAGAGCTTACCTAGGACTAGGCATGGTCATGATTCTGTATGTTGTAGTTGATAGATTTTCTAAAATGGCACATTTCATTCCATGTCATCAATTGATGCAAAACATGTAGCTGATTTGTTTTCTCAAAAGAGACGTTTACATGGTATGCCCTTGCATACAATAGTTTCTGATGAGATGTTAAGTTCCTTGCTACTTTTGGAAAACTTTATGGGTAAATTGGGAACTAAACTCTTATTCTCTCACTTCTAAGTCATCCTCAGTGATGGGGCAAGCGTGAGAGGTTTTGTGACCCCAACTTTCCCCTAGAGGCTGAACAAAGGGGTCGGGACCTTTGCTAGCTCTGCAGGACTCACTCACTTGTTCAATAATACTTAACAACTAAAACTCAATACAATGCAGTACAAGATCTTAAAGATACATAACATCCCAAATCCAATTCGACAATTACATGATTCCTTTATACAAAGTCCACAAAAGGGCAATATCCATAATTCTCAAAATACATAACAAAACATATAAAGCCCTAATCTCAAGGTTGGCACCACCACTTGGTTCCTCATATCACTGCTGGAAAACAAATGGAAAGGGTGAGCTAAAAGCCCGTGAGTTCCCAAAACATGCAAACTTAACACATAATATCACTTTGCAAGAATACTTGAAATATAAACGGATAGAAAAGCAATTAACAATACAATGTGGATCACGGGGCCTGGGCCAAATTCCTGAAACTTGTCCACGAACCACGAACAGTAGTTGACACTCCGTCAACTATCACTATTACCATGTAGAACTTCTTTCTCCTTACTCCTCCAAACCCCGCCACTTGACCCATGCCATAATGCAAACTTTTCACTTCACTTTAAAGCATTTCACTTTTATAACACTTTAAAACCTTCACTTTTATTGGGTACCTCCATTGGGACAAGTCCATGCCAAGTCAGTGTACTTTTCATTTCACTTCTGGGTTGTTGCTCTTATGGAGACTGGTTCAAAACCAAGTTCGAGCATAAATCACTGTCAGAGTCATTGTGCTTTGTGACATTTTAAATAACCCTATGGCTCGTTCTTTCTCCTGGCCTAGGCTAGCCCCCTCGGTCGAAGGGTTCACCTATAGGTCTCGAGGATTTCGACCTTCCAAACACATGCAATCACTATACACTTTACAATCAAGCACTTCAGTCACTTTCACAATCCGTTTACTCAAATGGGTAGGTGCGATAAATTTACACCATCCCATTCGAGGGTTCAAAGTCACTTTCACATAACAATCACTTCAATACATTCATTTATAACATTTGCACGTAAACACGTAACAAGCATGGAAACTCACGAAGTAGGGTTAGCTTCCACGTAAGGGTCAAAGTCACTTGTCTTGGCACACTCTAAAATAATTTAAAACAAACAATAAGATTCACTTCAATCTTTTCCATTTACTAATACAGTTCACTTTCACTTTCAACTTCAAATGATAACCTTTTTCCCAAAACTTCCTCAAGGAAAAGTATTCATTTCATCTAGCTCAATTTCCAAATAAATTCCTTTGGAAAATCACTTTACCATTTTAAAGAAAACATCTCGTCGACATACTCATTGGCATTACAAACACGTTCACTTTCAATCAAAACTTCCATTTTAACCCAAAACACTTTAAGTCATTGTATCAAAATCCTAGATTTTAGTCAAAATATAATAAAACCTTCAAATTGGTCAAATAGCACTTTTCACTCGGGTTTCATGAAAATTACACTTTTACCCATTTAAAAATTCACACTCATCTACCCATATACATTTACAATTTGAACAATATATACATTTTCTCAAAAAAGCAAAACCCCTTGAGAACATTCACAACATTCCAAAATCAAACATTAAAATCACCAAGCATGGGTTTTGGCCATAACATATATTTTCCTCAATTTCTCAATCAGCGAAAACCCTAATTTCTAACCATATCAAAACAAATTCACAAATAACAATCAATTCCCAATCAGGTCCTCAAGTCCGCTACCTAGAATCCACCTCAAGTCCGCTACCTAGGTTGGGAATCCAAGAGCCAACTTCATCTTTTAGAGATGATTTCATTTTTTATCAACAATAACTACAGATCTACACTAATAAACATTAATATGCTAGATCTACAAGATGTGAGTTTATACCTCGGATGTCAAGATCCAACAGAGATCAGTTAGATCCACCAAGATTCCTCAAGCTTATCACCAAGAAAGTTACTCCCAAGCTTGATGACTACCAAAATCTTGATTATAGCCCAAGATCGTCAAGATCTGCCGAGATATCCTTCACCAAGTTCAAAATCGAACCCTACGATCACACAAGCTTTTCTTCCTTCCTTTTTCTTTCTCCAAAATTGGACCACTCTCTCTCTCTTCCTTCCTTGGTCGGCAGCCTTAGGAGCAGAAATCAAACCACCAAAATCATCATTCAAGTTTCACAAGCTCAAATTTTTGTAGGAAGAAAGGAAAAATGAAAAATCAGCTCACTTACCTCTTGTTTCTTCCAAACTTTGGACAAGAATCTCCCCTCTCTCTCCTCTTCCTAGGCTGCTGGGATGATGAAGACAATGGTGGTTGATGATGGTAGAAAATTCAAGAAGATGGAGCAAGAATGGAAGAAGATTTGAAGCAAAATCTCACCTTCTCTCTAGCTCTCTCTCGGCCCTTCTCTCTCTCTCCTACACCAGATTTTGCTGCTGAAAAATGAAGCTCAAGGATAGCCAAAGTCAAGCTTTTAAATGCCCAAAGTGACTTTCCAATTCAAGGGAAAAAGTGGTTTTGCTTTAATAGCGTCATGCGTCTCCCTTATACTGGTTTCTTTCATCCAGACACTGTCTCACCTTAATAATATTTCCAAAATATCACTACATATGCTCGATTTCAAGTCCAAGTCACTATTCCGCGGCGTGAATAATTTTAACGCTAAAATTTGGCCAAAACCACACACCGCAAACAATTGGTATAAAATTCTCTAAATTGAGAAATAATCACTTTATATTTTCACTAATATTTCAATAAATAAACTCAATATAAATATTATTAGACATTTTAGAAATAAATTTGAATTTTTGAGGCCCTCAGCGTCCACCACCCCACAGCCTTAAGAGAATTTTGTCCTCAAAATTTCTTACCTTTCTCGGTAAATAACTTCGGGATGACTCTTCATCTCTTCCTCTAATTCCCATGTTGCTTCCTCAATGCGTGATTCCTCAAGAACTTTGACCAATGGGATCTTCTTATTCCTCAAGTCTTTCACTTCTCATTAGGGAGAATTCTTACAGTCGCTCTTCATGGGACAAGGATTCATCCCTTCAATCTCTCTAAAGGCAACACATGGCTTGGGTCTGGATGGTACTTCTTAAGCATGGACCGCGTGGAAAACATTATGAATCTTTGACATACTAGAGGGTAAATCAAGCGGTATGCCACTTTCCTACTGGCGGAGAATCTCAAATGCGGTCCTACATATCGTGGTTTCAATTTCTTCCCCTTTTTGGATACCACTCCTCTTTCATAGGCTTAACCACGAGAAATACTTTGTCCCCACATGAACTCCAAATCTTTTCTTGATTATCGCGCCTTTCTTTTGTGCGACTTTGAGGCCGTTTGGAGTCTTTCTCGAACTAGTTCACTTTCTCAAAAGCCTGCTTCAACCCGGGGAATAGTGGTTGGATCCAAAATTTTCTTTTCTCCTACTTCATCCCATGAATAGGTGATCTACCATACTCATAAAGTGCTTCCGTAAGGGGCCATCGGATGAAGCATGGTAACTATTGTTGTAGGCAAACTCAACTAGTGGCATGTGTGACTCAACTTCCTCCAAAATCCAATATACATAACCTCAACATGTCTTCCAAGTTTGGATTGTCCTTTGATTGTCCATCCGTTTGAGGATGATAGGTCTCAAACTAACCTTAGTCCCAAATTCTCTTGTAACTTAAAATGAAAACAAACCTTGGGTCTCTATGAGAGACGGGTACTCCATGTAGTCTAACAATCTCATCCAAGTACAATAATTAACTTCTCAAAGGACATTTCATTTACCGGTAGAAAATGGGCAGTTTAGTAAAGTGATCCACTATCACCCAAATGCATCTCGCTTTTTTGACTCCTAGGCAACCGGTCACAAAATCCATAGTGATATGATCCCATTTCCATTCGGGTATCTCTAAGGGTTGCAAAGTCGAAGGTTTGGTGCTCCATAACTTGTTGGCACCGAGGCAGTCTGAACAAATCAGGCCACATCTCTCTTCATTCCATCCCTTTAATATCCTTTTCAAGTCTTGGTACATTTTATTATTCAGGGGTGAATTGTATACTTAGAGCGATGTGCTTCTTCAAAATTTCTTTCCTCAACTCTTCATATGCGGAACAACAATTGATCTTGAAACCTCAAAATTCCTCAACTTAAAGTCTAGGGTTTCTCCTTTTATTCACTTTTCCAATCCATTTTTTGCCCATGGTCTCCTTTTTGAGCCTCTTTAATCGTTCTAGAATGGAAGATCTCAACCTATATTTCAAAGATGACTTTCTGTTTCTCCAAATGAGGGTTTCCATTCCCAACCTTTTAACATTTCCCTCTTTTACCATCAAACTGCTATTTGAGCCTGACTTAAGGCATCTTCTACTGTTGGCCTTTCAGGTGATAACTTATGGTGCAATCATAGTCCTCAAGAATTCTACCCATCGTTCAATTCCTTTTGAGAGAACAAATACTTGAGACTTTGTGATGGGTAAAACCTCAAATGTCACCCATACAAGTAGTGTCTCCACTTTCATTGCAAAAAAATAGCGGCCTCAAATCATGTGTTGGATAATTTTGCTCATGAGGCTTTAATTTCCTAGAGCATAACAATCTTTCTCCATTTTGCATGGACCTCTAATCCAACTTCTTTGAGGCATGAATAAACTACAAACCATCTTTTCCATTTGTAAAGTCAACACGGGGCCGTTGTCAAGCGCTTCTTTAACTCTTGAAAACTATCACACTTTGGATTCCAAGCAAACTTAACATGCTTTTTAGTCAAATCGTCGGTGGCCCGCAATCTTTGAAATCTGAATGAATCGGCGGTAGTATCACTGCCAACCAAGCTTCTAATCTCGGTGGGATTTCTAGGTTGCTTCCATTGAGTCCTTGTCTCCACTTTGGAGGGATCACAGCAATTCCATCCTTAGAAATTTTATGCCCTAAGGACACTTCCTCTAACAAAACTCACACTTGTTGAACTTAGCATACAATTGATGTTCTCTTAAAGTTTGGAGCACTATTCAAGTGTTGAGCATGATCCTCTCGGGTCTTTGGGTATACCAAAATGTCATCTATGAATACAACCACAAATTGGTCCAAATAGGGTTTAAAGACCGTTGCATCAAATCCATAAATGCTGCTGGAGCATTGGTCAATCAAAGGGCATTACCACAAACTCAAAATGTCCGTTACCTGAGTTAAAAGCAGTCCTGTGCGTCTTCCTTTCTAATCCTCAATTGGTAGTACCCTTTAAGGTCTAATTTAGAAAAGACCAGATCCTTGCAATTGGTCAAATAGTTCATCAATGGCGGCAAGGATATTTATTCTTTATTGTCACATCATTAAGCCCTCGATAATGTGCAACCTCAAACTTCCATCCTTCTTCTTAACAAAGTACAGGGTGCTCCCAGGTGAGTCACTCTCTCGATAAAACGGCTCCAATAAATCTTGTAATTGGACCTTTAATTCCTTAAGTTCAGCTGGAGCCATTCGATATGGGTCTTAGAAATTGGAGCTGTCACGGCAGCAAATCAATCTTAAATTCCACACGTTCGGAGGTGCTAATTCCTCGGAAGACATCGGAAAATCCTTCTGTCGGCACTTCCTCTAACTGTTTTATCACTGGGATTTATCAAAGGCCAAATACCCTTGAGCCCTTTTACTTAACAATTTTCTGCTTTAATCCCAAAATGAGGAGGCGGATGGCTAATCTCCCTTTTACGTCTAACCTCAAGGTAGCTTCCCGAGAATAGAAAACTCCACGGTCTTTGCCTACAATCCAATTTAGCATGATGTGGGCTGAGAATCCATCCCATGATAACATCCTACCCTGAATGTCTAGACTAATCAAGTCCACCACTAGCTTCCTTTCTCTATCAAATATCACAATTCTTGTATACCCAACTAGTAATTAAGCTTTGTTTCCCATTGGGTGTCTTAACTTCAAATCATAAGGTAATCTAGTAGGCTTTATGTCTACTCCATTCAAGGAAGGATTCACAAAGAATGTGATGCACGGGATCAATCAAAATCTTAGCTAGCGATGAAAGATTGGGATGGTACCTTCAACCACCGGTAGGGTCAGGAACTTCTTTGTTGGTCAATGGCGTGACCCTAGCTGGTACTCTTGGTGGATTCCTGCGGCACTAGCTTGGTAGTGGGTTTGCTTGCTGGTTGGGTCATTCCTGCGGAGCCATGGACAAGGGATAGCTGATGCTCCGGTACTACCACATAAGACATGCCACTCTTTCTCCAACATTCATTCTCCGTGTGGTTTGGCTTCCCAAAACCACAAGACACATGGGGTAGAACTTGACTTCCTTGGGAACCTCCCTTGATAGTCCTCTTCCTCGCACTCCCTCTAGACACTCCCTCCTCTTAGGTATGCCCTCTCAAATTTGATCCCCTAGGCAGACTAGAGGGTTTGTTCTACCATTCCTCTTCCAAACTTAGGAGTTGGAACATTCATGTCCATTGGTCCCACGGCCACTAGGTGCATTCCTTTTTCTTGCATTAAAATTCCTTACTTGTGCTTTGGCTCCTTCAATCCTCGAGCCTTTCCGGCTTCACTAAAACTATTAACAAGGACTAAGATTTCTTGGAGCTCTACATTCAATCCTGGACAAACCTTCTTACCCTCCTTTGCTCGGTGGCCACCAACTTCGAGGAGCGGTTTAGTAAGCTGCCATACTCCGTCACACTCTGTAATCCTTGTTTACACCTAATAAATCGTCCTCCCTTTTCTCTTGCACTATTGGAGGAAAGAAGCTTTGGCATTCAGTAAATTTACCCAAGTCAGGGGTATTCTCTCTTTCCCACTTGGTTCTTATCATGGCCACCGAGCGGGCAGCTCCTCAAATTGGAATGTGGCAAGGTTATTTGCCTCTCTCGGTATAGTCTAGAGCAGCGAAAATGTCAATCCTTTCTAACCAACCCTCGGCAGGGTTAGGTTCACCCAAATTTTGGGGGGTTAAATCTTTGAAATCTCTCAGTGCTCGATCCTCACCAACTCCAATGTTACCAAGGTTTTGCTTTCAGGTCCAGCCTTGTTGTCCAACCATACGATCTCGGTCATACGGTTCCTTAGCCATTT